>CAMZMU010000037.1:916940-1252262 GCA_947311845.1 Poa pratensis | reverse complement strand
CTACCTCTCCGAACAAATTAGCCCCAAGATCTCTTCCTTGCGTGTTTCTTGGTTATTCCGATGAACATAAGGGATATCGTTGCCTCGACATTCTCTCTGGTCGTGTTCTTGTCTCTCGCCACGTCACTTTTTGTGAACATGTCTTTCCTTTTGCTACTCGCACGGGCCCTGAAAACATGCCCCAACCCAGTCCTTCGCTCTCCCCAAACCTCTCCCCGCATCCCTTTCCCGTTTTTTCCCTGCCACGGCACCCCAACCTGCACAAGATCCTACCACGGCACACTCACCTGCACCACACCCTGCCACGGCACCCCAACCTGCACAAGATCCTGCCACGGCACACTCACCTGCACCACACCCTGCCACGGCACCCCAGCCTGCACAAGATCCTGCCACGGTGCCCTCCACTGCATCACAACCTGCCACGGCACCCCAAGCTGCACAAACTCCTGCCATGCCAGCCAGCCCTAACCCAACACCATACTTCTCCGACAACCCACCACCTTCTCCTTCGTCGTCACCCACACCTATGTCCGACTCTTCCGCTGCGCCGGACACCACTACCACCTCATTGCCCATCCTACCACCACGACGCTATACCTACGGCTCCTCCTAACAACGACCACTCCATGCGTACTCGCTCCAAAACAGGTTTTCGACAACCCATTGATCGCCTAAATCTTCATGTCACCCCTTCTCTTTCTCCCATACCCAAAACTTACAAAGCCGCTCTGTTAGATCCCAATTGGTCTGCCGCGATGAAAGATGAATACAATGCTTTGCTCCAAAATCAAACTTGGCGTCTAGTTCCTCGTCCCTACGGTGCAAATATTGTTTCCGGTAAATGGGTTTTTCGTCACAAATTTCATTCTGATGGGACCCTCCTCGTTATAAAGCTCGATGGGTTTGTCGCGGTTACTCTCAACAACATGGCATAGATTTTGATGAAACTTTTTCTCCCGTAGTCAAACCTAGTACCATTCGCACTGTTCTTAGCATTGCTGTGTCTTCTTCCTGGCCTATTCACCAACTCGATGTCAAAAATGCCTTCCTCAATGGTACTCTAAATGAAACAGTCTATTGTCAGCAACCCCTTGGTTTCACCGATTCCTCCAACCCCAATCATGTTTGTCTTCTTCAAAAATCTCTATACGGTCTGAAGCAAGCACTCCGGGCCTGGTTCCAGCGTTTCTCCACTTTCATTCACACCATAGGTTTTGTACCATCTGTTTCTGACTCTTCTCTCTTCGTTTATCATCACAACTCTAATGTTGCTTATGTTCTTCTTTATGTTGATGACATCGTTCTTACGGCCTCCTCTCAAACCCTTCTCTCTCACATTATCTCGTTATTAAGTTCTGAATTTTCCATGACTGATCTTGGCTCTCTCCATCACTTTCTTGGTATTGCTGTCACACAAGATTCTACTGGCCTTTTTCTCTCTCAACGTCAATATATTCTAGATCTTTTAACTCGGGCAGGAATGCTTGATTGTCAACCCTCTCGCACCCCTGCCGACACCGCCATTAAACTTTCTTCTGCTGGCGAACCTTATGATGATCCCACTTTGTATCGTAGTCTCACCGGTGCTCTTCAATATTTAACAATCACTAGGCCGGAAATTTCCTTCTCTGTTCAACAAGCTTGTCTCTATATGCACGATCCTCGTCTTCCACACTTCAATCATGTCAAACGTATTCTTCGCTACCTAAAAGGCACTCTTGATCATGGCCTCCACATTACCCTCTCCTCTCCTACATCGTTGACAGCGTATTCTGATGCAGATTGGGCTGGATGTCCTGATACTCGCCGGTCCACGTCCGGATATTGTGTTTACCTTGGTAACAATTTGATTTCTTGGTCTTCTAAGCGGCAGGTCACGGTTTCTCGTTCGTCTGCGGAGGCTGAGTATCGAGCTATCGCCCATGCTGTTGCTGAGACTGTTTGGCTACGTCAGTTATTATCGGAGTTACACTGTCCCATTCCGCAGGCCACTGTTGTTTATTGTGACAACATTTCTGCTGTTTACATGTCCAGCAACCCAGTGCAGCATCGAGGACCAAACACATCGAGATTGATATTCATTTTGTTCGTGAGAAGGTTGCCTTGGGTGAAGTTCGAGTTCTTCATGTGCCTACTACAGCTCAGTTCGCTGATATCTTCACCAAGGCGCTCGCTACAACTCCTTTTACCGACATACGTTTCAGTCTCAACGTTGTCGAACCCCACGTTGATACTGCGGGGGGATGTTAGATTATACAAGTTGTATTCTACGCGAGCTCTTGTTAAGACTTGTTCTCCAAGTTAGGTTTACTTAGGTCGGTTGTCTACTCTCCTATATAAACAATGTAAGGCCGGCTGTGTAATCATCAAGCAATACAATTATACGATTCTACAGTATTAATGTGTGTCTTAGTATTATTTCATCATATACAAAAATCTAGTGACACGTATGTATCGATGAACTAAGTTTTGGACACTATTTCTTGTTTGTTGCTCACTACGCATTGATTCATAGAAGCTTCTAGGATCTGAAAGCAGAAGAGAGGAAGGTTCGTGGATGCATTGGTAGATGGATGCAGCAGCTGATGCACCTGCAGATGTTGGTTGCAAGTTCAGGTGCATGCATGGCAATGGCATCTTGCCTCCTGCGGCCGGCACCATACACATCAATCCGATTCAACGACCCAAAAGTGGAACTAGTAGTATGCTCTTAATTGATCTATCTGCCCCTTCATGCCGCGCTAGTGGCCGTTATACCGGATGGAACTGTAGCTCGAAAGCCCCTTCATGGCCAGCGATTCCTCCTCTGCTCTCTATCACGTATTGCTTATATATTTGTGAGTGTTGCTTGTCTTTCTCTTGGTCTTAATTTGCCACCGGAGCTCTTTCCTGCCTCCTTCCTGTCATCTAATAAATCTTTAGTTTTTCATGTCCATATATCTCTTATTTCTTCAGTCTCCTAGTCCTCCCAGGCTTGTTGCGGCCTCAATGCTTGGATCTAATTCAGTCAAGATAACAAAATGTTGACATATATAATGTCCACCCTACATTGATTTTTATATAATTCAGTCTAGATAACAAAATGGTGATCAAACATTTGATTTTATTCATTTATGCTTGCAAGATCAAATTACTCCACAACCTGCGGGTTCAAACCAACCAGTATAAGGGATCACGTGTAGAAGCATCTCTTAATCGGTTCAATTACGAAAGGACTGAAAGTTAAAGGTTTAAATATTGTTGGTCACACGGAAATTGACCATGACCTCTTCTTCAACTAGCTATTTCTTCTTTCTAAGAGGAGTTAATTGCACTGGCGGTCACACATCTCGTCGCGTATATGCACTTAAGTCACACATCTGAATAACGGGAATTTTTGGTCACACATCTCGACAAGTGGGTGCACGCTGGTCACAAACAAGCCACATCATCCTGTTCTGTACTAGAAATTTTCAGAAACGCCCCTAACGTAATATTAGTAATATTAGGACGACCATATAGCGAAATAACCACTTCTCACCTCCCACACCGGCGATCCCGGCTCCCTCGCCGGCGGCGAGCAGGGGCGCAGCTTGGCCGGCCGCGAGCAAGGGAGGACGGCGATCTGTGGCACGGCCGGGGCGTGCTCGAGGGGGCCGGCGGCGAGTAGGGGCGTGGCTTGGCCGGCCGCGAGCTGGGGCGGACGGCGAGCTGGGGCGCGTCTGGGGCGTGCTCGAGGGGGCCGGCGGCGAGTAGGGGCGCGGCTTCGCCGGCCGCGAGCTGGGGCGTACGGCGAGCTGGGGCGAGCAGGGCCGACGCCGAGCTGGGCATCAGTGGCTAGAAGCGGCACGGCCGGCGGGGGTGGAGCGCTGGAGGCGGTGCGGGTGGCCGGAGGTGGAGGGCTGCACCGGCAGCCGGAGCTGGAGGGTGGCCGGGGCCGGGGATGGAGGGCGGCCGACCGGGGCTGGAGGAGAATCCCGTGGAGGAAGATAGAGTGCCGACGTCAGTGTGACGTCGGCCGTATTTTTTCTTTTCTGAAAATCATCTATGTCCATGAATAATTGCAATATTGACCCTCATAATATAACACAGGGGGTTATCTGAAAAGTTTCAGTCCATAACGGAATGACATGCCCCGTTTGTGACCAGCGTGCACCCACTTGTTGAGATGTGTGACAAAAAATCCCGTTATTCAGATGTGTGACTTAAGTGCACATATGAGACGAGATGTGTGACCGCCGGCGCAATTAACTCTATGCATGCCTACGTACAGCCAGCTACGTCACACCACATGTCGCTTAATTGTGTGATAAATGGAATTATGAAATCTATTCATCGTTTAGTTTTCATGTGCACTGCATGTATACGTGGAGTGTACATGTGTACGTAGTTGGTGCAACTATTGGAGCACCGAGCAGGCTATAGGAATTTTACTCAGTATATAATATAGCAAAAGAGAGACATGTAGTAATTAAAGGACAAATTACATATTATCAACAGACATAATATATTCTGCTCCAGGGCGGCGGTGTAGGACAAGCCAACACCACGTCACCCAACCCTCATCCTCTGCTCCATAGTGGATGGGCGTAGAAGATCTTGATGCAAACAAACGAATTACCAACCCACTTGTTGTTGTTTATATCATCCTTAATCATCACTTACTCATTCTAAGCAGTGACGATCTATGGATGAGCACTCGCCTTGCCGAGCTTATTTTTTTAACGGAGTTTCTTAATCATCATATACTAATGCAACTATATACGATATGCAGTGACGATCTATAGCACACGCGCGCGATCCATCCAGGAAGCAGCGTACATATATTCTTGTATGTCATGTGTGCCGGCATCATCACTTGATGTACTTTGGCGGCAAATAAACACAATAACCACCATTGGGATTCCTCAGACTAACTAGATTTTTTTAGGATGAACATATATTCTGAGACGCGAATGCGATCTACATATAAAATAAATATGAAGAGCATAACCGTATATGTAGATCACATTTTTCGGATGAACCGTATTAGTATCCATCATAATTAATTGAATTTTGGAACTTCTAAATAACATTTTAGAAAATTTCAAAATATGAGCTACATGTAGCTCGGAGCGAAATCGGTACACTCCTTCGAATGACAACATTACATCAAGCTACAATTCATATATATTTATGCAAGCTATGTTACTTGTATGTCAGAAAATTCTGGGATTGTTGATATTTTTGTTTTGCGAAGTTTCTCGATCAAGTTTATAGAAAAATAGTAATATGTTGATTTTTAGGATGATACAGTGGCAATTTATATCATCATAACGAAAAATCAAGTGTGTACTACAATAGTGTAGCCTACAGCTTAATTATCTATACACAGGAGGTTGCAATAATTAGCTACCTACATGGCTACATATGGAGCTCAAAAAAGGTGGCGTGCCTTGATGTGGGCTGGCCGGTTAGTAGGCGAGGAAGATGCCAAGTATAATAATCCTACATATCTGCTAGTGTTGTTGTTGATAATATATCGTCTATCTTTTTCTTGGATATTAGTTGACAACTGCAAGTTGCAATTCTTTTTTGGCCTCACTAACTTTTCATGCTACAGGTACGTTGATGTAGACGACCGGCTGAAAGTCCGGAAAGACGATATGTTTTTCAATCAATATTATAAAGCAAGCTCGATCGATCCTAGATAGCTAGGTATCTATATTTCTTACTTGGAACGTAAGACGATTATTCTACTTTCTGTTGTAGCCATCACGAATCTCACGTGACCCATGCATGACTTTTGATGAAAATTACCATAAACTTGTAGGATGATTCAAGATGACACATGTAACTACGGTAAATAACTCAACCTTTTATTGTCCAAAAAAAATTCTAGCTACATATTTATTTATGTTTTCCACCACGAAACAGGCTTTCGCCCAGCTTTATAAATAAAGCAACAACCATCATACAACCACGCATACAAACACAACATCACACAAGCTGGGACCAACAGCAAACACTGCCCAAAACAGAAACAAATGGAGACAGGTGGGAAGACTAAACTAAGGTGACCCGCAACCGTTGCGCCTCTCCGGAAAATTACCACCACGCTCCTAGCGTTGAATCGTCGAGTACCAAGCAGCACCTTCAAGAAGGAAAGCAATCGCTGCTGCCCGAACCATTACTGGTCCTAGGGTTTCCCCCGACACTCACGGGGCAATGGATAGAGGGTAGCCACGACGCCCTTCAAGAAGGAAAGATGTCATCCGATGGTGGCACCGCGTCGGTGTCGAGCAAGCCGACAAGGATTTCTCTCGATAGCCATATCCAAACCCCAGACGATCCATAGCATAGGAGCCCCGCGAGGACGAAGCCTCGTCAACCCGGACTCTTCGCCCACCAACTTGCGCCACTACGGTTACAGAGCCGCCACCAGCATCATCTCCCCGAGGAAACCAACACGAGGTATGCGAGACGAAGACGAGAAGTAGCTCGACTCGGGGTAAGCGGAAACCGTGGCCGCGCAGGAGGGAACTGCCTCCACCGTCGAGACAGTAGTCGACCGGACGCAGCTACAAGGCACACCGGTCCCCTTTAGGTCTAGCCACCTGCCAGTCCCACGGGGTCCAGCCGGGCCCAGATTGGTCCGTAAAGCCCGCAGCCACGCTGCAACCGGGGCGGCCGTCGTCGCTGCTGCACCCCTGCACGAGCACCGTCACCTACACCTGCAGATCGAGGCAACAGAGCAAGCCTGCCTGCGAACCCAGATCGGGCCCAAAAGGGCCCAGATCTGGGCCGAGGGGCAAGCCGGCGCCGCCCAGCCGCTGCTCGCCGCCCCGCCGTGCAGTGCGCCTCACTGCACTGCGGCAGCGCCGCCGTGCCGTCTCCACCGGCCGGAGCCGACCATTGATGCGTGTAAAGTCACACGTCCGTTGGGAACCCCAAGAGTAAGGTATGATGAGTGCAGCAGCAAGTTTTCTCTCAGTATGAAACCAAGGTTATCGAACCAGTAGGAGATCGAAGTTGCTTCGAAGGTGTCAACGGCGTCAGAAAAAGTGTGGTGTTGATGGGAATGCTAGACTCGTCGACTTGGAACCTGCACACAACAATCAAACTACTTTGCCCCAACAAAACAGTGAGGGTGTCAACCTCACCGGCTTGCTGAAAACAAATGATTAGACGTATAGTGTGGAAAATGATGTTTGCTTGCAGAGAATGTAAAAGAACAATGATTGCAGTAGGTTGTATTTCAGATGTAAAAGAATGGACCGGGGTCCACAGTTCACTAGTGGTGTCTCTCCATAATAAAATACTAACATGCTGGGTAAACAAATTACAGTTGGGCAATTGACAAATAGAGAGGGCATAACAATGCACATACATGTCATGATGATCACTATGAGATTTACTTGGGCATTACGACAAAGTACACAGACCGCCATCCAGCATGCATCTGTGTCTAAATAGTCCACCTTCAGGTTAGCATCCGCACCCCCTTCCAGTATTAAGTTGCAAGCAACAGACAATTGCATTAAGTATGGTGCATAATGTAAACAACACTAATATCCTTAGACAAAGCATTGCTGATTTACCCCTAGTAGCAACAGCACATCCACAAGCTTAGAACTTTCTATCACTGTGCCAGATTAAATGGAGGCATGAACCCACTATCTAGCATAAATACTCCCTCTTGGAGTTACAAGCATAAACTTGGCCAAAGCCTACACTAATAACGGAGAGCATGCAAGATCATAAACAACACATATAAGATAGATCAATAATCAACTTGACATAGTATTCAATATTCATCGGATCCCAACAAACAAAACATGTAGCATTACAATAGGATGATCTTGATCATGATAGGCAACTCACAAGATCTAAACATGATGACACAAAAGGAGAAGACAACCATCTAGCTACTGCTATGGACCCGTAGTCCAGGGATGAACTACTCACGCATCACTCCGGAAGCAGGCATGGCGATGTAGAGCCCTCCGGTGATGATCCCCCTCTCCGGCAGGGTGCCGGAGGAGAACTTCTGAACCCCCGAGTTAGGGTTGACGGCGGCGGCGGCAGCGGATGTTTTCTGGAATAATGGCTCGGTGTTTTAGGGTTTTTGCGTCTAGGGGAATTTATAGGCGAAGGGGCAACGTCGGTGGAGGCGCGGGGCCCGCTCCCCATATAGTGGCGCGGCAGGGGGCCCACCCGCGCCGCCATGTGGGGACGCCGCCCTGCTGCCCCCCTTCGTCTCCTTCGGACTTCGTGTACGTGTCGGAAAAATAGGCATCTGGGATTTTGTTTCGTCCGATTCCGAGGATATTTTCAGAACAGCTTTTCTGAAACCAAAAACAGCAGAAAACAAGAACTGGCACTGTGGCATCTTGTTAATAGGTTAGTCCCAGAAAATGCATAAAAATGCTATGAAGTGTGAATAAAACATGTAGCTATTGGTATAAAACTAGCATGGAACATAAGAAATTAAGATACGTTGGAGACGTATCAACCATCCGCCGCCCAAAAATCACCTCCACCGGAGGAGAGCGCCCCGCGAGGCCTCCAACGGTGCGGGTAGAGGACGTCTGCCGCTGGCGCGCCGACGGCAGCGACAGGGGAAGGGCGGAGCTGAGGGTCGGGTGAAGAAAACCTAAAGCCGCGCCGGCCGCCGCAGGGGCGGCGCGGACGCGGCGGGTGGGGGGAGGGGGAAGAGGAGGGAGGAGAGCCGCGCGGCGGCGGGGAAGGGCCGGCGGCGGGGGAGACGCCGGAGATGGGGCTGTAGGCAGCGGCGCCCTAGGAGCTCCTTAAGCTTTTAACGACATTCTATATAAAAATTGAGAAAAAAGTGTAAATCGAGGAGATCATTAAAAGGGAGGAAAGATGCGAGGTGGGAGGGACCCCTTGACATTTTTTGTTGTATAAGCACACAGTGGTGAGACACCCGAGTATTAATAGAGTCTGCTAGGAACTCAAACCCTGTGGGTTGAGACCAGTTAGCCATGTCTCAGATAAGGTCGTTGGCATTTGGCCTAGATATTGCTAGTGTATATGATATACATATGTACGGATCAATATATGATTTGTAAATAGTCTAAGTGATAGTGCAAATATATATCGTCAGCCATGACTATCTGTTTTATGCTGGTTCGAGGAAGCAGCAGCAGGTAGCATCAGATGGCCACTAGTAGAGAACCCACCTCTAGTACCGGTTGTAGATGGCCTTTAGTACCGGCCACACAACCGGTACTAAAGGGTCGGCACTAAAGGGGTAACCCTTTAGTACCGGCACCTAAATAAAACCGGTACTAAAGGGTCTCCACATGGGCGCACAGGGGAGCTCGACCCTGAGAACCTTTAGTACCGGTTTTTCATACAAACCGGTACTAAAGGTTCCTCCTTTTTTTGCTTATTATTTCAGGGGGGTTTTGGTTTTTTTCTTTTCGATTATTTTTCGGGGTTTAGGGTTTCTGTTTTTTTCCTTTTCGCTCATTTTTCAGGGTTAGTACCGGTTTTTGTTGCAACCGGTACTAAAGGGGCGCACCAATGCCTCTGTTTCTACTAGTGGGATGCTTGCATCTGCATGGCGTCGACGGAGGAAGGTGGCGTGCTCCTTCGCGCAGGAGCAGCCATGCATACTACTATATCAAAGCGCACCCGCTTTGCCCTCACCACAGCTGCCCACGTCACCCCCGTGCCACATCTACAGTAAAAAATCCCACTTCTACAGTACCCCGCACGGATCCGCGCCGTCCATCTTTGATCGTACGGTAATCAGACAGCCAGCGCGACATTTTTACAAAAAGCATCCTCGCGAATCCAGCGTCTGCTCCGCGGTCCACAAAATTACGAAGCGAAGGACCTTTTTGCAAATGCTGAAAAGCGTAAGGACCTCAACGCAAAACCGTCGCCACTTCCCCTCCTCCCCTCTCCCTCGCGCGTGCAGCCGAGGTCGCCGCCGGCCGCCGACGCCTGGCGCCGTCGCTGCAGGACTCCCCACTCCGATCCGAGCGCACGAAGAGCTCCGCCGCCAAATCCTCCACCACCTCGCCGCAGATCGGCCGCCGGGACGCCGCGCCATCGCCGTAATCGACGTCGCCGTCCACGCTGGCCTCCGCCGTGTTTGCACGCCGTCGCGTCCGCTCCGGCGACCAACGCGTGGCGGCGGCGCCGTCTACGGCCGGCCCGCGACCAGGCGCGCCCCTAGTACTCATTCATGCACCACCTGATGATCCATGGAGGAGTTGTTTAGGTCTGACTCAACGGAACGGGATGTAGGCACGGCGACATATAACATCAAGTGAGTACGACGACACACACAGTCCGCGAGTGACGTTTAAAGCTCACTGTCGGTCCCGATCCATCGTCGAAAACAAGAAAAAAGCCAGCATTGGGAGGAAGAATAAAATGGATGGATGGATCGATCGATGCTTACGGCCGGGTCCATACCAGGTGCAGTGCATGCACTACCCATTGTCTCAGACCAGGACCGGTCGGTTGTTTTGGTTCATTCATCGATCCCACCTATAAATGGTGTGGGCACACCATATTATCTGTTCTACAAATGGATATCCAACAGAACTATAATTAGCATCTACTCCTCTGGTTCCAAATATTTTATATGTTCCACATATTATGTAGATACATACTTAAATGAGTGAACATACACATAAAATGTGTCTAGATACATTTGTGTACATGTGAATTTGAACAAAACCCAACATATCTTATATTTGGGAACGGAAAAAGTAAATGGCAACATGATAAAATTCTTTATTTTTAAAATAGTAACATTTTTTTAGAAATACAGTACAACGCAGACGCTCATATACACGTGCACACACTCACCCCTATGAACGCACACACGCACACCCTACCCCTATGAGCACCTCCGAAAGACTGAGCCAGCGGTCGGGTCTTGAGATTGACGAAGTCACCACAGGCGCCTCGCCGTCGACGGGAACGTCGCCTCCCACTAAAGAATATTCCGCCTAAATGAGAAACACCAGTGTCAAATTTAGGATTTGAACTCTGGTGGGCTGGGGCTACAACCACCCTCCTAACCATCTTGCCACAGACAAGTTCTCAAAATAGTAACATTTTGTTTTGCCGTTTGAGACCATCTCGAACTCACCCCCTATTGCTTTCCAAATAGGCCCAACAGGGGTTCGAACAAATATAAAGGCCATTTTCTGTCTGCACCCTCTTCGTGCCCCCCCATTGTTCTGGGCCACCAAGGGACGTCCACCCGATAGGTTCAATGGGGTTCGAACAAGTAAAGAGCCCCAACGACATGCCCTCCCGTTGGTTTGAACCCTCCGGAAAAACTGTGTGACACTCTCGTGTCCATCCCCAAGTTTCTAGGCTTGCTTGGAGGCTTCGGACAATATCCGGATGAGCCCGCCATGCATACTCAGACAGAAGGGCATGGCTTGTCATCTTTACACCATGTTGGTTTAAATCCAAATCCCAGGCGGTGCCGTTAGGCCGATGCGGAAAAGATATTCCACACGTCGCCTCCCCATCCACCTGTCGTTTCCCACCCGCGCCGCGATTTTACGTCGCTTCCCGCCATTGTATCCCTCCGCTTCCCGGTGGAGATGCTCTTTCTTCACAAAGTAGTGAGCAGCCACATGGTCTTCGTTCTGTAGATACTTGCATTAACCTCTTACACAAATCGCGCATATCAACTAATAGTTCACTTTCTTTGAATAATATTGGTGCCAAAGCTCCATCTAACACTAAAAGAAGTGGACGCCTGGTGGATCCAACTATTTTGGACGAAAGAGTTGCATGAATGGCAAAGTCTTTGTTTTCATCAGATCATATAGATAATGTAGTGACAACTGACAAGCGCATAGTGGTTGACACTCTCTCGTGTGACTGCATGGATTGGTTCATGGAAGCTGCCATTAGATGAAAAACAGAAGGAAGGTTCGTGGATGCATTCAGCTGATGCCCTACAAGCATCTTCGGGTGTTGGATGCAGGTCCAGGTGCATGCATGACACTGATCTAGCCTCCTGCAGCCGGCAGCATGCACATCAATCCAACTCAACGCCCAAAAAGTATAAATGAATCTCATACTCGATCTATGATAGCTAGTGGCCGTTATACCCGGATGCAACTGTAGCTCGAAAGTGTCATCTGATCCGATCACAACATATAAAATTATATGAGTGTTCATTGTCTTTCTCTTGGTCTTATTTTGTTATCGCTGCCGCCTCACCGGAGCTCTTTCCTTCCTCGTTCCTTTCATCTCAAATCTTCATCCATCTCGGATTTCTTTCTTCAGTCTCCCGGTCCTTTCAAATATGTGCTTGTTGCAGCCTCAATGCTCTTCAGTCAAGATATCAAAATGTTCATTTATCTTTCTTCTCCAAGATGGAGGTGCATGATTCATTTCAAACTGCACGACCAAGCTATCCAAGGCCATATGTAACAGCGAGGATCAAAATCAATCAATCACGTACGGAACCTTCCCAGACTTAATCCGTTGAGTTATTTTTTGGGGCAGTCCCGGCCTCTGTACTCAACTAGCCAACTCTTAATCCGTTGAGTTATTAATGGATTGAAAGTAACAAGCTATAGAGATTTGGTCAGGCGGAGATTGATCATGACCACTTCAGCTACCCAACTATTTTTCTTGTTCTTGTTATGGTGTTGGTCCCTAGAAGCAGACTTTGAAACAACAACCAGCTGTATACGACTTTGAGGCGAATTCAGAGTGTGGGGCTTGATGCAAATTAGTATCTCGTTGCCAACGATCCTTAGAAGACGCCTTTTTCGGGTGCTCCTTTGCGTCGCCTTCAAGTGACACAACAACTCAGGTCGCCTAAAGAGACTACTTCAGATCAAAATTGAGAAATTTTGAATATGATTTTTTTAATCTGAACATATTTCAAATTCGGATGAATTTCTAATCCAAACAATTTTGACCTGAAGTCTTGTGGCGATTTCCAGGTCATGTACCCCCCCCCCCCCCCCCCCCCCATACAAGATTTCATGTGGATCGTCAAAATTGTTTTCATGTTTTTTGGTACTTTTGTTTAATGTTTGGTTCGCCCTACAAGGTAAAAAAATCGTGTTTATGATGTTTCCCATATAAGATATTTTCATTTTAGTTTCATAAGAGTAGGATGGATGAAGAAGGCAAGAAAATCGCTGGTGGAAAAAGCTGAATTGTATCTGTGGATTGTACTAGTCCTTTTCATTAGTTCGGACTTTGAAGATAGTTAGCTAGTGCATGAAGCATAACACGGTACCAGAGCCCAAAGTCTCGAGTTCAAGTCATGTCTGCCGTTGCCCCTTCTTTGTCCATGTATATGCCTCTTGATCCATTTCTCTTTCTTCTTGTTGCACGTGTTGGCCTCTCCTCGCTGAGTAACACGTGAGATGTGTGTTAAATTGTATATGTAGATTGTGCTAAACTTTTATAGTTAGCTCTTGTAGCTTGAAACAGGGAGCGAACGAACAAATCACGGACATGCCTAAATTGTTTTTTTAGAACACGGACATGCCTAAATGGGCCGTCGCTCCTCCCACGACGTCGCCTGGCTCTACAACCGAAAGCCTCGCCTCAGTAAGACTGGGCCAGGGCCCACGATAATGTCCGGGTACCTATGGGAGTCGAACTCCACTGGATGGCATCGCTCGGGCCTGTATATAAAGCCCACCACGCAAAGGAGAGCGAGAGCGGATCTTGATTGATGGAAGGAGTCGCCGTCTTGTTTCTGGAGCCACAGGAGGAGGAGCTTGGGCAACCATGGGGTCCTCTGGAGGAGCCGCAGTCGTACACCTTCCCAGCCCCCGTCGGAGCTGGATGAGGTTGTGGCACATGAGCCGCCGCCGTCCTTGGACCAGTTGGAGGCGTGGTTGTTTTCTTTGGAGGATGATGAGCAAGCTTGATCGATTCCGCCACTCCTTCCCTGATTGAATACGCATTCTATCTAGTACTACATACTTATTCATTTATCATCAATTAAGGACCATTAATGTAGGCTAATGTTGGTTTACTTCTTTTTTTTTAAACAGATACCATATATATTAAACCACCAAAAAGTACATGATTACAGCGATTACAAAACCAATACTAAAGTAGACGAGCAAATTTCTGAGATCTTCAAGCCCTTTCTTCTTCCATGACACAATCTTGTACTTTTCGGAAGGCCGCCGTAGAACAACGACGAATACACCAAACCACATACATGTGAATACCAACGAAGATTCTCCCATTTTAATTTTGAGCCGCAATGCCAAGGCTTTGTGAACGCACGCAGCCATTAAATTAATCAAGCAACATCGACAAGAGCACCACCACAGATATTTCAGGGACAAATAACCGAACAACTTTGTCGACGTCGTTGGGAGCCGAGAGAACGAATCACCATTGCCGAGGACGTAGTAGCCGGGATAGAAATTGCGAGGAAAATCCTCCTCGCGGCAACCATGAGAAACAATCCAAGATTGATATGGCGAATCAAGATCTGAAGAACCATACCTAGACAAACTTAATCTTCCAAAACCACCATTGACGTTGGGAAGAAGATCTCGCCATCGAACGAAGCGCGGAAGATTGCTTATTGTAGAAGATGTCATCTCCATTGATGAAGATGACAACAACCAAAACCCTAAATTGAAACACTACTCTTATTAAAAACTCCACTCATAGATCGGATTCCCCACACCTCCCGACGCCGGCAAGGCCGGCCGGAGGAGGGGGAACCAATCTACGGTGGAGGAGAAGATGTGGCGGCGGCATGTTTGGTTTACTACTAGTTAGTTATGCTCACCACACCTCCATTTCTGCCGGATTTTTTCCCGGCTGTTTATGTGGCAAAGGACGATTGCTCCACCCTGCCTTGGCCAATTTTTTGGCAACAGTTCATGTATGGAACATTAAATGATCCAAAGGTAACAAAAACTCCGGCAGCAAACCAAGCAATGTCCAAACAGGCCCTGTGTCCTAAGTGCCAAGTGGTGGTAGTCATCTGGTCAGCAGGACCAAGCATGCTATCGGTGTGTACTCTGCCACTCGAGTACATGATCTGATCATGTGTAAGTGTATTGCTTGCCTTTGATCAATATGTGCAACACTCTGTGGAGGATTCCAGTAGTATCTTGTGCGGTTGCTCGCATGCATTCCATGCCAAACAAGCAACAGCACACGATCAGTTAGCGACACACTCGTTTTACCCACCAACGCGATCAATCAAGGAGCAGCAGATTACAAAGATGTGATGTGGTATCAGTATCTTCACAAGGCAACCATCGCATTGCTAATCATGGTTCTACTCTCATCCATGGCGGCTACGCCAGCAGCTTCGACGTCACCAGGAGCCAGCGCATGCCCTTACCAGGCGGTTGGGGCAGAGAGTGACGCCTCCGACGGACAAAGCCACGGTCCTTACAGCGGAGTCTCCGATGGTCGCGTCCTCAAGTGGAATGGCGACAAGGTCGGCTGGACCACTTAAGCTTCAACACCGAGGCATGCTGGTTTATCTTCAAAAAATGGGCAAAATATTTCATTCTTCTCGGCTTGCTTCTTCTACCTACTCAACTCCTAGATGCTCCACTACAGCCTCCCATCCCACCAGCTCGGTACATCTGATGATAACGATAGTCTTAATTTGTTTTTCTCCAAAATCTCAAAGTAGCTGTAAGAGGAGAAGTTCATAAAGCAGTCATATGCATCATTTTGATGCACAGGCTGGTTATCCTATTTCGAGAAAAAGCTGTAAAAGGAGAAAATAAAAGATGTCATAAGAGAAAAAGTGGATTTGATATCCTTGTAGTCTGAAGATATATATAGAGTACTCTTGTAGAGATCTGCAGTGTTGTTCAATGCCAGATCGTTCCAACAATTTTTCATGCATTTCATGTTGAGCCAGGTTCTAGATGAGACTATATTGACATGCACTTCCTGTGAGCCAGGTTCTCGGTGGGACTATATTGACCGTGCAGTTGAGATCAAAAGCATGGGAAGCATCATGCATATACGATTTACTATGTGGTTTAGTTGCACGTTTTCCACAAGTACTTGAGCAGGCTATGTGAACTTGTTCTTATTGTCACGGTAAGATAACATAACAAGATAAATTTCATACTATTCTGACCATTATTTCTCAGGCAACATTTGAGCTTGTTAATCTTGTCCAGTCACCCAAAATCCATGACTAGGTGCTGGTAAAAAGCACATATTTCTCTCCTATAAACCTAGCCCGGATTAACATCATGTAAATAGGGTGACATAAAACCATATAGCACAATTTTAGGTTCCAACTGACCTGCTGAAAGATTACTGATGTGTGAATGAGGAGAGAACTCGATCTCTGATATTGGTGTTTGCTAGAGAAAATGCTCCAAAACAATTTCTCATGTGAGGGAATAAATGTTTAGATTGCCATCTAATTACAAGATTGGTCAGCACTGTTTTGTTATCTTCAGGGTCCTTTGCTGTCTTGTTATCCCTAGGAAATTTCTCGAGATGCTTTTATTTCCAGTCATGAACCCCTTTTATTTGCTATGTGTGCTATGTTCTGCTTCTTGGTTGTGTGAGTACTGTTTGTGCTCTTATTATCAGTGTGTTCTGAACAAGATTTTTCTCGTTATGTCTATCGATATCTGCCATTATATGAACTTTATCAGTTATGTCAGTGTTTCTCTTGGCTGTACTCTGTGTATGCTTCATGTGAAAATGGTGATTATCAGTGAAATGTTATGCTGTACCTGTCAGACAAGATCGAGATCAGAGGGTTTTACTTCTCCAGGAAGCTGGGCATATCTGTTAGCTCCTACTCTTCCTATCATGAGTACAGTACCTGTACACATGCTGTTACGATTCTATATGTTTCATCAATGAATAGGAACTGGTGTTTTTTTAACTGGAACACTAGAGGGATTAATGCCCAGGAAAGATGTGATGACCTATCCGGCAAAATTAGACAATGTAATTGCAACATAATTTGCCTGCAAGAAACAAAAAGAGAACACCTAGATAGCAGCTATATCAGGAAATTCTGTCCAAGAAATTTAAACCAATTTGCTTATCAACCGTCTGTGGGAAGTTCAGGTGGCATGGTTACTATATGGAATGGTAGTCAATTCTCTGGTTCAGTGGTTAGTCAATCCAGTTTCCAAGTGACGGTTAAACTCCAATGCAGCATTACAACTCAGATTATATATGTGACTAACATCTATGCACCTTGCACGCCGATGGCAGACAAGAATTCGCAGACTGGTTTTTCCAATTGGATTCTACTGAATATGAAAACTGGATTGTCATGGGTGATTTTAACATGATCAGGAGCCAAGAGGACAGAAATAAGCCTGGAGGTAACATCAATAATATGCTGACTTTCAACACAATTATTCAGACACATGATTGGGAAGAGATTCCATTAAAGGGGAGAACATATACCTGGAGTAATATGCAAAGTGACCCACTGCTGGAAAAGCTTGACTGGGTGTTTACCTCCCCTGCCTGGACTAATAGTTTCCCAAACACCCTGGCAGCTCCTCTGGCACGTTTAGGATCGGATCATACTCCTATGATTATCCAAGTTGAAGTTAATATTCCTAAATCTCAAATCTTCAGATTTGAAGAATACTGGTTGGAGTTCGATGAGTTCAAGGAGACAGTTGAAAAATATTGGCAACATACAGGTGTTTACAAAAATCCAGCCCAAGATATCACAGCCCGATTTAAATCTCTCAGACATGGTATTAAAAAGTGGTGCAAAACTCTGTCGAATCTGACAATGATCATTGAAAACTGTAACTACATTCTGGCTCTTCTTGATGGTTTAGAAGAACAGAGAGCTTCATCTATACCAGAAAAAAACTTCAAAGCTGCACTGAAAACTCATCTGTACAAGCTACTCGAAGCCAAGAGATTGTACTGGAGAAAAAGGGCCAACATCAGATGGGCCAAGCTGGGTAATGAGAACACTAAGTTCTTTCATGCAATTGCTACCAGAAATTACAGGCACAATAAAATTTCTTCACTAACAACTGATGATGGAACTATGGCTATTGATCATGAGCACAAGGCAGCTATTCTTTGGACTGCTTTCAGTGACAGGCTAGGTAAAAGTGAGCACACCACTATGGCGTTTGATCTGGGAAACCTGATTATACCACAGAACTTAACAGAGCTTGAGGCACCATTTAGCACAGAGGAAATAGATGATATCATTAAACATATGCCCCTAGACAAATCTCCAGGTCCAGATGGATTCAATGGACTATTCATGAAAAAGTTTTGGTACCTGATCAAGCACCATTTCTATAATATGTGTAAAACTTTCCATGAGGGAAAACTGGATTTGTGCAGCATCAATACTGCATATATCACCTTGATTCCAAAAATCCAGAATCCACAAAAGGCAGCTGATTATAGGCCCATTTCATTGGTCAGTATGGGCTTGAAGATTATTACCAAGATTTTAGCCAACAGGTTACAGAAGGTAATAATCCCACTTCTTCATCCAAATCAGTATGGGTTTATTAAGTCAAAAACTATCCAAGATTGTATTGCATGGGCTTTTGAATACCTTCACATCTGTCACAAATCAAAGAGAGAGATAGTAATTATAAAAATCGATTTTGAGAAGGCTTTCGATATGGTAGAGTACAATGCAATTCTGGATATGCTAAAGCATTTGGGCTTTGGAGAAATATTTCTTGGATGGATTAGGAATATTCTACACTCGGCTACTACATCTGTTATACTCAATGGGGTTCCAGGAAAAACAATTAAATGCAAAAGAGGAGTGAGACAAGGAGATCCACTCTCTCCTTTGCTTTTCGTTACTACAGCTGAGCTGCTCCAAATTGTGATTAACAAAGCTTGGGAGGATGGACTCATTGCTCTGCCGCTTGATCAGGCTTATGGACAGAAATTCCCCATATTACAGTATGCAGACGACACACTTTTGATCATGCCAGCTGACCATGCACAGATTGGAAACCTGAAGAACATTTTGCAAATGTTCTCGAGCTCGACTGGTTTGAAAATAAACTATCACAAATCCTCCATGGTGGCTGTTAATACACCTGCAGATAAACTGGATGAACTAGCAGCAGTATTTGGATGCAAAGTGGAAGCTATGCCTTTTACATACCTTGGACTGCCAATGGGGACATCGAGACCAAAGATAGATGATCTAATGCCGATGATTTATAACTTGGATAGAAGACTATCTGGAATATCCAACCTCCTATCTCACTGCTCACGACTTGTGGTAGTAAAATCAGTGATAGCTGCCATGCCAAATTTCATCATGTGTGCTCTCAAAGTACATTTCACCCTCACCGATCATGCAGAAAAGTCTATGAGAACATTCCTATGGCATGGAAAGGAAATAGAGAAAGGAGGGAAATGCTTAGTTAAATGGGATACAGTATGCCAACCCAAATCAGCGGGTGGCTTGGGAATTCTGAATTTAAGGGAACACAATAAGGCTCTGTTGATAAAGAACCTATATAAATTCACAAACCAATATGATATTCCTTGGGTGAATTTGCTATGGATGGCCTATTATCAAGATAATTCGGTGCCTGATGCTTTGAACAAGAAGGGATCTTTTTGGTGGCGAAACTGTCTAAGTTTTCTGGATCAGTACAAAGAACTCACTACATGTGTACCTGGAAATGGTAAAACTATTAAATTATGGGATGATAAATGGCAAGATGAACCACTGAAGCATAAATATCCAGAGTTATACTCATTTGCCGACAATAGAGATATTACTGTTCATCAGGCCAAGCAGATGCTAACTAGCAGGCTCCAGAACTACTTTACTCTGCCGTTATCTGCGGTAGCATATGACCAATGTATGTTAATAAAGGATATGCTAGCAGCAATTAGTAATGGAGAATCTAAAGATGATTGGAAATTCCCCTGGAACAGCTTGAAATATTCAACTAAAAAGGTATATCTTGAACTCACAAAGCCACAGGCTGCACCACCTCCTTTCAAATGGATTTGGAAATCTCCTTGTTTGCCGAAGCACAAGTTTTTCTTCTGGTTGATGATACAAGACAGAGTAAATACCAGAGATTTGCTAAGTAGGAAAAATATCTATGTTGAAACGAAAAACTGTGTGCTATGTGATGAGGATATCACAGAATCGATGCAGCATTTATTCTTCTCTTGTAGTTTCAGTTTGGATTTCTGGGGCAAACTTGGGCAGACCTGGAACACTAATCTGCAAGTTATGGATATGCTGATGGATGCCAAAAACAGGTCACAAAGCCCACTATTTACAATAGCTATGATAGCTGGATGCTGGAGTATTTGGAACCACCGGAATAAAATTATCTTCGACCAGGAAAACAGAGACCAAGAGAGCTGCTTCGGCCTGCTCAAAGTTGCTGTCGAAAACATCAGGCATAGGGTTAAGCCCAGCCTGAAAGAAGGACTACAGAATTGGCTAGATCTTTTTAATTTTATTTCTGAACAATCGCTTTACTTTCTGTATGTAAATATTTGATGGGTAATAGAAAATGAGAAAATGACGCAGTGGGGAGTTTTCCCCCACTGTCCGACGCGTCAAAAAAATAGATTGGTCAGCACAAAGAAACTTCATTGATATTCTGATCCGGATAGTCTCCAACCCAGCATAATGCCCTCACTAATGGGATGAAGATGCAAGTATCTAGCTCAAATACTCTAAAGCATTGTAGGCTAATATTTGGTTTACTACTAGTTAGTTAAGCTCACCACTCCATTACTTCCGGATTTTTCTCGGCCGTTTATGTGGCAAAGGATTGCTCCACCCTGTCGTGGCCAATTTTTCGGCAACAATTCATGAATGGAATATTAAATGAA
This sequence comes from Poa pratensis, assembly GCA_947311845.1. Classification (NCBI taxonomy): domain Eukaryota; kingdom Viridiplantae; phylum Streptophyta; class Magnoliopsida; order Poales; family Poaceae; genus Poa; species Poa pratensis. Next base: position 1,231,466 of record CAMZMU010000037.1, on the reverse strand, counting down.
CTATAGGTAACAAAAACGCGGGCAGGAAACTAAGCAATGTTTAAAGTGCCAAGTGGTAGTAGTCATCGATCTGGTCACTCGAGTACTTGATTTGATCATGTATAAGTGTATTGCTTGCCTTTGATATGTGCGGTCGTGCAACATTATGTGGACGGTTCCAGTAATTTAATCTTGTGCGCGCGGTTGTGCAACAATATGCATGTGACGATTCCAGTAATATCTTGTGCAGTTGCTAGCATGCATTCCACGCCAAACAAGCAACAACACACAATCCGTTAGCGAAACACTCGTTTTAACCACTGACACGATTGATCAAAGAACGGTAGATTAACAAAGATGGTATGAGTATCTTGCCAAGGCAACCTCGCATTGGTCATCATGGTCCTACTCCTCATGCCAGCTGCCAATGGCGGCGATTGTCGCCAGCTTCGACGCCACCTCGAGGACCAGGCGGATTGGTCCGGGCAGAGTGCGGCGCCTTCCACGACCAAATGTCACCGTCCTTCGTCTCTGATGGCCGCGTCCTCAAGTGGCTCGTCGCTTGGACAAGGGACAACCTTCCAAGCTTCAACACTGAGGCATGCTGGTTTAACTTTAAAAAATGGGCAAATTAGGCCATTCTTCTCGGCTGGCTTCTTCTACCTACTCCCGATATACTACAGAACTACCAGATGCTCCACTATACCCTCCCATCCAACCAACACAGTACTACTCATGAGAACGATAGTCTTAATTTGTTTTTCTCCAAAATCTCAAAGTAGTTGTAAAACGAGAAGTTCATAAAGCAGTCATATGCATCATTTTGATGCAGAGCCTGGGTTATCCCTATTTCGAGAAAAAGATGTAAAAAGGAGAAATTAAAGACGTCACAAAGGGAAAAGTGGATTTGATATCCTTGTAGTCTGAAGATATATATATAACGTACTCATGTAGAGGTCTGCGGTCTTGTTCGATGCCAGCTCGTTCCAACAATTTTTCATGCATTTCATGTTGAGTCAGGTTCTAGATGAGACTGTATATTGACATGCATTTCTTGTTGAGCCAGGTTTTCGGTGGGACTGTTATTGACATGCAGTTGAGGTCAAAAGCATGGGAAGCATCATGAATGTATGAGTTACGATGTGGTTCAGTTGCACGTTTGCCACACATTTGACGAATCTGTTCTTTTCTAGAAAAAAGTCATAACTTGGTAGTTGGTATGTACCAGCTGTATCATTCCCATTTTTATGATACACATGAATCAGGCAACAGGGACTAGGACTGAGCATTCGGTTAGACCGAACCGATCGGTTCAGTTCCGTTAAGTTTAAATTTGATTTCCAGAAATCCATGACTGATCGGTCAATTGAAGAACTACGAGGCTTCGGTGATAACTCTCAAAAAAGGGTCATACAACAGAGCTGGATGAAAACTCTGTTTTTTTTTTCCTTTAAAACCTCTGTTTTACCCTCAACCATATTTATGTCCAAGCAAAGACTGCAATGGTTTCTTGCAAGAATGATCCCAACTGCATAAGAGTTAACCAATTTTTCCAATCGGATCTGGATTACCACCATCCTTGGGTTAACTTACAGCAGCCAAAGTCACAGAACTGAAAACAAAACAAGGAGGTCATTCGAACTATTGTAACATATGTTCTAGCTTCTCATCTCCCAAGTTACAGGTTGAGTAATTCTTCCAAGAAAAAACATGAGAAAGAGAAACTTGGAGTGGAACAAACAGCTGCTGCTGCCTGCTATTGGTTACAAAGTCATTGTCAAGCTAGTAAATCAATCATGTATAAGCTAGTAAATCAATCATGTAACATACCATGATCTATAGGTAACAAAAACTCCGGCAGGAAACTAAGCAATGTCCAAAGTGCCGAGTGGTGGTAGTCATCGATCTGGTCAGAAGGACCAAGCATGCTATTGGTGTGTACTCTGCCACTCGAGTACTTGATTTGATCATGTATAAGTGTATTGCTTGCCTTTGATCATGTGCCGTTGTGCAACATTATGTGGGCGATTCCAGTAATTTAATCTTGTGCGGTTGTGCAACAATATGCATGTGACGATTCCAGTGATATCTTGTGCAGTTGCTAGCATGCATTCCACGCCAAACAATCAACAACACACGATCCGTTAGCGAAACACTTGTTTTACCCACAAACACGATTGATCAAAGAATATTAGATTAACAAAGATGTTATGAGTATCTTGCCAAGGCAACCATCGCATTGGGTATCGTGGTACTACTGTTCATGGCAGCTGCCATGGCGGCCACTGACATGATCTTCGACGCCACCAGGAGCCAGCGCATGCCACTATCTGGCGGATCGGCCCGAGCAGAGAGACGCCTTCCACGGCCAAGGTCACGGTCCATACAGCGTCGTCTTCGATGGCCGCATCCTCAACTGGAACGGTGGCGAGGTCGGCTGGACAACCTTCCTAGTTTGAACACCAAGGCATGCTGGGTTTTCTTGAAAAAATAGGCAAATTATTTTAGTCTTCTCGGCTGGCTTCTTCTACCTACTCAACTCCTAGATGCTCCACTACAGCCTCCCATCTGACCAACGCACTACATCTCATGAGAACGATAGTCTTAATTTGTTTCTCTCCAATATCTCAAAGTAGCTGTGAGAGGAGAAGTTCATAAAGCAGTCATATGCATCATTTTGATGCACAGGCTGGGTTATCCCTATTTCGAGAAAAACTTGTAAAAGGAGAAAACAAAAGACGTCACAAGATAAATAGTGGATTTGATATCCTTGTAGCCTGAAGATATATATAGAGTTCTCATGTACAGATCTGCAGTGTTGTTAGATGACAGCTCGTTCCAACAATATTTCATGACTTTCATGTTGAGCCAGGTTCTAGATGAGACTATGTATTGACATGCATTTCTTGTAGAGCCAGGTTCTCGGTGGGACTATATCGATGTGCAGTTGAGATCAAAAGCATGGGAAGCATCATGAATGTATGAGCTACTATGTGGTTTAGTTGCACGTTTGCCGCAGGTACTTGAGCTGGCTAATGTGAATTTGTTCACATGGTCAAGGTAAGAAAACATAACAAGATAAATTCCATACCTTTCTGCCCATTATTTCCCAGGAAACATTTGAGCTTGTTAATCTTGTCCGGTCCCCAAAATCCACGAGTAGGTGTTGGTAAAAAAGCAAATATGTCTCTCCTGAAAACTTAGCTCGGATTAACATCATGTGAATAAGGTGACATGAAACCATATAGCACAATTTCAGGTTCCAACTGACCTGCTGAAAGATTACTGGTGTTTAGATTGGCATCTAATTCCCAGATTGGTCAGCACAAAAGAAACTTCATTGATATTCTGATCTGGATAGTCCCAACCCAGCATAATGCCCTCACTAATGGTATGAAGATGCAAGTATCTAGCTCAAATCCTCTTAAGCATATTTCATCAAGTAGGCTGAGAACTTCTGTAAATGTTACTCCTTTGATCAACCGATTGTCCAGGCAAACAACATGGCCATGCACCGAACCACGTCTCACATAAATAAGAGACTTCATTTTTGACAAATTTTCAATCTCTGCATTAGCTAAGAATCAATGTAGCATCGGTGAAGTTACCTGGATAAATTTGTCTAACATAAAGCCCCAGCATTCTATCCATGAATCAAAGTTTTGAAAGCCACAACATCATATCCCGTGGACTCATTATCTAGTCACGAATTGCAATAGTAAAAACTAAACATATCTAGCCCAATACCCTTCTTCAACAGATCAACCAAGAGCTTGAAGACGCTGGCGAAATCACCGAAGCCTAACCATCAGTGTTATAGCAGAACACATCAGCATAATTCTTCACTGTGTTCTAGCAAACACACTGCTTCTGAAAAGAGTCACGGCACAAGCAATCAAAGAGAATACTCACAGTCAGCTGTTGCATCATATCTAATTGTGGACAGGTTCCAAAAAAAACTGGACAACTCCATACTCAACATCCTTTGATTAACTTACAGCAGCCAAAGACACAAAAACTGCAACAAAACAAGGAGGTCATCTGAACGATTGTAAAGTAGTATGTAGTAGCTTCATATTACCCGAGTTACAGGTTGAGTAATTCTTCCAAGGTAAGACAGTAAATCAAACGGTTGCTGCTAGCCTGCTATTGGTTAACCAAAGCATTGCCAAGCAGCTAGTAAATCAATCAACCAGGTAATAAGTACTTCATAGTTGTATTACATACACAATGGAACTGAGCGTGCAAATTTATTCATTCCACAACACTCGTATGAATCACCTAAGAGAACTAGCAGAGAAAAAACTCATCAATCGCTCGGCGTCATCGGAGATCTGCCCGCAGTCCTCGATGACGACCCGCTCGAGCGTCGTCCCGCTGCTGCTCCCGACCTTCTCCATCTTCTCCACGACGCCGTACCCGTCGACGACCTGGCCGAACACGACGTGCTTGCCGTCCAGCCACGGCGTGCTGGCAGTGCAGATGAAGAACTGGGAGCCGTTGGTGCCGGGCCCGGAGTTGGCCATGGAGAGCACGCCGGGGCCGGTGTGCCTGAGCTTGAAGTTCTCGTCGGCGAACTTGGCGCCGTAGATGGACTCGCCGCCGGTGCCGTTGCCGCGGGTGAAGTCGCAGCCCTGGCACATGATGAAGCCCGGGATGATGCGGTGGAAGGCCGAGCCCTTGAAGTGGAGCGGCTTGCCGCACGCGCTAAGGCCGCCCTTGCCGCCCGTGCAGAGCTGCCGGAAGTTGTCGGCCGTGCGTGGCACCTTGTCGGCGAAGAGCTCCATCACGACGCGCCCGGCCTTGGCCTGGCCGATGAGGATGTCGAAGAAGACCTTGGGGTTCTTGGCCGCCATTGCTGCAAACCAAAGATGGGTTCTTTCTTGCTTTCTTTCCCCTGCAGCAGACACGCATGCTCGATCTATCAGCAAAAAACATGAAAATCTTCAGATTTGCCTAGCATGGAAGCAAGAAAGAATGGAAACAACAGGATTCGGGAATGTGTTCATCGAGCCTTGCATGGTCTCCAGGGTAGCACTGCTGGAGATCATAGGGCGAGGAGACGAACAAATTGATTTGGCACAAACATTGAGCTGAATAGGCCTTGGATAAATGACGCCTAGAAAGCCTTCGATATGTGCAAGATTTTCCAAATCACAAAACCAAATCCAATCAAACAACCATCCATGAACACACACACAAATAACAAATAACAAAAGATCCCCAGCAGGTGGTGCGAGAAATTCTACCTTGGACTGACATGGATGAAGCTGCTCGGATGCTGGAGTTGTGTATGGCGGCTGCGTGGGGGGAGATAAAAAGGACAAGGGTTTAGGGTTTTGAGGTCACAGACGCCACGGCTTTCAATGGGCTTGGGCTAAGGTGCTCTTTGCAGTTACAGCCTATTTAGATTGGAACTTAACTGGCCTGGTAAGTATCCCAGCTAGCCCCATTCAACGTACTCCTCAAAAAAAAAAAAGCAGGGTCCATAAAAAAATTGACTTAAAATCTCTCTCTGAACTTAAGGAAGAAAGTATTGCTAGAATATTAAATACTCCCTCAGTGTCAAAATACAAGGCTCGCTATTTTTAAGGTGGTCTTTGATTATCAACTTTGACCACCAATATATAATAAAATATAATGAATGAGAATGTATATATGGTACCGTTGAATTTGTCTTGCAAAATTCTTTAAGTTCATGTATCTTTATAATAATTTTAGATACATATTATATGGTCAAAATTACACAGCGTTGACCAGCGAAATTAAAGGGCGCCTTGTATTTTGAGACGGAGGGAGTACATAAATAAAGAAACACAACCCGTTGTATGCAAGAAGCTATGTACAACAAGATTAATTGTTGCTCACAAATTATGGTTGCCTCTTGCAGGTCCAACCTTCTTGCTTTGCAACATGTTTCTAACTTTCTATTGAAACATAAGCACACGATTTTAGGTGGACCATCACAACTCGTCGTTTTCTTGTTTTTGGAACCCACCATTTTGGGTGTCGCAACGATTTTCAAGTCGCGTGACCACTGTACACGATTTTTGGGTATCCTCAAATCTCTCTGCCCCGCGTGCAACTATGCTCGTGTCCAACTCCAGTCGATCTGACTATGTAATGTTTCGGGGGATGCTTGCGATCGCTAGCGATCCGTCGCACGGTTTTCCGACCGTCACGATATGGAAAGTCGGCGCGCGTCCTCCTATTCCCTTTCCGGCATGCGTGGTTCGATTCTGGCCCACGTGCGTGCACGAATGAAACGTGATGGCCTCTTCTCTTCCCTTTTCGCGACCAATTGTGACGGCCCGTGCCTATTCCCTTTTCGCGATCGAACGCGGCGGCCTACATGCATGCGCAAAACGGGAAAGCTGGATCATGCGCTAGGCTGGTGGATCGTGAGCGCTGGATTTAAAAATTCCCTTTACTCGCCAAGGGTTTGTACGTATTTTAAAAGGATTTTTTATTCCCTTTTGGTGTCAAAATAGAAGAACCCACTTAGTATAGCAGACTGAAATATTATCAATTCCCTTTTTGGGCAGTGATATTTTAGGGTTAAAAAAATGGGTGGGAGGTAGCAATAACCCACTTCATACTAGTACAAAAATGGCGAAAAAATTAACTACCACTATCAACTGGTGTAACTTAGCAAACAACCCATGAATTGTTAGTACAACAAAGAAAGATGAACTACTGATGACGCTACCAATCACATATCAAAGTTGTTACCAACCCTTCAAAAAAAAGGTGTGAGGTACCAAGAACCCACTCCCTTGTTAGTACAAAAATATTATGAAGAAAGAAGTTTGAATTAACGAGGATGGTACCAACCACATAGCGATGGTGTTGTCGATCCTAAAAAAAGAAAAATGGGTGCGTGGTAACAAGAACCTACTACATGCTAGCACGAAAATAAAAATCAACTAAAAATGAATTAATGAGGATGTTACCAAACACCTAGAATGTTGTTACTATACTAAAACCCTAGTGAAAAAAGGTAAATCAACTATGATTGCTTTTGAAATTATTTTAAGAGAATAAGCAGAATGATTGAAAAAAAAAGTAGTTAGAGGGGTATAAGAGATTCGCACTTCTAAACTAGTACACCAGTGAGAGATAAAAGTTCACTGGCAAAAGATAATAACAGTTGCAATTCAGTTTTATAACGAGTTAACAAAAAAGTGCCACTGAACGGTAGACGCAGTTCATATAGTTTCTTCGAGTGCCCTTGACCAAACGCAAAAGAAAAAGCAACAACAAGACGGTCCTTGTTTTTTGTGAAATCTGATGCCGTAAAACGCCTAGATCACATTGAACACTACGCTGACAACTCATGCTGCGATGATCTTAAATACCATCAACACAAGCATACCAGGATGATAACCGTTGGATGTAGCAAAGTTTTTCCACCCAGATATAAATCTCATTCTTCCACCAGCACAATTAGGATACTCAGCTTTCCAAGCTACCCCACCATTACTTGACAGATACGCAACTCCAGACTGACCAGTTCCAGGGTGTTAGCAACAACAAGAGTGTCTTTGGAATCCTCTGCAAAAATGTAAACATATGCAAGCAAAACTCATGTGTGTTAGTAAAAAAAGATACATACATGACACAAAAAGGAAAAAAAGATGGAGTGCTAAAAAATGATCACCAGGCAGCACTGGACCATAGGAGCTATGAATGTTTCGAAGACAAGAGATATATAAATGACTCATTCATGTTCAAACAAAAAGCGAGATGAGAAAAATCAAAGTTTTAACCTTCTAATGGGTGTGACTTCTAGCCACAAAGTGGCTTCAGGAACAATACAAGTGATGATTGTAAAAAAACTCAGTTTTATTGAATCGACAAACCTAATCGATGCTTCATATGGGCGCACCACTCGTCTCCGGGTCCAGGGATGACATCCACTCTGACTTGACAACCCTAATCGTTGCTTCTTTGGGACGCACGGGTCGTCTCTCTAACGCGTCGACGTCTACTCCCAACTCGACACACAAGTCAAAACTATTTACTCAACACCTCGGAAACTATAAACATCACGAGGACGCCAACGGTTTACTCAACGCCTTGATAACTGCATCATTGCCTAGTAGGTAACTAGTGGGTGACAAACTAGTCTAGAAACTATTTACTCAACACAAAGGTAACTAGAAGACAAGTGACCAAGCTAAACACTCGTAGATGATGTTACCAAGTACCTAGGGAGGAAGTTACCAATCTTAAAACTATTAGACGTGTTACCAAGTATCTAGATCACAGATTACAAAGCTAAAAAATAGTGGATGATGTTAGCAAGTACCTAGAACACAAATTAGAAAAGCTAAAAACTAGTAGATGATGTTACCAACTATTTAGAGCACAAATTACCAACTTAAACACTAGTAGATGATGTTGCCAAATACCTAGAGCACAAATAACCAAGCTAAACACTAGTAGATGGTGTTACCAAGTACACATAAAGCAAGTTATCAATATTAAACAAGTAAAAAGTGTTATCAAGTATCTAGAGCACAAATTACCAACCAAAAAACTAGCTGATAATGTTACCAAGTACATACCAAGCAAGTTACCAATATTAAAGCAAATAAAAAGTTTTACCAAGTGTCTAGAGCACAAATTACCAACCTAACTAGCTGATGATGTTACCAAGTACATACCGAACAAGTTACCAATATTAAAAACAAGTAAAAAGTGTTACCAGGTATCTAAAACACAAATTACCAACCAAAAAGTAGGTGGTGATGTTACCAATAACCTACCAAGCAATTTACCAGTATTAAACAAGTAAAAAGTGTTACCAAGTATATAGAGCACAAATCACCATCCTAAGAACTAGTAGATGATGTTACCAAGTACATACCAAACAAGTTAATAACCTCAAAAAGAAAGTAATAAGTGTTACCAAGTATCTAGAAGACAAGGAAAAATAGAGAATGAGAAAAAGAAAATGAAAAAACATGCATCAGAAGATTTTCGAAATTTTGAAGCATGGAGTAGGAAAAATATTGTAATGCACTAATACTATAAAATGAAGCAGATGCACTATCAAGAAAAGATAGCCATGAAATCATTTGAAACTGATACATACACAAGATTACCAAAAGAAACACCAAAAACATCACCTTCACCAAGAAGACCAGATTCTTATCGACAAACCGATCGACGAACACGACTACGGTCAGCCCAAAAAGCCATGGACTGATCCAGGAGGTCGCACTCCCCATCCTAATAGTGGATTGGGCAATCTAGTGAAAAGTTGAGCAACAAAAAACTCCGTGACAACCACCCTTCCCTTCTTGGCAAATGGTGTGTTTTCTTAATCTTCATCCTAATCCAACAAAGATATTCCAGGTAAGGAACTCTCCCAGAATTCATACAAGAAATCGCAAACACTGGACTGATAATTCAGTACAAATAATCACAAAGTAAGTTATATTTGTAAGTTCTACAATCAATACTAAATAAGCAAAACTTCACAAGAACTCCAATCAGCTTATTGCTGAGACGTGTATGACCTGAATGGATCTGAGTAGTAGTAGAGCGCATCATTCAAAAACATGTAATGAAAAGCACATAAATATTGTGCATACACAACACTCAAAATTGTAATGCATTCATTTATCACATGAATCTCACCGTACACTTCTATAGTAATCATATCTTATTCATATGGCAAGTGCTCAGATAAGAACCAGTCGACCAAAAGAATATATGTTGCAGCCACAGTATGTAAATCACCTATCAGCATATAGTAAATATCAGAATCACATACTCCCTCCGATCCATATTAATGGACTCAACTTTGTCTAGATACGAATGCATCTAGTTAAGTGTTTGGACTAGATGCATTCGTATCTAGACAAAGTTAAGTTCATTAATATGAATCGGAGGGAGTATCATTATCTAACCCAATGCACCTATACAGAATATAATAAAAATGTCCCATATTTCCTAAACCTATCTATGTGGGCAATATATTATGCCAAAACAATGAATAATAATCACGCTGAGCTATGGATAACATCCATCGGTGGTTAGAACAATCTGACTTCAACTAATTTGAAGCAAACTGCCATAAGCAGACACAAACTTTCTTCTAGTAAGAAAAAGCCATCAGGAAGGCTGAGCTCAACTTGTTGTTGCAGTTTTTTCAGATCGATAACTCAAGAATTTTAGAGTTAACTATACAAATGCGGAAATCCAGTTTGGGTAGCAGGTGCAGATGCACCCACTACCCAAAAAACAATTTTGCAAATGTCAAAAAATTCAAAATAAAAATTTGACATATATGTCAAGACATTTCATGTTAGTACACAAAGTTACGTGAACAAAAAATATTTTTTGTGACCTGTGCAAAAAAGACAAATCCGGACGCACCGAAATGTTTTTATACGAGTTATTTTTTTGTCTTTTTTGCACAGGTCACAAAAAATGTTTGTTCACCACGCCAGTTTTTGGTGCTAACACATAATGTTCTAATACACATCCCGTTTTTTTTCTATATTTTTTTGACATTTTGAGAAAAACCTAAAAATCATTTACGTAATGGGTGCATCTGCACCCATGAGCCAAATCGCCTCCTCACAAAATATACCAATAGATGTGACTGATTCAGAAAAAAGAAACACAGCTCCTACTTGAGGAGTAATCGGTTATCTAATTCAGTTAGAGCAGGCCAAAATATATGTAGAGATACAAAAATATTTTCACAGACCCTATGTTGCTCTACATTTAACGATCAGGCACGTTTTACTTCTGTTTCTGCTGAATTTTCACGAATCCACTGCAGTAACAAAAATGTGTGAGCCACAAAACATTTTATACTTCGTCTTCAACGTCATACAGCAGTCAGGATATAAATTAGATCAATTAAAAAACATGCATGATAGATTGTCCAAAAACACCAATTAAATCACAAATCCCTTAATCCATGTTATATTATTCGGTACACGGCTTATTCAAAAGTATGGAGGTCTATACCCGGATGCAGCGAAGGGTAAAGAGCTGGAGGTGGTTGTAGTCGAGCAGCTGTAGGCGGAAGAGCTCGTGGATGGCGTCGAGAACAGACAACTGGTGCTCGGGCTCGGGAAGTAGTCTCACGAGCAACAAATTAGGGCCACTTCAGGAGCGAGATTAGGGTGGAGCGGAGCCACCTCTTCCACGGCTGCCGGATCCGGAGAGGCAACTAGGCAAGTCGAGTTCAGCGGCGGCGGTGGCTGGACGGGATGAAGAGGCTGTTGTGGATTCATTGCAAGGCAGGCTAGGGGAGGTCGGGACTCGGGAGGATGGGTCCGGGCAGCAGGAGTCGCTGGGGCGGAATCTATGGATCGGCTGCTTCGGAGGTGAGGTGGTCATCGAAGGTCCAGGGAGGAGGGGGCGCGAGGAGGGAGTCCATCCTGGGGTCGCGCTGCTTGTTGTCGGCAGCGTTGACGAGGATCTCGTCGAAGATCTTGTAGAGGCCGGGCACGTAGGAGACGTCGCGGTGCACCATGGCGTCGCCCTCGTACACCCACAGCTTCTGCGACTGCTTCTGGACGGAGCCGATGTAGGTGTCCGGGCGGAGCAGGATGTGCTCCAGCTGCGTCAGCTTCAGGTACGTCTCCTCGATGGTCTTCTCGGCGCCCGTGGCGGAGTTGTGCGAGGAGCTGGATTTCAGTGGGGGCTAGGTAGCGGAAAACGGAAAGGGGAAAAGAAAAGGGAACAGATGCATGCCGCGTGAGAAGACCGTGCGAGCGCTCGCACGCGCGAGAATAAGCAGATTCGTAATGTTTCTGTGTGTGCGCTTCCCGTCCCCGTCCCCGTCCCTGGTGGGGCCAGATCTATTCTTTTTCTCATCGATTGAAGCTTGTTGTGTATGGATATGTAGCTCCTGGATGTGATAGCTAGGTTTATGAATGCGTAGCTTCTGGATTTGTGTATTCTTGTACATGGAACTGCTAAATGCATGGCGTGGCTAGTTGATGTATGTATTGTCTGCGCATTTTTGCGTGTATTTACTTCTCTGATACGAGATGTAACAGAGCCGGCTTCACATATGGTCAGGCCTTTGGGTAGGCCTCTGGCTTTTGGGCTTTGCCTCGGGTCGGGCCTGAGCCTAGATTTATGAGAAATGTCGGGCCTCACGCCGGACCCGGGCCTGGATTTTGGTGTTCGGGCTTTTGCGGCCCGGCCCGGCCCATGGCCAAGTATAGCTATAATCCACTGTTTTGTGACATGTGGTGATTTCTATTTCCTATGCTCCCCGGTGCACAATTTTTGGTGCATCATCAGAACTCATCCTTTTAATGTTTTCCATCGTTTCCATGGGCTATAACACCCTGTTTTGGGTTACCAGGTGATTTCCAAGTCCTATGACCCCCAATATAAGATTTCACGGGAATCGTCAAAACTCGTCGTTTTCATGCTTTGTGACCATTTTCGTGAGCTATAACCCATTGTTTTGGGTCTCGGGGCAATTTCCAGGTCTTGTGACCCCCGATACACGATTTAAGGGGCTCGTCAAAACTCGTCGTTTTCATGTTTTTCGTCGTTCCCGAGGGCTATAACCCACAATTTTGACTCATGTGGCGATATCCAGGTCACGTGGGCCCCCTGGTACTCTATTTCAGGGGGATCGTCAAAACTTGTTGTTTCCATGTTGCTTGGTCGTTTGCATGTGCTATAAGCCATTGCTTTGTGTATCGGGCCAATTTCTATTTCACATGATCCCCGGCACACGATTTCAGGTGGATCGTCAGAACTTATCGTTTTTATGTTTTGGCCGTTTCCGTGGGCTATAACCCACTGTTTTGGGTCCCCGGGCGATTTCCATGTCTCATGACCCACCGGCACACAATTTCAGGAGGATTGTCAAAACTCGCCGTTATCATTTTTTTTTGGCCGTTCCCGTGTGATATAACCCATTGTTTTGTGTCCCTGTGCGAATTTTTTTCGCACAGGGTGTAACCCATTATTTTGTGTTTTGTGTTCTTAAGAATAACCCATTATTCTTAAGGCTCTGCTGCAACTTCCAGCATGCGAGGGTGTAACAGAAGAAGAAATTAAACAGCTTCAGGCCTTCAACGACATTGTTACTGTGATATTATGGCAGATATGCAGTCCTGTTCTTTGCACACCATCATGATGTACAGATTATCATCTTAGAGCATTATCAACAGATGCCCCAAAACACAATGATTTTGTCTTTATCAGATTTAAGTAGGTCCAGTCGAACCTGAGTTCGGAAGCTCTGGGTTTCAGATTTTCGTCCATGTCTGCAGATTCTTTTACAAAATTACTTGGAAAATATATCTGCTGGTCACGCGGAGCGGCCGCAGGAGCTCCATCCTTAGGCGGGAGCACAACGTCCTCTGTTTCTGCTGGTCAATTATCTTCTTCCCGTCTGATTGCACTGCGAACAGATCCAGCTCGCACCTGCCCTTTTGGCCCGCGTAGAATCGGCCATAAGAAATCTGACATGAAACTAGTCTTCTTATTTCACTAAGCAAAGCGAAAAGCACATAGCAAGCGATAATTATTTTAGGCTTCAGTTGTTATTACCTGGATGTTGCAGTCCTTCAATGTTCTCATGATGTCATATAGGAGGCCCTTGTGGTCAATGCACTGGATCTGAATAAGCGTGTGCATGGGGCTGAGGGAGTTGTCCGTTGTGACCGACATGCTACTGTTGGCCGTTGAGCTGCTCAGTTGGTCCTCTATGAGATCAATGTTGAACATCCGGTCGAGGACAAGAGGGGGCAACAGCGCGGAAGCTTGGAGGCAAGAAGACATGTCTTCTGTCGCAGAATCTATCTCACAACTCGACACCGAGTCGCCCAGCACGCTCTGAAGTTTTTCATAAGCTTCTTCCCTTCTGTTCTTTGTGTGTAGTAGTTCCCTGAAAATCATTTGCACGAGTCAAGTCGATGCCCACACGAGGTATCCATTCATCTACCTTCACAGAGTAATTCCACTCTTATATTTCAAATGATGGGACTTACTGGACACATATACATAAACTACAAAATGACGACAGCATGATAAACTATGAAGACATGACTTGACAACTTCATACTGCTCAAGCAAGTGATTGACCAGTTATAAAGGATCATATATCATCATCAAAATATCACAAGGATGGTACTTCATATGCTAAGATAATACTATACGACTTGCCCACTTGGGAAACAGGGACACTGTTTAGCAAGCAGTTTGTTAAAATCATCAATTAAAGAAGGATGAACCATATATTTTATTATGGAATGACATAACCAAAAGAACATATATGACACGCCGAAAAGGATGTATACGAAGCGGACCTAGCATCTGTGACGAAGAAAAGGTCCATCACTCTGCCGTCAGGTGTGGTGGAGACCTTCACCCTCCTGATTCTGAGCTCCATCTCGCACAACACGCGTGTCACGTCTGCAAAACACGGAATTAATTCCCAGCACAAGAGCCTGGACAAGGTTGAATCTTTCCCTGCTCTTTCACTAAAAAATACATTTTTGCCCACTAAAACCCTGATTACAGGACAAGGCATAACTGCCCCAAACAACAGCAGTTGCAAGATGAAGTTGAACAGCGTGAATACGTATTGATCACAAGTACATAAACACAGTAATACTTGCAGCTGTGATAATATTGGAGGTTAAACAGTTAAGCAGACTCACTAACATCACATCTAACTCGAAAGAAAGACATGAGGTGCTGAAATCTACGAGTAGTATACCATGGAGGAGTCCCATCCGGTCGAAGCAGCAGAACTTGAGCAGGAAGACCTGCGGCGCAGCGGGCCCGAGCCCGGCGGCCGCAAGGTAGGAGGCGTCGAGGCCGTATGGCGCGGCGGCGGGGCAGAGCTCGACCAGCCTCTCCCTGAGGAGGTCCCACGCCGTTGGGCGCCGTCCCCCGCCTGGGCAGCACCCAGAGCACGATGTAGCACCACCTCCCGTCGGTGCTCAAGTCTGCCGCCCACAGGCATTCAGAGACGTTCAGTCAGTCAGGAGAGTGAGGAAAAAAGATGGGAACTTTGGGAAGGTGGAGCGGACGGACCTCCCTTGAGGAGGGGAAATCTACGATAACCCCCCCCCCCCACGTGGCTTAAATATCGCCCACAGGCCCCTTTATTGAGTCTATGACATGTGGGGTTTTAAGTGACTGGGGGGTTATTAGCAATCCCCCCCCCCCCCCTTGAGGATGTTGAGTCCGAAGAGGAGGACGACGCGGCAGAGGTCGCATCCGAGGCCGGTCTTGTCGGGGCAGCTGACGGTGACGACGGTGGGGTCGCCGGCGGCGTCCGGGTGCCGGATTTGCACCACCTCGTCGCTGGGCACCCCCATCGCTCCTCCCTAGCTAGTATCAAAATTGGCTCCTTTTCTCTCTTCCTGTCTGAGAAAAGCGCAAATCTTTGGTTGCTCCCTCCGGATAGGGGAATTATGGGCTGGGGCTGGGGTGTCGCGGGTGAGGGGACAGATTTGGCGGCGGCGGCGGCGGCGGCGGCGGGAGGGGGATGCTTGTCTGTCACCGGAAGGGAAGGGGACGAGGAATCTTGGAGAGTGGATTCGCTCCTCCCTCAGTATTGGCATGCATAATCTTGGAGTGCCAAGATACCAAGGATATTATTATCCCAAAGAGAGAAAGAAAGAAATCCCCTCTTGTTGGTCTGCAGCGTGCGTTTAGGCAACCAAACACTACTTTCGGCCATATATAAAACCTTCAATTTGACCTTTTTTTTTGCGAAACACAGTACAACACCGACACTCACGTACACGTGCACATCCAAATTTAAATCGGTTTGGATTGGATGGAGGGGCACATGATCGGCAGTGGCGGCCAACTCGGTTCGCCCAAGCATTTGGACAAGGGATGCGCGAAGAAAGACCATAGGAGGCAACGACTAAGCTTAATTACACGATGGTGATGTCCGAGCTATCGGTGGTGGCAGCCATGTAGTGGGACGCACACGCACGAAGAGGCATGACAGGTTCCCTCGTGCAGTCATGAAGACTAGAAGGCGGCGGGGTCGTGTAGCGGGGGTCTAAGGAGGCTAACGCGATACCTTAGGTGTCATGCGGTTGGAGAGGAAACTAGGTCACTCTAACCGCCGGAGAAAGGAAGAGAAGTTGGTGTCCCGCCAAGGTAGGGATTTTCTCGGTTTTAGGTTCGCGGGGTTAGAGATATTCGTCCTTACAGAGTCCCACGTAAAAGATGTTTAGCCGCGTTACACACCATCAAATTCTACCACTGTATGTCACCAAACATTAAGATAAAAGTATTTTATAATGTTTTCTACAGAAAAATGGCTTCATAGGATGAAAGAAAGCAGGCTGAAAGTTCAACCTTGAACTAAAATCCATGTCTAAGAATAGTCGTCAGCGTCCTTTGTCGATAATATTTTCCAACAAATTTCCAAAAAGACATCATCCACTACCATCTGCAAAGCAGTTGACATTGACATCTTTCCGATGATAAAGATGAATGTTATACATGCATGTCCACACGCCGCTAACAATTCACACAAGTCAAAGCAAAAGTAAGCAGCTAGCCTAGCCCTAGCTAGGACACGTCCACTACAGTACCCTCCGGCCTCCAGGTTGGGAACACGCAACAGTTGCATAACTGCAGGCTAGTGTTTAATTATTCAACCAAACACAAGAGGTCATATAAAAGATTATCAGGGATCATCGTCCAACACATCATCAGATTCTACATTGCCATGCCAGTGAACATTAAGCTAAGAGTGTAGTATTACTATATGTAAATATCACACCATTAGTTTTACGGAGCAAAGCCTTGATTAAAAGAGTCTTGTGTCTTTTGGAATTTGACGTGGGCTTTAACTCCATGGACCAAGTAATTTATAGAATATTCCTGAGACGTTTAGTTCCACATTTCTAGTCGGTGTGCTAGGTTATACTTGTTGCATATCTTGTTTGCTGATGATAATTGATCTTGAGAATATTAATTGTTGTCGTGATATCTAGTTTAACTAGATTAATTTCAAAATTTCTAGCTAAATGAGTGCCCTGCTTCCTAGAATGAGAGAAATCAGATGAAAGTTCAACCTTGAACGAGATCAACATAGAAAGAATAGTCGTCATCGTCCTTCTTCGATAATATTTTCCACGAAATGAAAGAGACGTCTTCAAATATAGTAGATAATACAGGGCCATTTGCATTTGCAAAGCAGTGGTATAATGGAGATGGACAATAACATGTGTTCAATGAAAGATGAAATATGTCCCAAAAAAAAGATGAAATGTTGCGTGGCACGCCCACTCACCGCTAACAGTCGACACAAGTCAAGCAAAAGTGAAGAGCTAGTAGCTTGCTAGCCAGGACTCCATCTCCATCCGCAAGCACACGATCCGAGCCTGCTTCTCCATTTCTCCAATCTCCAACGTTGAAAACCACAGCAGTACGTACCACAGGTTGAGAGGCTAGAAGCATGTATAGCAACAGTTCAACTCAATTCGAAGCTCTCTAGGTGCCCTAGAATATGTTATTTCTTCAGTTTGTACTGTAATGACATGCTGCGTCTAATAATAATAATAATTACTAATAATGGATTAATGGGCATTTAGTCAGTGGTGATGAAAACGAAGTCCCACTTAATTTGTGCAAGCTTTGCATCTCACTGTCTCGAATTTTCCTCCATGCGTTTTTATGGAGCGGCAAGGGTTTGTTAAACCTGCCACTTGTACGCAGCGGTAGAAAAACAAGTCGATGCTGATAGCAATTCTGATCGATCGAGGCATGTGGCTGTGTCGTTCTCCGGCAGGTCGGCCTCAGCTGGATACTACGCATGTCGTGCTTGCTACGTCATCTCTTGATCTTATCTTTCATCACTGGATTGTTCATTTTTTTTCATCTAATATGCATAGTTTTGCTTGCATTACGTAGTTGCTTCCGGCCAGCTAGCTATGCTAAGTTTCACTACGGGAAACCCTCAAGACGCCGACGGCCAGGACATACGCCGACAGCCAAATATCGGGGCCGTCGGCGTAGACCCCGACCAGGCTAGCGTAGATCTTATTTTTCTTTTTTTAGCTACGCCGACGGCAATACGGCATTGCCGTCGGCCTATTGTTTTTTGTGAGCTACACCGACGGCATTGCCGTCGGCCTAGATTTTCTGTTTTTATTTTGAGCTACGCCGTCGGCGTATACTTTTTTCTATTTTTCATTTAATATGAAATAATTCATATCTTTAAATCCGTAAATCGGAATTTAACAAATTAAATGTCTAAATCGATTAGAAAAATGAGAGGAATCCAAATATGACATCCATAAAAATGAGAGAAATCACGAGTTTTGACGATGCCGCTAGAGTCGTGTACCGGGGGTCACGGGCCATCGAAATCCTCCCGGGACCCCAAAACCGTGGACTATAGCCCACGCAAACGGCCAGAAATGCTCGAAATCACGAGTTTTGATGATGCCCCTAGAGTCGTGTACCGGGGGTCACGGGGCATCGAAATCCTCCCGGGACCTAAAACCGTGGACTATAGCCCACGAAAACGGCCAGAAAAGCATGAAATTACGAGTTTTGACGATGCCGCTAGAGTCGTGTACCGGGGGTCACGGGGTATCGAAATCCTCCCGGACCCCAAAACCGTGGACTATAGCCCACGAAAACGGCCAGAAATGCCGGAAATTACGAGTTTTGACGATGTCGCTAGAGTCGTGTACCGGGGGTCACGGGGCATCGAAATCCTCCCGGGACCCCAAAACCGTGGACTATAGCCCACGAAAACGGCCAGAAATGCCTGAAATTACGAGTTTTGACGATGCCGCTAGAGTCGTGTACCGGGTGTCACGGGGAATCGAAATCCTCCCGGAAGCCCACGAAAACGGCCAGAAATGCTCGAAATCACGAGTTTTGACGATGCCGCTAGAGTCGTGTACTGGGGGTCAAGGGGCATCGAAATCCTCCCGGGACCCCAAAACTGTGGACTATAGCCCATGAAAATGGCCAGAAATGCGGGAAATCACGAGTTTTGACGATGCCGCTAGAGGCGTGTACCGGGGGTCACGGGGCATCGAAATCCTCCCGGAAGCCCACAAAAAAGTGGACTATAGCCCACGAATACGGCAAAAAATGCTCGAAATCACGAGTTTTGACGATGCCGCTAGAGTCATGTACCGGGGGTCACGGGGCATCAAAATCCTCCCGAGACCCCAAAACCGTGGACTATAGCCCACGAAAATGGCCAGAAATGCTCGAAATCACGAATCTTGACAATGCCGCTAGAGTCATGTACCGAGGGTCACGGGGCATCAAAATCCTCCTGGGACCCAAAAAACGTGGACTATAGCCCACGCAAACGGCCAGAAATGCTCGAAATCACGAGTTTTAACGATGCCCCTAGAGTCTATACCGGGGGTCACGGGGCATCGAAATCCTCCCGGGACCTGAAAACCGTGGACTATAGCCCACGTAAACGGCCAGAAAAGCCTGAAATTACGAGTTTTGACGATGCCGCTAGAGTCGTGTACCGGGGGTCACGGGTATCGAAATCCTCCCGGGACCCCAAAACCGTGGACTATAGCCCACGAAAACGGCTAGAAATGCTCGAAATTACGAGTTTTGACGATGCCGCTAGAGTCGTGTACCGGGGGTCACGGGGCATCGAAATCCTCCCGGGACCCCAAAACCGTGGACTATAGCCCACGAAAACGGCCAGAAATGCTCGAAATCACGAGTTTTGACGATGCCGCTAGAGTCATGTACCGGGGGTCACGGGGCATCAAAATCCTCCCGGGACCCAAAAAACGTGGACTATAGCCCACGCAAACGGCCAGAAATGCTCGAAATCACGAGTTTTGATGATGCCCCTAGAGTCGTGTACCGGGGGTCACGGGGCATCGAAATCCTCCCGGGACCTAAAACCGTGGACTATAGCCCACGAAAACGGCCAGAAAAGCATGAAATTACGAGTTTTGACGATGCCGCTAGAGTCGTGTACCGGGGGTCACGGGGTATCGAAATCCTCCCGGACCCCAAAACCGTAGACTATAGCCCACGAAAACGGCTAGAAATGCCGGAAATTACGAGTTTTGACGATGTCGCTAGAGTCGTGTACCGGGGGTCACGGGGCATCGAAATCCTCCCGGGACCCCAAAACCGTGGACTATAGCCCACGAAAACGGCCAGAAATGCCTGAAATTACGAGTTTTGACGATGCCGCTAGAGTCGTGTACCGGGTGTCACGGGGAATCGAAATCCTCCCAGAAGCCCACGAAAACGGCCAGAAATGCTCGAAATCACGAGTTTTGACGATGCCGCTAGAGTCGTGTACTGGGGGTCAAGGGGCATCGAAATCCTCCCGGGACCCCAAAACTGTGGACTATAGCCCATGAAAATGGCCAGAAATGCGGGAAATCACGAGTTTTGACGATGCCGCTAGAGGCGTGTACCGGGGGTCACGGGGCATCGAAATCCTCCCGGAAGCCCACAAAAAACGTGGACTATAGCCCACGAATACGGCCAAAAATGCTCGAAATCACGAGTTTTGACGATGCCGCTAGAGTCATGTACCGGGGTCACGGGGCATCAAAATCCTCCCGAGACCCCAAAACCGTGGACTATAGCCCACGAAAATGGCCAGAAATGCTCGAAATCACGAATTTTGACAATGCCGCTAGAGTCATGTACCGAGGGTCACGGGGCATCAAAATCCTCCTGGGACCCAAAAAACGTGGACTATAGCCCACGCAAACGGCCAGAAATGCTCGAAATCACGAGTTTTAACGATGCCCCTAGAGTCGTGTACCGGGGTCACGGGGCATCGAAATCCTCCCGGGACCTGAAAACCGTGGACTATAGCCCACGTAAACGGCCAGAAAAGCCTGAAATTACGAGTTTTGACGATGCCGCTAGAGTCGTGTACCGGGGGTCACGGGGTATCGAAATCCTCCCGGGACCCCAAAACCGTGGACTATAGCCCACGAAAACGGCTAGAAATGCTCGAAATTACGAGTTTTGACGATGCCGCTAGAGTCGTGTACCGGGGGTCACGGGGCATCGAAATCCTCCCGGGACCCCAAAACCGTGGACTATAGCCCACGAAAACGGCCAGAAATGCCTGAAATTATGAGTTTTGACGATGCCGCTAGAGTCGTGTACCGGGTGTCACGGGGAATCGAAATCCTCCCGGAAGCCCACGAAAACGGCCAGAAATGCGTGAAATCACGAGTTTTGACGATGCCGCTAGAGTCGTGTACCGGGGTCGAAATCCTCCCGGGACCCAAAACCGTGGACTATCGCCCACGAAAATGGCCAGAAATGCCTGAAATTACGAGTTTTGACGATGCCGCTAGAGTCGTGTACCGGGTGTCACGGGGAATCGAAATCCTCCCGGAAGCCCACGAAAACGGCCAGAAATGCTCGAAATCACGAGTTTTGACGATGCCGCTAGAGTCGTGTACTGGGGGTCAAGGGGCATCGAAATCCTCCCGGGACCCCAAAACTGTGGACTATAGCCCATGAAAATGGCCAGAAATGCGGGAAATCACGAGTTTTGACGATGCCGCTAGAGGCGTGTACCGGGGGTCACGGGGCATCGAAATCCTCCCGGAAGCCCACAAAAAACGTGGACCATAGCCCACGAATACGGCCAAAAATGCTCGAAATCACGAGTTTTGACGATGCCGCTGGAGTCATGTACCGGGGGTCACGGGGCATCAAAATCCTCCCGAGACCCCAAAACCGTGGACTATAGCCCACGAAAATGGCCAGAAATGCTCGAAATCACGAATTTTGACAATGCCGCTAGAGTCATGTACCGAGGGTCACGGGGCATCAAAATCCTCCTGGGACCCAAAAAACGTGGACTATAGCTCACGCAAACGGCCAGAAATGCTCGAAATCACGAGTTTTAACGATGCCCCTAGAGTCGTGTATCGGGGGTCACGGGGCATCGAAATCCTCCCGGGACCTGAAAACCGTGGACTATAGCCCACGTAAACGGCCAGAAAAGCCTGAAATTACGAGTTTTGACGATGCCGCCAGAGTCGTGTACCGGGGGTCACGGGGTATCGAAATCCTCCCGGGACCCAAAACTGTGGACTGTAGCCCACGAAAATGGCCAGAAATGCGCGAAATCACGAGTTTTGACGATGCCGCTAGAGTCGTGTACCGGGGTCGAAATCCTCCCGGGACCCCAAAACCGTGGACTATAGCCCACGAAAACGGCCAGAAATGCTTGAAATTACGAGTTTTGACGATGCCGCTAGAGTCGTGTACCGGGTGTCACGGGGAATCGAAATCCTCCCGGAAGCCCACGAAAACGGCCAGAAATGCTCGAAATCACGAGTTTTGACGATGCCGCTAGAGTCGTGTACCGGGGGGTCATGGGGCATCGAAATCCTCCCGGGACCCCAAAACCGTGGACTATAGCCCACGCAAACGGCCAGAAATGCTCGAAATCACGAGTTTTGACGATGCCGCTAGAGTCATGTACCGGGGGTCACGAGGCATCAAAATCCTCCTGGGACCCGAAAAACGTGGACTATGGCCCACACAAACGGCCAGAAATGATCGAAATCACGAGTTTTGACGATGCCCCTAGAGTCATGTACCGGGGGTCACGGGGCATCAAAATCCTCCCGGGACCCAAAAACGTGGACTATAGCCTACGCAAACGGCCAGAAATGCTCGAGATCACGAGTTTTGACAATGCCCCTAGAGTCCTGTTCCGGGGTCACGGGGCATCAAAATCCTCCCGGGACCCGAAAACCGTGGACTATATAGCCCACGAAAACGGCCAGAAATGCGCGAAATCACGAGTTTTGACGATGCCACTAGAGTCGTGTACCGGGGGGTCACGGTGCATCGAAATCCTCCCGGGAACCCAAAACCGTGGACTGCCCACGAAAACGGCCAGAAATGCTCGAAATCACGAGTTTTGACGATGCCGCTAGAGTCATGTACCGGGGGTCACGAGGCATCAAAATCCTCCCGGGACCCGAAAAACGTGGACTATGGCCCACACAAACGGCCAGAAATGCTCGAAATCACGAGTTTTGACGATGCCCCTAGAGTCATGTACCGGGGGTCACGGGGCATCAAAATCCTCCCGGGACCCGAAAAACGTGGACTATAGCCCGCGCAAACGGCCAGAAATGCTCGAAATCACGAGTTTTGACAATGCCCCTAGAGTCGTGTTCCGGGGTCACGGGGCATCAAAATCCTCCCGGGACCCGAAAACCGTGGACCACGAAAACGGCCAGAAATGCGCGAAATCACGAGTTTTGACGATGCCACTAGAGTCGTGTACCGGGGGGTCACGGGGCATCGAAATCCTCCCGGAAGCCCACGAAAACGGCTAGAAATTCTCGAAATCATGAGTTTTGACGATGCCGCTAGAGTCGTGTACCGGGGGTCACGAGGCATCAAAATCCTCCCGGGACCCGAAAAACGTGGACTATGGCCCACACAAACGGACAGAAATTCTCGAAATCATGAGTTTTGACGATGCCCCTAGAGTCATGTACCGGGGGTCACGGGGCATCAAAATCCTCCCGGGACCCGAAAAACGTGGACTATAGCCCACGCAAACGGCCAGAAATGCTCGAAATCACGAGTTTTGACAATGCCCCTAGAGTCGTGTTCCGGGGTCACGGGGCATCAAAATCCTCCCGGGACCCGAAAACCGTGGACTATAGCCCACGAAAACGGCCAGAAATGCGCGAAATCACGAGTTTTGACGATGCCACTAGAGTCGTGTACCGGGGGGTCACGGGGCATCGAAATCCTCCCGGAAGCCCACGAAAACGGCTAGAAATTCTCGAAATCATGAGTTTTGACGATGCCGCTAGAGTCGTGTACCGGGGGTCACGGGGCATCGAAATCCTCCCGGGACCCCAAAACCGTGGACTATATAGCCCACGCAAACGGCCAGAAATGCTCGAAATCACGTTTTGACGATGCCCCTAGAGTCGTGTACCGGGGGTCACGGGGCATCGAAATCCTCCCGGGACCTGAAAACCGTGGACTATAGCCCACGAAAACGGCCAGAAATGCCTGGAATTACGAGTTTTGACGATGCCGCTAGAGTTGTGTACCGGTGGTCACGGGGCATCGAAATCCTCCCGGTACCCGAAAACCGTGGACTATAGCCCACGAAAACAGCCAAAAATGCTCGAAATCACGAGTTTTGACGATGCCGCTAGAGTCGTGTACCGGGTGTCACGGGGCATCGAAATCCTCCCGGGACCCGAAAAACGTGAAACTCTTCCCCTAAAAAAGAATTCCACTCAACAATTGTAAAAGAGAGAATGCGCAAAATAAAAGACAGAATCTGTCTAAACAGAACAGTCCACAAAGACGAATTTTTTCGAGGCACTTACGTTGCTCAGATCGAAAAACTTTAAACTAACGAAAGATGCGTACATATCTAAGGATCACGCACAAAAATTTGCAGATTTAAATAATTTTTCTGTTATTTTACAGAATTAAAACGGTGAACAATAGAAATCTATTCCTGCGCAGAAATCCAAATCTAGCATCATCTTCCTATTAGAGGCAATACTTGGCACAACAATGCAATCAAATAAAGATACAAAGGAATTGTTACAGAAGTAAACAACTCCTTGACTCAAAAAGAAAATAAAAATTGCAGAAATAAAATAATGGGTTGTCTCCCATAAGCACTTTTCTTTAACGCCTTTCAGCTAGGCGCAGAAAGTAAGAATCAAGTGTTTCCAAGTGATGAAGCATCAACAGAATAATTTGCTCCAACAATAGATTCAAAAGGTAACTTCATCTTCTTTCTAGGGAAGTGTTCCATACCTTTCTTGAGTGGGAATTGATATTTAATATTCCCCTCTCTCATATCAATAATAGCACCAACAGTTCTAAGAAAAGGTCTTCCCAAAACAATAGTACAAGAAGCATTGCATTCAATATCCAAAACAACAAAATCAACGGGGACAAGGTTATTGTTAACCATTATAAAAACATCATCAACTCTCCCGAAAGGTTTCTTTATAGTATTATCAGCAAGGTGAACATCCAAATAATAGTGTTCCAAAGGTGCTAAATCAAGCATATCATAGAGTTTCTTAGGCATAACAGAAATACTAGCACCAAGATCACATAAAGCATTGCAATCAAAATCATTCACCTTCATTTTAATGATGGGCTCCCAACCATCTTCTAACTTCCTAGGGATAGAAGCTTCATGTTTTAATTTCTCTTCCCTAACTTGCATGAGAGCATTAGTAATATGTTTAGTAAAAGCCATGTTTATAGCACTAGCATTAGGACTTCTAGCTAGCTTTTGCAAGAACTTAATTACTTCAGAAATATTGCATCCATCAAAATCAAAATCATTATTATCAAAAGTAATGGGACCATTGTCTCCCGTATCTCAAAAAAAATTCAGCACTTTTATCAGGAACAGTTTCAGTGTTTTCAGGCAATTTTGAACGTTTTGCAACAGAAGTAGAGACATTGCCAACACCAATTACTTTACCATTGATAGTAGGAGGTTTGTTAACACTTGAGTTTACAGCATTTTCAGTAGTAGTAATAGTATAAACTCTAGCAATACTATTCTTTTTAGCAATTTCATCCTCTCTTGCCCACCTAGCATGTAAATCAGCTAACATCCTCACATTATTATCAATTTTAACTTGTATAGCATTGAGAGTTTTGCTCTCTTTAACATCATGAGTCATAGTTTTAATTTTTAACAAATCAACATCAAGAGCAAGATGATGCATGTAAAATTCATACATGAACTTTGCACTTTAATTGCTTATATTCCAATCATATTTGCATCATATAAGGGTTATATCAATGTTTTATCATGATTTTGGGAATACTTCATAGTTTTCCCATTTATTTGGAATTAACCCTGCACAGGCAGAAAACCCTAGTTTTGTATTTTAATGTTTCAGGGACCCAAACGTCAACGAAATCACCTGGAAATTTACGGGCGTCAATATTTGGAAGGAAGAAGGACTACGGAAAAAGGAAGCGAGCAAACGGAGGCCCGAGGGCCAAACGAGTGTGGCCGCGTGGGACCCACCCGTTCGGGCCTCGTGGCTCCGTTGCCGTCGATCTTCGCTCCACCGCCTTCGTCTTGACCTAAAAACGCCTATAAAAAAGGTCCCCCGACGTTCTCTGGAAGGAGCGCCGCACAAACACAGAAACACCGAAACGGAGATCAGGAGCTGCAGATTGGATGGGGAAAACTCTGGCGGGGCGCTGCCGGCGTGGTCTCCACCTTCTCCATCGACTTCTCCACCGTCTCCATGATGAAGAGGGAGTAGTCCACCTCTGGACTATGGGTTTGTGGAAGTAACTTATGTATCTCTCCTCTCTTGAGCTTCACTAATTAGCACCGTATGAGCTGCTGAACATGATTACGGTCACCGTTGTAATACCTTTGTGGTGGATCTTTATGAGTTAATATATGTTTGAGATTGCAATGTTTGTTTCAGTTATGAGTATAGAAGCATATTATGTACCCTGTTCTTGTTTACCTGTTTTGATCAAGCATGTTTATGAGAGCGTGTGTGCGGGAACGTGTGCATTAGTTGGAGTAACGGGGGGTGGCTAGTGCAGTGAACGTGAGAGAAAGTTCTGCGATCCACTTTGGTATCTTTACCTTACTTTGTTACCTCACTAGGGATAAACTAAAATACCATGCTACCGGGGATGTGGGTGTGACCATTGCCACTACTTCATGACTAGATCTAGCATGTTCTTATTTTCACTTCATGTCATGATACTTAATGCTATACTCTGAGTTATCTTAATTACTGAGGTGTTATGATTTAGTTCGCATCTTGGTGGAGTATAAGAGAGGTTACTAACCAAAAGATCTCTATGTTAGGACGTGATGCTCATATATCTAAGTAACTTGTTATCAAACCCTGTGTTGCAATCTCATATGTTAACTGTGTGTTCCATTGTCTACCACTTTATAAAGAGAGAGTGCATTTGTGAAACCATGAACCCCAGTCCATTTTTAATCATAAGAAACACCTTTCCAACACCATATACCACTTTTCTATTTTCAGCCATCATTAAATCCTAAAATACAAAAATACTTTTCATCTTGCATACATCATTTTAAAACCCAAAAATATCATTTATCATTGCATCCACCATCATTGCATATTTATTTCTTGTTTGCATTGCATAACTATCCTGATATCATTCTTACACCTTGTGCTTGACAACCACAGGTGAGGTTGAGGACCAAAACATCTAACCTTGTTTTGTAGGTAACCAAAAGAAGGATAAGAAGATAAATCTACCACTGCAGATTCCCCGAGAGTTCGATATTAAACCCTCGAGTCACCCCTCGTGGGGAAAACTGTCTTCCACTATACTATACACTCTGCACTTGGAGTCTCAACCTAAATCCCGTTATTTGTGCAGGCATCAAGACTTGCTCTTCGGGATCATCACAAGACTATCAACTTTAGAGGCAAGAGCATCAATTTTCCCAAACTTTTTCTCAACAGATTTATTGAAAGCAGTTTGTGTACTAATAAAATCCTTAAGCATGACTTCAAGATCAGAGGGTACACTCTTATTATTGTTGTAGGAATTACCATAAGAATTAACATAACCATTGCCACTATTAAAAGGATAGGGCTTATAATTGTTATTACCAAAATTACTCCTATAAGCATTGTTGTTGAAGTTATTATTTTTAATGAAGTTCACATCAACATGCTCTTCTTGAGCAATAAAAGAAGCTAAAGGAACATTATTTGGATCAACATGCATTTTTCCATTTGTAAGCATAGACATAATAGTATCAATCTTATCACTCAAGGAAGAGATTTCTTCAACAAAATTTACCTTCTTACCTTGTGGAGCTCTTTCGGTGTGCCATTCAGAATAATTTATCATCATATCATCAAGAAGCTTTGTTGCAGCACCCAAAGTGATGGACATAAAGGTACCTCTAGAGGCCGAATCCAATAGGTTTTTTGAAGAAAAATTTAGTCCTGCATAAAAGGTTTGGATGATCATCCAAGCAGTCAGTCCATGGGTGGGACAATTTTTTACCAATGATTTCATTCTCTCCCAAGCTTGAGCAACATGCTCCTTATCAAATTGTTTGAAATTCATAATGCTACTTCTCAAAGATATAATCTTAGCAGGAGGATAGTATTTTCCTATGAAAGCATTTTTGCATTTAGCCCATGAATCAATACTATTTCTAGTCAAAGATAGCAACCATTCTTTAGCACGTCCTCTCAAAGAGAAAGGAAAAAGTTTCAGTTTAATAATATCACCATATACATCCTTATACTTTTGCATCTCACAAAGTTCAACAAAATTATTAAGGTGAGCAGCAGCATCATCAGCACTAGCACCAGAGAATTGCTCTTTCATAACAAGATTTAAAAGTGCAGGTTTAATTTCATAGAATTCTGCATTAGAAGCAGGTGGAGCAATAGGTGTACTAATGAAATCATTGTTGTTCGTGCTAGTGAAATCACACAACTTAGTGTTCTCAGGGGTATTCATTTTAGCAAAATGAAAACAAAACAGAAAGATAACAACTTGAAAATAAAAGTAACTATTTTTTTTGTGTTTTTGATAAATAAAGCAGACAATACTAAATAAAAATAAACTAAGCAATACAATAACAAAGTAAAGAGATTGGAAGCGTGAAACTCCCCTTGCAGAAATCCTCTTGCTCCCCGGCAACGGCGCCAGAAAACGAGCTTGATTGCGTGGATCACACGTTCGCTGGGAGACCCCAAGAGGAAGGTATGAAGCAGTGTAGGAGCAGTTTCCCTAAGTATGAAACCAAGGTTTAATCGAACCAGTAGGAGCAAGAAATCACTTCTGAATGTTGTTAGTGGCGCGCTGACGTGGAACCTGCACACAACATAATCAAACTACTTTGCCCCAACGAAACAGTGAGGTTGTCAATCTCACCGGCTTGCCGAAAACAAAGGATTAAACGTATGGTGTGGCAAACAGTAGTAAATTGTAGAGAATGAAAAGGAACAATGTTTGCAGTTGGTTGTATTATCAGTGTAAAAGAATGGACCGGGGTCCACAGTTCACTAGTGGTGTCTCTCCATAAAAGATAACTAACATGCTGGGTGAACAAATTACAGCTGGGCAATTGACAAAATATTGAGCGCATGACAATGCATATATATGACATGATGATAACTATGATATTCATGTGGGCATTACGACAAAATACATAGACCGTTATCCAACATCGTCTATGACTAATAATCCACCGCCAGGTTGTCATCCGAGTTCCCCGTTGGTATTAAGTTGCAAGCAACGGATAATTGCATTAAGTAATGTGCGTAATGTAAACAAATGCATTAGACCTAACGGCGCACCCTTAAGCTAAGCATCGGTTATTTTATCCCTAGTGGCAACAACACATCCACAATCTTAGAAGTTATTGTCACTCTCCCAGATTACCGGAGGCATGAACCCACTATCTAGTATAAATACTCACTCTTGGAGTTACAAGCATCTACTTGGCCAAAGCATCTACTAGTAACAGAAAGCATGCAAGATCATAAATAACATATAAGATAGATTGATAATCAACTTGACATGGTATTCAATATTCATCGGATCCCAGCAAACACAACATGTAGCATTACAATAAAATGATCTTGATCATGATAGGCAGCTCACAAGATCTAAACATGATAGCATAAAGTGGAGAGACAACCATCTAGCTACTGCCATGGACCCATAGTCCAAGGATGAACTACTCACGCATCACTCCGGAGGCAGGCATGGTGATGTAGAGCCCTCCGGTGATGATTCCCCTCTCCGGCACGGTGCCGGGAAGAGCTTCTGAACCCTCCTGAGCTAGGGTTGACGGCGGCGGCATCTCTGGAACTTTTCGTGGATAATGACTCGGGTATTTAGGTTTTTCGCGTCGGAAAGAATAAATAGGCGAAAGGGCGTCGGCTGCAGAGCCACGTGGGCCCCACACCACCCCATGGCGCGGCAGGGGGCCCCGCGTGGCCCCATGGTGTGGGTGCCTGGTGGCCCTCCTCCGTCTCTCCTCTGGACTCCGTGTTCGTGTTGGAAAAAAGGAGGTTCTGTCCAAGTTTCGTCCAATTCTGAGAATATTTCCAGACTAGCTTTTCTGGAATACAAAAACAACAAACAGGAACTGGCACTGTGGCATCTTGTTAATAGGTTAGTCCCAGAAAATGCATAAAAATGCTATGAAGTGTATATAAAACATGTAACAATTGGTCTAATATCAACATGGAACATCAAAAATTATAGATATGTTTGAGACGTATCAGTGCGCCGCAAAAAGTGATTCTGTCTATAGCTGTTCTCCTAGTAGTGAGCCATCGCCCAGGACCCTGTAAGCCGACATGTCGTTGCGCGTCGCCGAAGGACCGTCGACCGCTTCGACCCTGCCATAACGCCGGAGCAGAGCCTCAGCGATGCCACGCTGCCACGCATGGGCGAGGATGCCCACCAGCTCGATGTCGATCTTGAACAAAGCGATTTCTAGCTCTGCCTGGTCTTGCCGCAGCCACAAACGGGACGAAAGAAGGAGCCTTTGTCTGACGGCGTTCTCCGCCTCCAGAACGCGCCGCTTGGTGATTGGGTTAGGGCAGAATATGAGGAAGTCGCCGGGGAAGAACACCCGGATGGAGAAGTCTCCGGGCCTCAGATCAGTGACGGCATGGGTGGCGCCTGCAACATCTGCATGATCCAGGACCGGCCGGTCGCCACCCACCGTCACCACGACTGCGCACGCCAACTTCGACTCAGCTGCCACGTTTTCAAATGTGTTGCCCGCCTCTCCCCATCAAATCAGACTTTTGGTTGAGTAGGCTGGATCATGAATTCAATATCGCTATGCATAAACCTGTGTTTGCTACACCGCTGGAATATAGTGTACTATCTCTCACCTAAATCCTTCCGCTATTTTGAACAACTAGCACAGGGGCCCTCGCAAATGCGAGGGCACCACTTGTAGTTTGTCGAAAACTTTGGTTATATAAGTTGATGTCATGAAGATATTTCTTTCTCATGTTAACCTTATTTGTTATACAATACGCACCGGTCGAATATGGACACTATCTTGAAGACGCGAAGTTTACGTTTTATTGTGCCAATGGTTATATTACAAAGAAATGAGATTAAAGAGTCACCACTTGTATTTTGTTGTCAAAGTTTCAGTTATATAATTTGGTGATATGAAGATATTCCTTTCTCATGTTCATTTTTTGAATAGTTATATTGCAAATAAATGAGATTAAAGACTTATGAAAGGTTTTGTAGGAAAATTTAATTATATTAACACTTTTTTGTCGATATTTTATTTGTATAGTCAGAGGTGACATTTCGAGCGCAACACCCAAACTAACTTGTGTCTGCTCGCTAGATGGTTTGGTCTTTGTTTGAAGCTTAACCAACTCATACTAAAAACATGATCTTTGAACTTTTATTCTCGATGGAAAAGTGTTACGGTATCTTCAAAATAAAATAAACTATGTTGGTGACATGTTGCGCGTATTTTGATCCTACTACTAAAATAAATATAATGTAACAAAAAAAGAAAGCTTGTGAATACACGTAAATTTTGTATTGATAATGTGTTTTGGTATTTATTTCATATTGATCTTTTTGTTTATACAATATTTTTATTGTTTCTTTCTCCCTGATTTTTTTTCTCTACACACTTGCTAGCTTAAATTACTTACTGGTTTACTTAAACCCCTAAACCAAGATTGTTATTGACCCAAGAGTGAGATTTGTTTCTCAAACAAATCAAATTGTTGGCGGAGACCAAGCTTAAATTATAATAAAACTGGAGGTTGTGACCACGTATAACATTCCTTATCATATTACACTCGTAAAAGAAATTCTTACCCTCGTCACAAACTTACTTCTAATGGCAAAATTGTTAAAGGAAATATGTCACTATCTCAAAATAGATAACATTTAGATTTTTAAGTTTCAAGTATATGCATAACAAATAGTTGGATATTTGTAAACTATTTTCTCTGACGGATCTAATGCATCTTTTGTTTGAACAAATAATAATTCTAAATGATTTATTATGAATTAGCAATCACAAATAGGGATGATTCAAGATCTATATTCAACATTCAATCAAAATAATTCTTGCACATGGCCAAAGAAATCGATGGCTTTGTATACATGCGTAACATGCTGGAATTGCTTGTTGAATTCTGATTGCTTAATGACGGGAGTCCATGTCCGACACATATCTTCTCAACATTAGCCGAGTCAAGCAGGCCACATGACTAATATTTTCTGTTATCTAACAAATAATTTTATATCTAACTATCACAATAATTTATATGATGTGGCTCAAGGTGGTGGCTATACTTGAAACCCCGTATATTGATGCCTCAAACATTTTTAGAGGTTTGCACATCCTATTGGATTTTAATATCTTGAATTGTTACTTTTTCTTCTCTACACGATCATGTGTAAACTTATTTGCTTAGGTGTAACATCCAAATTTTCTCGACATTTTAAAACGTTTTACAAAATACAAAACTTTCCGAGAAAATTGTTCTCCTCAATATTATATTTTTTAAATGGATTAAATTTGAATTAAATCAGATTGAAATTAAATATTTTGTTTTAAATTTTAGGCGAGAAAGCCCCACTCAAAATATTCTTTCACATTGTTCTTTAATTCCTGATCAGATAGGCCGAATTCTTCAGCCCATCTTTCTTTTCTTTTTTTTCTTTCTTTTCTTTCTGGGCCGAACTTTTTGGCCCATCTTTCTTCTCCTCCTCTTTTTCTCTCTCCTCTCTTCCATGCAACCGCGTGGGCCGGCCCACCAGGGGATGAGCGACCCAGCCATCTGTTGTTGAATCGATCAATCTAATTTGCAGGTGATGTTTCGGACGTTTGTTGGTATGTGTTAAATGTGATATTTGTACCTGATTAATGTTGTACGTAACTTATTTATCTTTTAATCTCAACCGTCATAAATAAAATCAACGGATTATATATTTCTAGCACATGTGGATTAACGTGGTGTCTCGAAAAACTCCAATAGAAATAGATGCTAAGTACAGTAGGTGTTATGATTAGACAGTAATACGTAGTAGTATTATAACTTTATCACAAATATATTTGGCCAGCCATGTACATAACATAGTACAAAGATAAGTTTATTGCTACATATATACCCCATGTGTTCCTTTCCTCCCGGTAGTATACGAAACGCCTTCAGATCAGTCTACTAAGAAGATCTCCTTACTTGCAATGCATCCAAATATTTAGTCTATAGTAGTTTTAGGCATGGATGGCGTTGGGAATTCGGATATGAGCATATTTGTGCTCTGAATAGCATGTACTCCCTCCGTTCCAAATTACTTGGCTTGTGTTTGTCCAAATACGGACATATCTATACTCGTTTAGTGTCTAGATATATCTGTATTTAGACAAAACTAAGTAAATTAATTTGGAACGGAGGGAGTAAGAGTCAAATGTCGAGTGCATCAATAGCTAGCTAGAGATCCGTGCAAAAGATCCTCGCATAGGACCATCATGTGGGTATGTTGGACGATGCATATGGTTATAATCTCTAGCACGATAGAGATGTCCTCGCCTGGTGAGGAACTTGTAGCATCACATGCCAAAACACACGCGCGTATAGGAGTACTTGTTCACGCACGAAAGACGACCCTTTTGGTGCTGCGAAATCTTGCAGCTTTTCTCTTGGTTTTTCCTGATTTATACAATGATTACAACGGAAAGATCAACGTCACACCCAGCCATCCCACGACGCTCAACGTGTGGGTGTCGTGATCTACGCTGCATGCCATCCCATGAGCTGGTCAAGGGCAACTAGTGATTTCGGATTTACCTAAATGTTTCAATGACACATGTATGGTAAGAGGTAAACCTAAACAAAAAATGTATGGTAAGAGGTGGGAGTGCTAAGTTTAGACATGGAAAATTATAGGGGAGTTGCACTACCTTACAATGGAGAGTGTTCTACCATTTGGTAAGTGAGTGACAATATGATAGGTTCTCTTACAATTCTGCTCTCGCTTTGTCGCGTCCCATCCCATCCCGAAGTTTATAGCAAATCAAGTCAACTTATACCTTTCTTTTTATTGTTTTAAAAAAATAGTCTCAAATAGAAACAAAAATATCACACACTTTCGATATAGAGAACTGAAAACAAGTAATGGCCACCACATAATAGCATTAATAGGTAGGCAAGTTATTATTTATGAAGACTTTAGGTGTCAGAATATCTCTAAGAATAATTATATATCAATATTTCTTGATACCATAAAATGTATAGTTTGACAATCAATATATCACCAACAATAAACTGCACTCTCTCAATATATTTCACGACTCATCTCAGCTCATTTATCTCTTACAAAAACCTAAATGTCGGAAATGAGGCAAAAGAACGAAAGACACACGTTATCTTGTGAGTGCTAAAGCGAGCATGCATGATGATTTCCCATAGGAGTTCGCTAGGTACCTCCAAGAGGAAGGGATGATAAAACCCAACAGCAAGTATTTTCCTCATTTTGAGAATTAAAAATTACCGAACTGGTAGGAAATATCAAGACGTCAACCAAGTTAATGAACCTGCACAACAAACACAAAACTAGCTTGTCCCTCACATGCAGTAAGATTGTCAAACTTTCGCTCCAGCTAGTTACAAGAATCAAACATATAGTTTGGATGGAAGTGCTGAATAATAATAATAATGAAAGGACCAGTGAGAAAATAATATGAAAGCGAGTAAAACAAGAGTGTAAACAATATTAAAAGATTGACTGAGAGACATGTGTTCACTCTCTCCAATTCAACATAGTATTGTTGAGGTGAACAAACTACAGTTGGGCAGCGATTAAACTTTACTTATCTCTATATTATGATTATTATGATTCATGACAATATTTCATATATAAATTATTTTTTATTATGATCGTGGCCACATGAGAAAGACACTAAGTGGCTGAGGCCGATGATCTTTGTTGTAGTTGTGAACAAAAATAAAAAACTTGCAATATATATTCTTTTAAAAAACATTCAAAAAAATGGGCCATGTTACCATGTAAGGCTGTAGCTTATGGAAAAATAGTGGCAAGCAACATTATCAGTTCACTTTGCGATTTTTAAGCTATTCGTATGCAAGTCCCATATCTGTTTACCTTGGTGCTAATTTATTTATCTATAAGAGATGACCAACTTTGATGGTAATGTGGTATAATTTAATTTTAAGTATAAAAAAATAGTACAAGCAGCAATAATAGGCAAACAGTGGCACGTCGAAGTTGTTGGTTCGTTGTTGCTGATTCTACCATCTTTCGGCCGTTGGACAAATTTTTTCTTCCCGAAGGTTAGTCTTTGCGGAGTGTCATCAAAAAACACTCAGCAAATACTTGCTTACCGAGTGCCACATGGAGCGCACTCGGCAAACTGCTGAATGTCGGACAACTTGTTGCTCGCCGGCCGGCATGGCACTCGAGAAACAGTAGTCGAGTATGAGGCTCATACTATGAGCACTTGGCAACTAGCATTATAGAATTGATGTACTAACCATCTATTTCCAAAGTCCGACCTGATGGGTGTGGGTTCGGTGCGGGCCGCAGATTTTCTTTTTCCTTTTTAATACTACGTGAGCATGGTCTTCAACTCAAAACCATATAAAATTGATGCACGAGCCATCTATTTCAACAGTCCAAACTGACACAAAGAGTTATATTGAAAAGAAAACTGGTACCCTGTAATGAAAATCCACGGTTGTAACAACAACCTGTATTTTGTGTATGAAAAATGGTTGTATTGACCAAAAAATTCATTAACCCCTACGTGAATGCCAGAGTATAGGATGCTTACAGTTGAGTGTAAGCGTGCTTTGAAGCTAAGATGGACTCTCATTGTGAATGGAGCTTCCAGTTAACCTCTGTTCGAATGCGACTATGGCTAACCTCGATCAACATCTAGACTACACTGATGGATTTATTACAGGTAACAAATAACAACATGAGCATGAGCAAACGCCTTCAGTTACCTGAGTTCATTTTCCAGCTCCCTACGCATACACGATTAGTAAAACGTAAGTATGCCGTACGTACACATGAGTACGTACGTTGGATTGGATAATCGATCCTTTCAGCAATCTTAAAGTCGGAGGCTTTGCAGGCCTAAACCGGGTCGTACCTCGTATGTACGTTATTTGGCAATCGTAAACCCTAAGCAGACGACGGCGGCCATGGCAGTGTCGCTCCCGGAGGACCTTCTCCTCGAGATCCTCGTCCGCGTCAAGGACACGCCCTCCCTCTTCCGCTGCGCCACGGCGTGCAAGCGGTGGTGCCACCTCATCACCGATCCCTCCTTCCTCTGGTGCCGGTGGCCAGATCAGGACTACTCATCTTCCTTGGTCGGGTTCTTCACCAGGCACTGTCAGCAGGACCTCAAAGACGGAGAAGCTGTCTTCAACTCATGCTTCGTCCCGACGCCGCGATCGCCTATAGGTCCTGGTCCCCGCGCCCTCAGCTCCTTCTTCACCGCCGCCCTTGCTGGCCTCTTTGACCGCGCCGTGCCGCTCGTCTCGCGCCATGGCCTTCTCCTCGTGCGCCTCGAGGCACGCTACACCGACGACGTCCAGCCAGACTTGAACATCCTCCAGCTTGCGGTATGCAACCTGCTCGTCGGCAGGTGCCACATGATCCCTCCTCTAAAGTTTGCCAGGGCCATTAACGACAAGGACGACTATGATTTCACTACGATGGCCTCAACTACAGCCTCCACATGTTCTCGTCCGACAAAGCAAGATGGAGCACGGGTACCAATTGCTTCAACAACACTTCGGAAAGGGAGAGATACGGGTTGTTTGGGGGCAAATAGCCCCTATGCGACATCGTTTTGCATAATCGTTCAAAATGCAACGTCGTTCGCTGGAATAGCCCTCGTGCCATAGCGGGGCTTAACCGCAAGAGACAGGTTAGGATTGGAATTATGTGAGACTGGTGGGACCCCCACTTATCCATATCAGCACAGGACCCACAGGAGCACCTCCGAGCGCGGGACCCACCTCTTGTCCACGTCAGCAAATGTTAACAGGCCATATATGGACCATTTACATTCATATTTAAGGGGGTGGGACACAAACGGCCATTTTACATAGTACTTCTAATAATAACAAAATATAAAAACTAAAAAATTTGCCCTTCGGTTGGCGGCGATGGTGCGGCGGCGGTGTCGTCAATCTACGGATCGACACCGAGATCCTCCTGCTCTACGATGCGGAGGACGGCCACGGCGACCTCCCGCGCGTCCACCGCCACACGAAAGCGCTGCTCGGCGCCCTCCTCGCCGGCCTTGAACGCCTCCTCCGCAGCGGCCAGCTCGGCGTCGGCGTCGTCCACCCTCTTCCATGCTGGCAACACGACGTCGAGGAGGACGCGGAAGCTGCAGGTGCCGGTGCGGCCGCCACGCGTGACGCGGCACCCGCCCGGCGGAATCGGCGTCAAATCGTCCGGAAGGACGACCTCTTCGTCGTCCTCCTCCGCCGACAAATCGTCCGGCTCAGGCTCCGGCTTCGGCTCCGGCGCCGGCCGCTTCTTTCGCTCCTTCCGCTCCACGTCGGAGCTGTTACCGCCACCGGAATTTGAACACCCCCTCCTAAACATTGTGGCTACGTGGAGCTGGATCTGCAGCTGGAGGTGGATTAGTCGCCGGCGGCGAGCAAGTGGGAGCGGCGAGTGAGTGGGGGAAAATAGTTAGGGCACGACACTTTTGGGTGGATAAGAAGGGGAACGGCGTGGCGTTGGGCCGTGGTATTGGGTCGTGGCGAGGCGTTTGGGCCTTAGATGGTTGGGACGTGCCGTTCGGCCGTGGCGAGGCGGTGAGAATAGAAAAAAAACACCATTTGGGCCGTGGTCAATGCGTGTTTGACATATTCAAAGAACAAAACTAAAAAAAACTTGTGCACTTGCGGTTTAGCATAACTAATTCAAAAACATTCAAAATATATTTCATGTTCACGTATTAAACTTGTTCATGTTCATGTATTAAACTTGTTTCATGTGCACACTTTCAAATGAGTTCAAACTTAGGTTTGACCTAAATCAGAATAATCATAAAATATTCAAAAAACATCAAAAAAATGGAAAACCAGTGCACATGTTCTTAGTTTATCATATACTAACAACTCCAATTGATTAAAAAAGGTCTAAATACATTCAAACAAAATATGCTTGAATGTGGTGTGAAATCTCAAATCTCAAACTACAAACTTTTTCATTTTCATGTTTAAAACTTGTTTAAATGTCACTCTTACCAAGTGGTAGATTTGTAACTATTTCCTCCTAATGATGGTAGATTTGTCGCAAACATAGCCATAGCCTAGTGGCAAAGGGTTGATGACTCCCTTTGCCCACCAAGTTCGAGTCCCCATGCTCACAATTTAGGTGTTGCACATTATTCCCGGTCCAGTGGCTTCGTGAGTCGGGCAACTGACTATTATAGATTTATCTATAATAATAGTGAGTTGTCCCATCTACTAAGATGCTGCACTAGGACAAATGTTTTGAATTTTTTAAATAATATGAAAATTATTTATTTTCTTTTGATTTTTTGAATTCAACTTTGAACCAAAATTCAAATTTACATGTTATTTGTGCTAGGCTTGTATGTTGCAATGATTTCATACTATTATGTAGTTGTTTGATTTAACTTGGTCATCAAACCGAGCCTTTTGCTAAGTCTTGAACAAAAAGGTGTTTCAAATGAGCTCTAAAGGTAGGGTAAACGGCTCCATTCCTAAGCAAGATTTTTTTCGACCTTGTCTAAATTAGCCAAATAACTTTCGTACACATCTATTCTATAGATATATACTATGTGCGCAGGTTTTTTTCATTTTTTGATGTTTTTTTGAATATTTTATGATTATTTTGAATTCGGTCAAACCTAAGTTTGACCAACATTTAAACAAGTTTGAAACATGAAAAGGAAAAAGTAAGCCTGGATCCTTCTTAGTCACTCCAAAATGAAGCTTTGGTGAGTTTTTTTTTAAAATTTCATGTTGCAAATCCAAAACCACATCTCTTCACACATGAGAGTTCATAGTTTGAGATTTGAGATTTCACACCACATTCAAGCATATTTTGTTTGAATGTATCTAGACCTTGTTTATCAATTGGAGTTGTTAGTATATGACAAACTAAGAACATGTGCATTGGTTTTCCATTTTTTTGATTTTTTTGAATATTTTATGATTATTTTGAATTCGGTCAAACCTAACTTTGACCAGCATTTAAACAAGTTCAGAACATGAAAATGAAAAAGTGAGCCTGGATCCTTCTTAGTCACTCCAAAATGAAGCTTTGGTGTGTTTTTTTGGGAAATTTCGTGTTTCAAATCCAAAACCTCCTCACTTCACTCTTGATTTCATATGACAAAGTGTGAGATATCACATTGTTTATGTGCATTTCTTCGTTTGAATACATGCTAACCTTGTTTATCAACTTGAATAGTTAGTATATGTCATATGAAGACCATGTGCACTGGTTTTTTCATTTTTTGATTTTTTTTAATTTTCTATACTCATTTCAAATTTGGTCAAACCTTCTAGAAGGAATCTACGGGCACCATCCGATCTAACCCAAGCCTTCTAGAAGGAATCTGTTGGGCTGTGTCAATTCCAAGTGTTGGGCCGTGCCAATTCCAAGTGTGGGCCCGGGATGCGAGCACGTTGGCATGCATGCGCGGGAAACGATGGCGTTTGCATGCATGCGCGTCTCCTTGGAAGTTTCCCGTCGACGGTGCACTTTGGAAGTTGAACAAGCCGCCGTTTTGATTGTGCCGCGTTGATTCATACGTGAATTTAATCACTGGCGCCGCCCGCTGGCCTCCCTCTCTGCCCGCCGGCCTCCCTCTCCGCCCTATATAAACCTACACTAATCCATGGCCTTAAGCACACATAAACTCTCTCTCTCTCGATCCCTCTCTTGTATTCCAATGGAGCCACTCGCGCGCGTAACTCCGTCTCGGTTGTACTACTTCACCAAAGAAGACATGGACTTCAATGTATGGGTCACCCTCCGTGCATATCGCGTGGAGAGGTGGATCCGCGACGTGAAGAAGTTGTATCTCGACGCCGCACCGATCAAGTGCGTTGGACTCGACTGCGAGTTCACCGACGCTCTCCCTGGTCGACAGAGGGATCTTCCACCCGAGAAAAGACAGCGCGCCGCCGTCCTTCAACTCTCGGTGGCGTCTGAGACCCTTGTCTTCCAGATCTGCGAGGCTGATAGGGTGCCGCAGCTCCTCGTGGATTTCTTAGGTGACGAGACCATCAAATTCTATGGCGTGGCTATCCACAATGACTTGCGGATGCTGGGCCCCTACGGAATTGTTATTCTGTCCGCGGTCGACCTCCAAAGCGATTGGCGGAACCCAACCGGCAATCCTACTCCTAGTCTCTATGCTCTCTCCAATGCTATCGTTGGGACAAAACTTGAGAACAAGAAGAAGGACAAGAAGAAGGGCAAGGAGAAGGGCAAGGAGATGGGCAAGGACGACGACGAAGAAGACCTCCGGTTTGGCGGATGGGGCAACGTTCCATTGAGCTACGATAGAGTCGTGTATGCCGCTCTGAACGCTCGCCTCGGCTACGAGATTGCACGGAGGTGGGAATTTTGAAGATGAAGAAAGTTCCAAGACTTATCTATGTTTTATTTTTATCGTGTTTATTTTGTTTTCCGTGTTTTTCTTTGTCGTGTCGTGTCGTGTCCCTGGAATTATCTATGTAATGGTGGCACTCGTTTCCATCTAATTATTTATCTAAATCGTGCCCAAAAATGCAGTATAAACATGCGTTTTTAAACCCTAAAACGCAAAAGTGGCTGAAATGGCTCCTACACTTACTGGGCCTAATTAGATATAGTTGGCTCCTGGAATTTACTGGGCCTAAACATGCGCTTTTTTTCCGTAAAAAAAAAGGCCCACTGTGAAACCTTTTATTTTTCTCGAAAAAAAAGAGATAGAGGAATATTCCGACCGTCGGCGGCGCTCCCCAGCGACGCCGTCCTCTCGGTCGGCCGCGCCTGACACCTTACTACCAACAGGGGTCGCCGCCCACCTCTGCGCGTGGCCGCCTCCAACCCCATCTCCCGCTCGGCTGATTCCTGCTCACCGCTGCGAGCTCCACCGCCGGCGTTGCTCCACCGCTGGAGAAGAAGGGGGGGGGGGGGGGGGAAGCTCCCGGGGATGGCTCTGTTCTCAAAAAAAGCTGGTGAGTTGGGTCCCGCGCTCAGAGGTGCTCATGTGGGTCCTCTGCTGATGTGGATAAGTCGGGGGTCCCACCAGGCACACATAATACCAATCCCTAACCTGTCCCTTGCGGTTAAACCCCACTGTCGCACAGGAGCTATTCAAACCACGAGATGTGTCGCACCACGGCTATTTCAGCCAACGACGTCGCCTCGTGGACAATTGCCCCGAAAGACGTCGCACAGGAGCTATTTGCCCGTTGTTTGGCGATGCCGTCGTGTGTCGTGGCACGGCACATTGGCTATTGCGTTATTGCGAAGACACATGCTTTTACATCATCAGCCTGAACACACGAACCACCCACATCTCCAAGAAGAAACTCCATTTCCTAACCGACCACTCCATCGCAAGTTACATATTCCTTACTCTAGCCTCCAATGGGACACTAGAGATCTGGATCCAAAAGATAGGTAGCCAACTAGAAATATGGGGACAACAAGAGGACCAACAAAATGAGGGAAGTACAAACTCAGAATGGCAATGCACTAGGACGGTCAAGAAAAATGAACTCTGGAAGAGACTCAAGGAAGAGAGCTATGCGTCTTCGGAGAGGTGTGGTACATTGCTCGTCAAAGACGACAGCAAACACATGTACACTGCCTACCTCGAAACCGGGAGGATGGAGGAGGTGTCAAATTGGCCTTGCGAGTGGTACGTCAGTCGCTGGGATGTCGTGCCCGTAGAGATGGATTGGCCATCGATCTTCATCTCTCAATTGAGCGTGAAATTCTGATCCATATGTATGTATATGATTTCCTTGGTATCTTTCGCATATTATTTTGAATAAAATATGGTGTTGTCGCCTTTTCTTGGTTTTACTATTTCCCCTGTAGTACTTTCTGAAATCTTGGTCACCAAATTAGTTGCACAACCTTTTTTCTTACAGGGCATCACTGATACAGAAAATCACATTATGGAAATTGAAGTGTACCGCTTTAGTGCACATCCTGAATTTGACGTAGTTATGAAGGAGATTTGAAGTAAGCTATCCGATTTAATTGGCCATGAAGATCTGATCAGTGGGCATGGCAGTCTTTGTCTCAGTTAATCGAATTTTGCATTGATGGTTGCCTGCAAATTATGGCGATGAAGTCCACTGCCACTTTGAGTGCATTGATAGATGCCAGGTTCATCAGGCTTGTTCATTAAGGATCGTGAGATCCCAAAACCAGTTATGCATTAGTGCTGTGTGAAACCAGTTTTCTGATAGATCGAGAACTTCGAGATGTGTGAGGTTTGATCTTGAAGTAGCAGACATGGTACTGGTAAGGCCACAGTGTGCTACGTAATTTAATTAAACAACCACTTGCTGAGTAATAACTTGTTTTTTAAATCAAGAACTTCATCCTCTATACCCCCTTGGTCTTTAAGTCGACAAATGATGTTCCATTTAATAAGTTTGTACTTTCGCTTTAGCTAATCTCCCTGCTGTAAAAGGCCATACCTACAAAGTCCAATATTTTCCATAGCCCTATTGGTATTTGAAGATAACATGAAAATTGGCGACGCGGCCATGGCGGAGCTCGATTCGACGGCCGTGCTCCGACGCGAGCCGATACGAGAGGGCGTGGGCAGCGCCGCGAAGGACAACCACGAGTACTTGGGGGCCGGTCGAGTCTCTCCCGCACCGGCGAGGGCCTCCCCGAACGGAATCAACAACGGCGGAGGCGCGGGCAGGCCGGAATCGGCTGGGTAGAGGCAGGGTGCACAGGAATCGAGCACGGCGGAGGCCGGGGTGCGCGAGCAGGGACGAAATCGACCACGCGAGGTCGGCGCCGGCGTGGGGAGCGAGGGGGAGGTCGTCCATGGCCGGCCTCCGTGGCCATGGCGGCGGCCAGAGACGTCACGGCGAAGTCGCGGGTGGCGGCAAAATATTCCCGTGCGAGTTCCGCGGTGGCGTCGAGTTCGCGGGGAGGTCGCCCATGGCCTCCGTGGCTGCGGCGGCGGCCGGAGACGGCGGCGGC
This sequence comes from Poa pratensis, assembly GCA_947311845.1. Lineage (NCBI taxonomy): Eukaryota > Viridiplantae > Streptophyta > Magnoliopsida > Poales > Poaceae > Poa > Poa pratensis. The sequence goes on along the minus strand of CAMZMU010000037.1, from coordinate 1,188,245 downwards.
GACCACGCCTGAGGGGGCTGAAAATTCCCCCATGCGGTCGTTGACCACTCCCGTGCTGCTTTTTGGGTTATACAAAGTGGTTCTCCACTTTGCAAATATAGCAAGGGAAGGGGCAAGAATAACAAGCTTTGTAAAAACATTGGTGGGGGACCACTTATACAAAGGCTGTTGGACGACCGTTTTTGAAAAAAGATTTGTATATTTTAAGTTTTTACAAATCCTGGCCAAATATACAAAGGTTGTTGGAGATGCTCTTACAGGATACAGAAAAATGCAACAACGCTACTTTACAGCAGAGAGTGTAGAATGACTATTCTACACAATAGTTAAAAAATTTACAAGACAAAGTATAAGTGTGTACAAACATTAGTAGACTTAAAACAATTCCCTTTTTATGATATTTTGCACGCTGTCTTTGGCAGGGGCGTAGAATACGCTATGAAATGGCATTTCTGAGACAAGTCATCATTTATGAAGACTTTACGTGTCAAAGTATATCTGAAACTGATTAGAGATAAATTTTTCCAACTACCATCACATGTATGGTTGACAATCTATATATCACCATCGGGTGAGTGAGTAAATGCATGGGTCAGTGCAGCACATTTCTCTCAGACGCCAACTGTAAGGTAGAAACAATACACGAGAGAAGAAGACACGTGTTAGACTGAGAATGCGAGGGATCAGGAAGGGAACATTTCTTACATGATTGACACTTTGTAAGACACTATTTCTGGCTAGGGCGTCGCATTGTTTTCTACTCGTAGGCACCAACGTCGGTGGTTATGTAGTCTAGGCAGCAACGAGTATTCTGATAAAGAACTGTACTATGAGCATCTCTATGAGTGACCGTAAACCGTGAAACCAAAAACGCGGTTTACTGTTCGCGTTTTAGATGTTTCTCAGGCCCAAAAGCCGCCGTGCAGAATAGAAATCGAATAGCGAACTGGAAATATTGATAATTTTTTATCTCGCGGGAACAAACGACGAACACATGATCGAATTTTCCATGTTCTTCACATTACAGATCAATGCTCGTCGGCATTTTACACTAACACTAATCTAAATTAAAGATCGTCGCCGCCCTAACCCTAGAACGAAAAATAAGGCTCACCGGAGTCACGGGCGCGGCGGCGAAGCAACGGCAGAGGAGCTTCACTCCTCGTCAGAGACGAGGTTGATGGAGGAGACATCCTGAATCTCCGCCTCCCTCTGCCACTCCGCCTTCTTCTCCGCGGGGGCAGGAGCCTGCGCGAGCCCCTGCTCGTAGAAGATGTGGTTGATCTCCTTGTCGCGCTCAAGCTGTGCGGCGTGGTCCCCTATGTGGAGAATGTCCCCAAGTATGGAAACATCACCATGGAGCAGTACTACAACAGCTAAGACAAGCACGAGGTGAAGTTTTTCAATCATCTCTGCATGCATGATTCCAATCTTTTTATATGTGCATGCGCTACTATTACTTACTGCTCTTCCTTTTGAGTTTCTTTTTAATCTATGTTTTCAATCTGTATATCCGCTAGTATTAGTTTTGAGTTTATTTATATACATTCTAACCATTTTGTTCTTTTAATTAATGCTCTACTTTTCTTGAACTCATAGTTTTCTCATTTACTTAGTTTTACAATAAAATATTAGATGTTATCTTTAAGTTGTTCATATTTCCTTCCTCTTAATAAATGCAGATCAAGTATCAGCTTATCAACACCATAGCCAGCCACATAATCAGATATGATGGCACCTATTATCATTTGAATTTCACAGCTAAAAGCACTTCGGAGAATTCAAAGGAGGAATTCTTCTTTGCAAAAGTACGACTTGATTTTGATATATACGCTTGGGTACCGGTATTCATAGTTGCTCTGAAAGAAAATGAAAGAGTAGGTTAGTTATAAACCAAAAATTTAGTATGGCTATTTTTCCTGTTGTATCCCAACTTACTATCATAATAACCTCTTGTTTATATAGGTGGGTTTTGTAAGCTCCTAGGTGGTGTTGTTCCTCGACATGGTTTTGGTTGTGGAGATAAAGTGAAGCACCCGCTGGATGGATCCTTATATGAAGCTGGTCATTATCTAGTTGGCAATTGGTACTTCCACATATATATTCAAGCACTCCCAGCAACTCAACCGGGTGATGTGCAAAACTAGTCATATAGTGGTCCAGCGTGGGTTCGACGAGTATAGCGATTAGCATATTCGGTGTTTTTCTTCTCTGACGAGCTTGGCTAGGCAAAGCAGCGGATCTGAGATCAAGGTGGCGTTTCGAGGGTGTTCTCTGGCCGACATGCCACCGAAAGGAGGGTGGTGCTTGTTCCATCGGTGGATGTTCTAGCATTGCTCAGAAAATCATGTTTTGTGTTTTTTTTCCAGGGTATTCACGGCTGTCCCTTCTCCCTCGCTCCATAATGTCCTAGTGTGTGTGGATTGTAATGGTCTTTGATGTAATTAACACGGGATAACTTTGTACAAGAATGTTGTGGAAAGGAATGACTTTTAGCAGTACATTATTATGAGACTGGTTGTAGTTTATTTATGATGATAGGAGTCAATTCTTGTGGAGACTGAACATTCCAACATGACCAATGTTGGTTCTAATAGTATTTTAAAATACCCTAAATAAGCCATGTGTGCATCATTCATGCCTAGACGGTTGGGAACCATTTCTACCAGACGGTCGGGGCTACACACCCCATAAATTGGATTTTGGAGGGCTGATATGGCATCAAAGTCACGGCTAGACTTTGAAGCACAAAGTCACTAAAGTTGCGTCTGAGGAGCGCCTTCTCTGGTCCAGGGCTTGATAGCTTCGCTACAAGAGGACATCGCGGCGCTCGACATCATCAGTAGCTTGAACAGGGCGCTGGGCGCTCGACGCCATCGCATTGCGCGGCCGCGATTCGGTGATGGCATCCTTGCTGGGGCCTTCTCCCTCCTCTGCAATGAAGCTATGATCGTTGTCAGGTTCCTCTCCCACTGGGGTATCGTCCAGACCCGTCACACCTGAGCTGTGAGCCCATTGACTTCGATATTCTTCTACGCATCGCCTAGTCAGAAATTAGGAACGAAAATTGGATCCAACCTTGCCCCCGCACCGTATGATTGATTTAGATGTTGATTTAGTTTTGAAAATTTTGCAACTGGATTTCATGGTATTTGTTGATGATTATTTTCGTATGATAAGGTAGACCCTGTCTTGATTTTTTCCTCTTTTCTGGATGTAATTTCGAGATGAAATTCACTTCAGTTAAAGCGACTTCAGAGTATGGTATAAACCAAATTGAATTCTCAACAAATAGTCTCATGTTTTTTGCTGCTCGCTGCACTTGTAGAGATCAGAACAAGATTAGAGTACTCACTTGTGGTGTGGGTCTGGCCGTGTGGAGGATACGAGAAAAAGTTTAGCCACGTGGGCATTCACTATTTTTCTCCAGCGCAGCTTTTTGTCATTGTTTTTTCCGCTAGTATTGTTTTCTCCTAACACAAACCTCTGCCGCCAAAAGGGAATGGGGACTCACCTTGATACTATTTAAAATTAAATATAATTATTCATACCCAAATACACATGTTTAAAAATTATTTATGCTCATTTTGTGGTCACGGTACTTTATGATAAAATTTACATTAGTTTTTAATACATTGCGCCTTAAAAATCTATAAACCAAATTATGCCAAATGAGTAAAAATACAAAAGATGAAATCATATGTCTACTAGATTAGTTTACGTCAGTTGTATGTATGTATTGTGCTTTTGAGTATCGTCTTATATCTTGGTAGATACCTATAAACCTATGCTAGACAAATATCTAACCAGATGTTTATAATTAGGTATACCCTAATAGAAAAATCTAGAATATGTATGTTTTTAAGAGGTTATATTCACCAAATCATATAACAATGGATTCTGTAATATGTTGATGATTGTACTTGGTACTGAAATTGATCGCTGTAGTTAAGATAGTCTTTAGTACAACTTGGATGGCATTCACTGGAGAAAGTCTAGCCATCTAAGCAAACAAATTCAATTGTTGAGCTGATCATATTAGTTTGTCTCAATGTGGTTCAGACAATCCCATCAGTGACAGGGACGGTCGTGCCTGGAGGTTGTTTTTCACTGGCGGCGATGTTGGACTCGATCGCATTTTGGCCGTTGATGCTATGTTTTTTTTTTCTAATTAAAGCTTTGGACCATCTCATAACTTTTATTTCCTTCGGGATCCATTACGTATTTGAACACCCTCTGCCATAAATGTAGATTTCTTGGTCCTTCGGATCTTTCCGATGCAAAAAAAAAGAGATGACACACATCCATTCAGCTCCTTAGAGCATCTCTAGCAGATATCGGATAAGCCCCGGCCCAGAAAATAACTGCTTTTTCTGGTCCGGGGCGAAAATTGGGACAGAACAGATACGGTACTCGGTACCGTATCGCCAAAAAGTATCCGGGGAGCAGGATATACACCTGCCCGTCCCCAATCTGTCCAGTTTCGGAAGCCCAATATCCTGCGCCCCGGATTGTTGGCGCGAAACTTGCCGCGCGGAAGTTTCACCGTCTCCCCTTCCGCTACGGGGCAGAACAGAAGCGGTAAATTCGTACCGGATATCGGTACGAGTTTATCGCTTCTGTTCTGCCACGCGCGGCGCGGTACCGAAAAATGGTTATCCGGGGAACAGGATACGAGATATCTGGTACGCGTTTATCCGGTATCTGCTAGAGTTGCTCTTAGGCCGTTGATGCGGCCTCTTTTTTATGCACGAGGTTTGCTGAGTGTAGTACTCGGCAAAGAGCTTCGCCGAGTGTAACGCAAGAAACCACGGATGGCACCTAGTATTGTGTCACCGTCGTTTTCATCCTCCGTTCAATTTTTTGAACCAAGTACTAATATTTGCCGAGTACCAGAAATAACACTCGCCACACCTCTTTGCCGGGTAAACAAGAAAACGAAAAATAAAGTTGGCATATTGGCTTTGCCGACGTGGTAAAAGCCGAATCCGATTTGCCGAGTGTAACACTCGGCAAAGGTGACACTGTGTATTGTCTGATGGTAGCTGAGTATGTTTGATAGTCGACAAAAAAATGTTTTTGGAAATGATACAACGAGTGAAAACTGATAGCAATTGGTTAATTCTGAAGAGAGACCACATACCTCCCCGTGCAGGAGCAACCCCACCTAAAATATTGTGTGATTAGATTTTTTAGCAATTGTTTCTACATTTTCCCATAATTGATATTTTTTGGGTGGTTAGCATCAGTTCGTTGCGTATGGCAGTTTTGCTACGGCTTGTACATAGATAGGGACATAATACAGAGTTGGGAGCTGAAACGGGGGCACACAGCCGCGCGGACTACTGCTTAGAGGATCTTCAATAGGTGATGTAAATTAATAAATAATCGTTTTTCACATCACTAGCATAAAAAAAGTGGGCTACAAACAGAAGCCCGTGATGTAAATTTGGAAAAAACATTTTTAAAGCAGGATGTAAAAATTAACTCAGGTGATGCAAATATACATCACCAATAATGGTGGACGCGCTCGTGTAACCGCCGCGTGGAACCTTCCTGCCTTTGGTTAGAAGCCGTCTTCGCCACCGCCGCCGGTCAACGTCTGTCGTCGGCGTCAAGTGGCTGTGGGGCCCACTTTCCAACGTTGTCGTGCGCCACAATATTTGGCACACGGTAAAGAGTACGTTGTCGTGCAATATTTCGCCGCATGGGCGTTGCCTTGTGCCACGATATTTGACACACGGTAAAGACTTTGTCGTGTGCTTTATAGTCTTTGTCGTGTGTCCTAGGAACACGGTAAAGATCAACTCTCCCGTACGATTGAAAATTAGTTTACATTGCATTATATCTTCATAGAAAATAGAAATACATAACTAAGGCTCATACTAAAGTTAAATAGAGTAGGAATATTGTAGAAAATAAGCAAAAAACAGCATGTAGCTTTCATATATACCATCGTATAAATGCAACAGCGCTACTTTACAACTGAGTGTAGAACAACTATTCTACACACCAGTAAAAAAAAATTACAAGACAAAGTATAATTGTGTACGAAAATTAGTACACTTTGAACAACTTCCTAGTTATTATATTTTGCACGCTGTCTTGGCAGGGGCGTAGAATAAGCCATGAAATGGCATTTCTATGGAGATAAGTCAATCATTTATGAAGACTTTACGTGTCAGAGTATCTCTGAATTAAACTGATTAGAGATAAATCTTCCCAACTACCATAACATGTATGGTTGACAATCTATATATCACCATCGGGTGAGCGAGTTCATCGGTAAGTGCGGCACATTTCTCTCAGACACACCAACTACATGGTAGAAACAATTAATACACCAGAGAAGAAGACACATGTTAGACTAGTCACAATGGGGAGTAACATAGAGTAGTAACATGGTGATGTTACTAGTCGCTGTTACCACCTTCACAGTGGAGAGTAACATCATTGTGGTGTCATATAAGATCTTATTTATTGCATTATAGACTCATTTTGTCTTCATAAGTGTGATGTTACGGTAACTAGCTAAGTTACTCTAAACACCTATCTCCTCATTAACTACATGCCACATAAGCAAAATGGTCTTGAGATGTGTGATGTTACTAGCTAAGTTACTCCCATTGTGACTAGTCTTAGACTGAGAATGCGAGGGATCAGGAAGGGAACATTTATTACATGATTGACACTTTGTAGGACACTATTTATGTGTACGGCGTCGCACTGTTCTCTAGTCGTAGGCACCAACCTCGGCGGTTATGTAGTCTAGGCAGGGACGGAGCCAGGATTTCACCATGAGGGGGCGAAGAAAATGAAGGCAGTATGCACGTTTTTTTTCCTCGACATACACCTAATCGCGTGTTGTCTTGTATTAGAAGAAGAAATGTGGAGATGCAATATACATAATCTAGCTATAGCATTTATATCAAAATATAGCTAGCAATACTATTTGCCAATACAAAACAAAATCTTACTTCTCAAATTAGGTCTCCGAGTATAATGATTATAGAACGATTATAATAGGTGGTCGTAGTACCAATTTAATTTCCACTACCAATTGATATATCATTAGTCATCTCATCATCTTTGAATAAACGAAAGACACATCCATTTCTAAATTAACCCAACTCTCTGGTCATCTTCATGTCTACACAAGCATAAGTAGGCAATCCAAAATTTCCTAATTAATATTTAGGTCACAATTAATCTAACTAGCTGAGTGCCCGTGCGTTGCAACGGTTATTCTATAGTTTTGTTTGTTGTCATAAATGTGAATATGATACATGTGAAAATCGCTTGTATAGAAATTATAGCTACATAATATTCGAAAAACATCAAATTTATTATGATTGCATTTCAGTAAAAACAAATTTGATATGTTGTATGGATAGAAGTAAGGGCAAAATAACTTATTTGTTATTAAGTCGTATCTTTTTGCCGAGACATGACAATATTGTCATGATAAACATACGGTAGCAATTCACATTTTCCTCTCCTACCGTGCCCCTTCAAATCACCATCCATCCCCCGCGACATATGACAAACAAAAACACCGTGTAGGTCCACTCCACCTTCAAAGAACTTCACATCTAACTTATCAGATAAAACATGTTTTGCACGTCTTGCATTGGCACCTTGCCTTCTTCTCGTATCCGGTCATTAAAAAAAGTCATTTAGAAAAGTCTACCTTATCAGATAATACGTTTACCCACAAAAGTTATGAATACATAAGGTCAGCAACAGTTCAAAGGATTTCTTTCATACTTTCGGTTTGATTAACACACATTGTAGACCATGTCACTAACTATTAAAAAAGTGTCTTGAACTAAAAACCAATGAATGAGAGTGGTAGTTCATTTCAAGTAGGACCCATTTAGATCTTGTATCCGGTCATTAGAAAAAAGTCATTAGTTAGATATCCATAAATATATTTTACCAATGAACCACAGTGGACGCTCCTAATAACCAAGGTACAATATTTCAAAAAATATATGTATCTCGGTAGTTGACTTCTTATAGCCAAGAGACATTTTTGCTAAGAAAATTTAGTAATTAGCTAGCTAAATACTTGTAAGTTGCTACGGAACAATAAGCATATAGAGAATCAATAAATATTGGTTGAAGTCACAAATTATACCCCACAGACATCCAAGGCGACATCACCGCGTTCTTCCCGTGTTTCACAAAAAAAGATCAATATATTCTGGACCATTACATAAAAAATTGCACTGCAAAAGTAAGTGTATAAAATATACAGTATGATGATATTTTCTGAAACGTATACTTGAGGGCCTAACTTTTGTTCACTTACAACATCAGCCTAGCTAGGCAAGGGATCATATTTATCCAACCAGTTTAGTCTAAAAGAACGCATGAATCACAAAGTGGGGAAAGTATAGATGAAACTGACAACCAGCTCTAACAAATGAAACATAAATTATGCTTGTACAAATTGTGTTTAATGCAGCTGAGTTCCTGAGTCGCAGCTGAGTCGGTAGTTAAGCAGCTGAAATGGCAGTAGTGGAGCATCACAGAGTTACCTACCATCATGCAAGCAACTAATGATTCGGTTTAACATATACTGAGATACAATTAAAGACCGAAGAATAAAAAGGAGAAAACCCAGGATAATTTCCTCTAGGTGCAAGATTTGCAGCTGACCAAAGTATAATACACAACAAGAAGATGACAGGTACAAAGGAAAGACATGCATGTCTTCCAAATTGCAGGATCAGCAAATTGCATTACTAAGGAGGATTGCAATATTATATTTAAAGAAACAAATGCAAAAACATTATGATGTCTGAAAGTGGAAATATAGATACAAGAATAGGGGATTTATTTCTTCAATTGATATGTTTTCAGGCGTGACATCCTCTATAATTGTATGCATCTTGATCCATGTAAAACTCCATGACAAAAAATGCTTATGCACTCGTTATAGTGTAACAATACTATCCACAAATATGTTTATTTCAATTGACAACAACAGTACCATGAGGGTCGCTCCTCTTCTCTGACCCCTAACTGTGGCCTGGCACTGAAGAGTATCTAACTCACCTGCTGATTGGTTTCCCCAGCTCCTGCTCTTCTTAATGTGCAGACGGTAGCTGGACTGTATGTCGCCCGTGCAACCACATTGGAGCATGTGTTCCTTGCTTTTGTTTCGCATCTGATGCACATTCAGGTTTCATCCCCACATATGAAACATAATGTCTACCCTTCAGTATGCTACTGCTATTTTTTTCATTCAACATAAACCATAAATCGACTTGTTTATTTAGATGCAATACAAGCCATAACTAAAATAGATTCATATCTTAGAAACTGATAGGAAGTCAACAAGATTGGTGGACGCCATCAATCAACTGACTAAAGTAAATAGAGAAATCATGTACTGGGATTGGGGAAGATACCTATGAAATGAACCAACGCCATCCAAGGGATGTCTCCCATATGGGCGGCACAACAGCCTCGGCGATGATGATGTTCTCCACCACACTGCCTTTAGTCCTTCACGATGTTGGCGATGGCGCCCTCCGGCGGATGAAAATAGGAAACCCTGTCCGACATGGATGCCTCCAGCGTTAGAGTGTGGTAGAATCCCTTGAAGCAGAACACGATAACGATGCAGGCGAACACGTTCCAGACGGCGTGGTCGCGAGCTGCTTGCCGCCACAGCCGAGCAGGTTTGGTTGAAGAAGCTAGCAGTGGCGGCCTCCATCACGGGAGATTTGATGATGACCCCCTCAGTTTGTCTGCCTTTGATCGTAAGCCCCCTTCTTCGTACGCCTAGATACTAAGCTCCCCAGTTCAGCTAATCGTTGATAGACACCCCCTTTGGCTTTGGTTAAGAGAGGAAACAAGCAAAATCTGTGACATAGAGAAGGGGAAAAAGCTTGATGCACTGTCAAAAAAGAAAGAGAAAGCTTGGGCAGCAATGGAGCATTGGCGTACAAGGAAAGACGAGGTGGTGTGGATGGCGTGAGCGCACCGGTTGGTGGACAAGTCGCCGACGGCCGTGGCGGAGCGGCCAGGCGTGTAGGACGACCAGACGGCTTGGGCGCAGCGCCTCCGGCCAAGTCGCCGACGGCCCTAGGCGGAGGACAGCTTAGGCGCAGCGCCTTCGGCGGTTCGGCCAAGTCGCCGACGGCTATAGGGTAGGTCGATGATGACCCGCCCCGACACGCCGGCGCCATCGTAGTCAGACGCCACGCCGCCTCGGTAGGCCTCTTCCTCCTCCGGCGACTGGGCAGGACCGCGACGCGCTTGTGATTACCGGGTGGAGGGAGGAGAATAGCGGCGGGCCATCGCTGGAGCGAGGCACTGTAGGAGAACGGCGGTGACGCTGGTGTGGGGGCGCAGGAAAGGGAGGCACGGGTAGAGAGAGAGACAGGGAATGGCGACGCCGTTGCGGGTAGGTCGTCTAGCGGCGGATTGCGTGGGGGCGGATGTCGGTGTGCGGGCACGCGGACTAACAACTAAGAAGAAAAGTAGAGGATAAGGAGACTCGATTCGCTAATTTCTAACAACTAACTAACTGATTTCCAGGCAATTAGGCTAAGTGAAAGGATAAATGAATAGGCACGCCGGTACTGCGGAGTGCGGTGACAATTCTTTCGTAAATAGTTGGAGGTGTGACACCACGGGTGGTGTGACACCAACGACGGACTCTCCTTTAATAGTAAAGATGTTGAGAGATGACAAACCTTTTTTTTTTGCCTCCCGCTGCCGTTGATCATGCTGACAGTGCGGTCGCCGGCCGGCCGGTGCTCAGGTCGTGTATCCGCGCGGTCGTCGACCTGGTCTGCGGATTGAACATCTGGAATCTAGGCTCCGTTGGTGGCGGCCGGCAAGAAGTGAAAATGTTGAACAGAGGCGGAAAATGAAACGATCTGATGGTGTATTCGTGCAATCTTAGCGTGCTGATCCCTGGACCCTATTACGTGTCTCCAGTTCCGTAAATGGGCTTCTATTAATCTACTAGCTGCGGGCCTGGCTAAATGGATGATTTTTTTACTCAAGTACGTGCGGAACGTGGTGCTGCTCCTAGTTTTGAAGGCCTGGCCTGGCAAGTACACGCACGCTGCACGCACAGGGGGGGCGAAGTGTCCTGGACGGGGAAAAATCAGCGATCTACCAAACGTTTTCACGGGGCGAGCGAAACGATAGGGGGGGTCTCGCCCCCGCTCGTCCCCTCTTCCCTCCGTCCCTAAGTCTAGGCAGCAACGAGTCTTCTGGAAGATTACTGTACTTATCTATCCGCTCACTGATACTAACAACTAAACCGACCGCGCAGACGATCAGATTAACTACCCGTCCTGAACCAAAGGGGCAAAATTCTGAAATGGGTCTGACATCGGGGACCCATGGGAGTATGTGACCTGGCAAAACATGCTGAGCGGTTAAAGCACTAAAACATCGCTCTGAATCAATGAACCGCTCAGCAATGGACAACATTGATGTTGTTGCACGTTGAATCTTACAATCGCTACTCATGTTGGCACGCCATGCTAGTATGTCTTTGCACGTGGCCATTGGGGTGCAGGACCGTGTCCTGTGTAACTGTGTTGATCACATACTTGTGGCTAAATTCATGGGAACATGGTCAATCCATTGAGATGTTCATTTGGGTGCTGGTGAAGGGTCGGGAGTGGTCCCACTCCATCACACTTGTGTTTATGATACCGGGCTACACCGAAGCTTAGGCGCTCAGGACTAAACGAGAGGTACTGCATTAGCAAACCCTAGTAGGTTTTGACTTGTTCGGGAATAGGTTCACATATTCTTAAGCGAAAGCATAAAGTTTTTTTATGGTCTCATGTTAATAGTTGCTCAAATGATTCTCAAAAGATGTTAGTTTTTTTTTCGAGTAACCTCTCGAGGAGGGCAGGGCGTTCCTGCAATTCGAATAGAAGAAAGAATTGACCCAGTTTATAAGGAAGACCGGGTCCAAAAACATACAAATGCCATGTTTATGAGAAAAACATGACCGAACAACCGCACAAGCAAGAGGACCGACGCCACAAAACACACCACCAACCCCGGGTCCGCCGTCCTGACTTACACCACTCGGCACCAAAGCCACATCCGAGCCAGAACGCCGCACGACCCAACCGTCTCGCAACGCTTGCTACCCTTGCTAAAGAGTGCCGCCCGCAGACCTCAACGTCGCGCCAAATCCGGGTCCGCCGCCGCGGCGTAGCAACCAGATCAAACTCCGTATTGCCCGAAGCTGAAGCAGCCGGGTCGACACACCTGCTGCCCTCGCAGCAGCAAGTCGCCACCCAAGCCTCGCTAGGAGAAAGTCCTGCTGTAACAGCCTCAAAATGTGAACCTAAAAACGTGTGTAAATTTTTCACTATTTGTGTTCATTGCATCATGGCATCCAAATTAAATTGCTAAACAAATAAAATAATTGGTTTGGCACCATTTAAAAACAAAATGCCAAAAATGATTTCAACCCCTTTTAAAATGTTTGGAGAAAGTTGTGATAAATAAAAATTACCTGGAGCTATCATATTTGTCAAGGAAGTTCCAGTAGTTCCAAATATAATTTTTGCAAAAGATTTTAATTAGTAAAAGAAAATAAATTGTGGGAAACTCAAAAATGCCTATGAGCCTTTCCTAGTTATTTTCAAAGCAAATGATTTCCAATTGACTTGGAAAATTTAGGAGGGCTTCCATTTGATATTTGGAGGATACCCAAATATTTTCAGATTTTTGTAAAATGTTTTAGTGCCTCAATTAAATTCCTAAAGTGCTACTGGTTTAAAAGGAACAGAAAAGTGGAAAAAGAACAGGCGGGGGGTTTTCGCAAAACTACCGCTTTAACACTTCAAAAATAACCAGATGCGTCTACTAACATAAACACCGCACCAGCCCAGTGGCTAGCAGCCACGCCGCAACGCTCGCGAGGTTGCGAGTTCGAACCCCGCAGCGCGCAGCTCTTTTTCGTTTTATTTCCGCACACTGACAAGCGGGCCCCAGTGGCTCAGCGCGCGCACAGCAGCCACACGCGCTGCGTCAGCGCCAGCGTGGCGCTTGGGCCCGCATGGCAGTGACCCGGGGTAGCACCGCGCTGAGTATTTCCGCACACTGACAAGCGGGCCCCAGTGGCTCAGCGCGCGCACAGCAGCCACACGCGCTGCGTCAGCGCCAGCGTGGCGCTTGGGCCCGCATGGCAGTGACCCGGGTAGCACCGCGCTGAGTATAAAACGTTTCGGGCCTTTTCCTGGAAATATTAAAGAAAGGCAGAAAATCAAATAAAATTTGTAAAATTCATATCTCCTAAACCACTTGTCCAAAAATTACAAATAATATACCAAAATGTTCAGAAAATTAAAGTGTGACTATTGGCATAACTCACACATCCAACTAAATTAGTTTGGTTGCTGCTTTATTAAAATAACTAAAATGGCAGAAAAGAAATACTTTTTGTAAATTCAATAACTTTAGAAATAATGATCCAAAAATTAAGTTTGAACTATCAAAATGTTCAGCACTTAATATACTTCATGTTTCATCACTACTCCAAGCATGGATAATTAGTTTAGTGCTGTTCAAAATAATTTAGAAATGGGGCAGATTTAAAGAGGATTTTGTAAATTCAATAACTTTTTATTGGTATATCAGAAAAATGTGTTCTTTATATCAAAATGCTCAGAAAAATGTGGACTAACCAGTAACATCATTTTCATGAATGTTTACATGAATTTACAGTACTGCACTCTTTAGAAAGTTAGGAAATCATTAAGTAAATGTGGGGTATAATTCTCTCGTGTTGAAATAATTATTCCCGAACCCCATTTAAATTGCTAGATTTTGTTATGGTAATTTCAGTGAATTAAAAGGGTCATGCCATCATGTGTTTGCGCATTTCACTTGTCATGCATGTGTGGTTATTGATTGTTCCTTTCCGGTGTTTTTATGCATCGATAGATCAAGCAGTCGGGGTTCCACCGCAATACCCTGACGACCCGTATTACCAGCCTGCTGAACAAGGCAAGCGTAATCCCCCCCTCTGAGCATGTCTCCTCCTATTTTCGGCAATTATTTTCTCCACTATAATATTGCATTCAGTTCCAAATGTCTTTTGCCTGGATTAGAGTATCCTACTAGTTGCATTAGATACCTGTTGCCACTACATGTATCCTTCCTAATATCCATAGGACTGAAGTGTTGGCCTGAGTTAATTATACTTGCGATATATATGCTTAGCCATGCTTAGTTAAATGCTTATTAGTCCGGTGGATGTTTCAATTGTCGGAACAGTTGATGGAATGACCGGATGTTGTGGAAAATTGTGGTGACATTAATAAACTGCTTAAAGGCGGGGATGAGAGGCCACATGGGATGTGGTGGGTTGTCTCGTTCTCGCCGCCTAAGTGCGAGTTCTCCCCTTCGAGGCAAGACTGAGCGTGCTTCCATCGGTGGGCCTATGGGATCCCTATCGACCAACTAACTTGGGCGGGGCTAGCCAGGGTCCTCTAGTTTGAGCTTCCACACTAGTAGGAAAACCATTATAGGTAGGTTGTATTCTGTGGCGCACCCCTAATTGGTGCGCCACAGAAATATAATTCTGTGGCGCACCAGGCCTGGTGCGCCACAGCCTGGTGCGCCACAGAAATGTGACTTTCTGTGGCGCACCAGGCCTGGTGCGCCACAGAAATGTGACTTTCTGTGGCGCACCCAGCCGGGTGCGCCACAGAAAGTCACATTTCTGTGGCGCACCAGGCCAGGTGCGCCACAGAAAGTTATCCGGGGGCAGGTAAAAAATTGAAAAAACAAATTCTGTGGCGCACCAGGCAGGTGCGCCACAGAAAGTTGACATTCTGTGGCGCACCAGGCAGGTGCGCCACAGAAAGGTCACATTCTGTGGCGCACCAAGCTGGGTGCGCCACAGAATCTCATTTTTCAAATCCCACCACCCCCCCCCCCCCCCCCGTGGATCGCCTTTTTTAGTCTTGCAGGAAATAAAAGAAAATGAAAAAAAATTCAAAAATTAAAACCCTTTGACATGTGGCTAGGTATGAGTGTCTAGTACGTGTAGAAATTTTGAAATATGAATTTTGACCTTTTCTGCAACAAATGAAAAAGAAATCTTGTAACGGCCATAACTTTTGCATACGACATCGAAATAACGCAAATAATATGTCAAAAAAATCGTGAGAAAAATCCGAATTCGAATCCACCCGGGTTTACCCGGTCAGCAATTCACAGATTCCTCAAATTCCAAAAGAAAAAAAAGTTATTTCAAACAGACGATTTTTCGCAGCAAAATCAAAAAAAGTCAAAAAATTCAAAAAAATTCAAAAATTCCAAAAAAAAGACACAGAAATGTATAACAAAGAAGATTGTTGACTTTTCTTGACTTTTTATATTTTTTTGGATTTTTTAGATTTTTTGAATTTTTTTGGATTTTTTGGATTTTTTGAAAAAATTTAAGTTTTTTGAATTTTTTTTGGATCTTTTGAAACTTTTGAATCTCCTTTTGAAAGTTTAGAAGTTTTTGAAATTTAAAAACACACGTTTATAACATATACATAACATATACACATACAAGACTTAAGAGGATACATATGATATATATATCAATAAGAACTTGAGTAGCACAAGGGTAGGTGAAGCGGGTGGAAATTAGAAGTTAAGCGTGCTAGTGTTGGAGCAATTTGAGGATAGGTGACCTAGCGGGAAGGTATCAGTTCAAAAAATTCAAAAAATCTGAAAATAATTCCAATAATTAGGATTTTTCATATTATTTCATATTTTGATTTTTCTGATTTTTTTCGAAACTTTTTAAATTTTTTTTTTTGCAGTTTTTGAATTTTTTGAATTTTTTCAGAATTCTGTGGCGCACCAGGCAGGTGCGCCACAGAAATGTGCATTTCTGTGGCGCACCAGGCCAGGTGCGCCACAGAAAGTGGATTTCTGTGGCGCACGCCCATGGTGCGCCACAGAAAAAATATTTTAGTGGCGAGGATTCTGTGGCGCACCCAGCAATTCTGGGGTGCGCCACAGAATCCATTTTTGGTGCGCCACTGATAAGGCTTTTCCTACTAGTGCCATTTGCGCGTGCGTGAAGATGGTGGTCTAGACTGGGATGAGGATGGTGGTGTTTAGGAAAATGAGTGGCCGCGGGCATGGTGTTGGAGGCATTGAACTTGCCCTACCGCCACTGATGATCCTGGGTTAGTCTCAAGCAAGGTAAAGATTGTAACCGCTCCAACTCAGCCGGCTTTCCCCGGAAGAGAGCTAATGTCAGGCATTGAGCCGGACGGTACCGGTGGTTAAAAACAGTACACCCCTGCAGGGTAAATCTTTTCGAAAAGCCGTGTCCACGGTTAAGGACGACCTGGTGCCGGATTCAGAGACCATAGAAAACTGGAACGCAATGATTAAAACCTGAGTACTAAAGGTACTTCCAAGAATGCAAGGTTGACTTCCTCGAGGGTGATTCGGGGAGGGGCCTTTGTAGACAGGCGCAGTGATGGATGGTGGTTGTTGAGGAAGTTGATCAAAAGAAAAGAGTTTACTTCGTATCCCCTTTCGAAAATATTCTGATTAGTCGATGCCAGATGTCTTTTATAAAGAAAACCAGCTTTACGCAAAATAGCCATAAAACCTTTGAAGGCCAATGATCGAGCTAGTAGCTCTAGTAATCTTGCAGAGTTCGTCGAACTCAACGTTGCTTTGTTGTTTCTTTCAGAGGAGGACTTCACCGACCTTGAAGGTGGGTTCTTTGTCGACGTCGACGAGTAGTCTGGGGTTCCCAGGTGGCAGCTTGGGACATCTCCGGGACAGCTGGCGCTGGAATCTTTATCTGTAGGCCTCTTAGGCCATAATTTGGATCTTGTTGTTTAGAACAACTTATTTCGCTTCCGCATGATGTACTGTTGGGTCTGTGACCTCTGGTTGTAATATTTGCTATCTTTCTCTATTATAAGAGTTGAACTATAATGCTTTGAGTCGTAGAGTTTGTGATGTGCCAGTTGTTCCACAAGTCTTGATCTCTCTATTATGCATTGATAGTTGTGCCTGCGTTAAGGCATCAATCGGGGTGTTGTATTGCCGATGATCCATTCCGAGCAACGCCTGCCAAAGGTTTTGGCCGGGGATTGGTAAACCCGTAACCTCCGGTTGTATCGCTTAACCGGTGACACACAGCATCACTGTATAGTTCTGCGGTCGGGGCGCCACACCTGCCCCATAGGACCGTCGCTGTAGAGGGGATCGAGGCCGCCGCCTCAACGTACCACCACCGTCCGGGGTCGCCACCCCGGCATCCACCTCCCCGACCTTATAGCCATCCCGCCCAACCGCTGCAAAACCGATGCACCGTGAGGGCCAGGAGTTCTAAGGCGACGCCTCCAACAAGGAAGTGACGTGTCCATCACCGTCGCCCGCTCTGAGAGAGCTTAGGTTTTCAGCCGGATATCTTGAAACCACTCCCGTCGGTCAGGATCAGAGATCCATGATGACGCAAACAAGAAGGGGAACGACGCCCGAAGGCGCCGCCGTCATCGGCACCAACCAGAGTCAATGCAAGCTTTTGCCCAGAGCTTGACCTGCCCCGCAAAACGCCAGGAGCATCAAGACAAGCACATAGGCGATGTGGCTCGTGCCGTCGCGCGCCGGAACCAAACCGTGAAGCCTCCTGCCACGGCGGCCGCCGCCGCACCTTCATCCTAACCTGGGGCTGCTGCCCCAGCTTTTCTGCAGCCCCCGCGGCCGCAGCCCGTCCGGACAGGAGAAAATCGCACCATGCCGGAGCCAGCCCGACCGCGCCTAGGGCCGGGCCACGCCGCCCAGATCCTGCCCGACCGCGCCTCGTGGCCTCTCGCCTCCACCAACCGGCGCCGCCGCCACCTCCGCTCTGCAGCACCACCACCACGGCCGCACGCCGCCCCCACGTCGCCGTGCTCGGCACCGGCAACCGCCACCATGATGCGCCTCCAGATCCTCACGCGGGAGAGCCTCGAATGGAGAAAAAACGCCGGCCGCCACCTTCCTTGGGGTGCGCGCAGCTTCGCCGGCGTCCCCTCCGGCGGTGGCGCAGCGGAGGAAGCGGTGGAGAGGGCCTACCGGCGGTGGCTTAGGGTTTCCCCCGAGTCGCCCAGAGGAGGGCGACTCGGGGGTGGGGTGGGTTCTGTTTTGGTGTTTTCCCGACCCAAAAGATGTTCGTTGGAGGGGCACGTTGTGAGAAATTTGATTTTGGTGGATTATTACGATAGGAGCAAACTTCTTGCTTGTATTTGTTTACATAAGGCTCATTACATGTACGGCTTCTCCATTTCTTTTAAACAAAGGCAAACACTTTGCCCAGTGAAAATCAAGCTGTCGAGTGGGAGGGGGGACAAAACATGGGAGAAGTGGTCGAGATCATTGAGTCCTTGTCATTGTGGGAGGCAACCCAGCCATCATTACTCTTGAGCATCTGAATGTGATTCTGTCTTCGGCGGGAATCGACTGGTAGGTGAAAGAACTTGGTGTTAGCACTCCATTTTAGTAGCAGTTTACATTGCGGAGTCTACACGGAAATTATTAAGAGATGATTAAATGATTTGGCACGTGAAATTTGAAACGTTGTAGCAGATGTCTCAACTAAAATTTTATATAGTACTTTTCATCTAAACATTCATTCGACATAAATACTCTCGACTACCTTTCATGGTTGTAGATATTATATACCACCAGCGATCTGGTGTGTTCTCTGCTGGATTTTGTGAGGGGAACGATGCCCTCGTTGGAGGGCTCGGTTGCATGTTATATGGGGTGGGAAAAGCCCCCACCGTGGCACGTACATGTGTTGTACGTATAGGTCAGAGTACTACTCCGTACCATATACGTACCTGCATATTACATCATCTAACACTCCCCCTTAATCTAAAGCTTGTAAAGATTTAGATTACGTTTGAACACATCTAAGGCCTTGACAGGAAGTGCTTTTATGAAACCATCTGCAACTTGATATCCAAGGCATTGGCAGCAACTCTTTCTCGGACAAAATGAAAATCAATCTCAATATGCTTAGTGCGGGCATGAAAAACTGGATTTGCAGACAAATATGTTGCACCTATGTTGTCATACCATAAAATCGGTTTTTGTTGCAATTTGACACCGAGTTCACCAAGAAGGGCTTCAACCCAAATCAACTCAGCGGTGGCATTTGCTAAACTTTGTACTCAGCCTCAGTACTAGAACGAAACTGTAGCCTGTTTTCGTGCAGTCCATGAAACAAGGTTGGATCTAACAAATATAGCAAAACCACCTGTAGAGCGTCTGTCATCTGGACAACCTGCCCAATCTGCATCTGAAAAGGTACTCAACAAATTTGATGAAGATTTGCGAAGAGTTATACCATCTGTCATTGTATTGTTAACATATCTGAGAATACGTTTAACCGCTGTCAAATGTGCTGTGGTTGGAGCATGAAGATACTGACAAACCTTATTAACTGAATAAGCTAAATCTGGACGTGTCAAGGTCAAGTACTGTAATGCTCCAACAATGCTCCTGTATTCCGTACTTTGTTCTGGATCAAGAGATGTACCATTTTTAAGAGACAATGGTTCAGAAGGAGACAACGGCGTGGGAGCAGGCTTGCAGTTGCGCATGCCTGCCTTCACAAGTATATCATTAGCATATTTTTCCTGATTCAGGAGTATCCCATTTGGTATCTTCTTCACCTCAATGCCTAAGAAGAAGTGTAAGTATCCCAAATCTTTTATAGCAAAATCATCATTGAGATCACGAAGAAGAGCAGTGATGGCATGATCAGAGGAGCTTGTGACGATGATATCATCAACATAAATGAGAACAAACACCACAATACCTGACTTGTTATAGAGAAATAATGAGGTGTCTGCCTTGGATGGTGTAAACCCAAGAGCAACAAGCTTGGAGCTTAATCTGGAGTACCAGGCACGTGGGGCTTGTTTAAGACCATAGAGAGCTTTATCAAGTTTGCAGATAAATTGCGGAGCGTGAGAGCTTTCAAAACCTGGGGGTTGTTTCATATAAACCTCCTCTTCCAGAACACCATGAAGAAACGCGTTCTTGACATCTAGCTGCCGTAGCTCCATCCACGAGAGACAGAGAGAGCTAAAACAGTACGAATAGTTGCTATTTTTACCACGGGACTGAAAGTATCCTCATAATCAATGCCATACCTTTGTTTAAATCCTTTTGCAACCAACCGGGCTTTATATCTGTCAATTGTGCCATCTGCTCTTCTTTTTATACGATATACCCATTTGCAGTCAATTATATTTTTGCCTTTGCTGGGAGGAACAAGGTGCCAAGTCTTGTTGTGCATCAATGCATTGTATTCTTCCTCCATTGCAGAACGCAGTTATTATTTTCAAGTGCTTCGGACAGTGTACATGGTTCACCTGTAGAAGAAAGCAAACCAAACCTCTCCCCTTGCCATATTGAATAGTACCATCTGTAAAAAATTTAGGTTGACATATACCTTTTTGAAGACGCGTACGCAGTTCTGTAGCTAGTGGAGGTGGCGCATCAGGAGAAGAATCTGCTTGGCCAGGGCTAGAGGAATCTTCCTCGTCTGAGCTGGCCGCAGGAGATCCAGCGGGCGACGGTGTGGCCGCTGGTGCTGAAGACGCGGGTGCAGAAGATCCAGGCGAGGACAAACCTCGTCAGAGGCGCCGACAGCGCTGTCGGCCGACGCGCTTTGGCCATGACGTGGCGACGCAGAAGGGCTCGTCGCGGGGGACCCGGCAGGCGTGGAGGCAGCGGACGCATCAGACGAGGCTGCAGAAGCATCGCATCGGGATCCAGCGGCTGATCCTCCTCGGGATCGGACCCGCCAGGAGAATGTTCAGAGGAATCTTCCTCGTGTTCAGCATTCGTCATTTTCTGAAGCAATTTCAGCTTGAATTTCTGGAGCTATTTCTTCTCCGTTTTCACTCAAATTTTCTCCTGTGACTTGGTGTTCCTGTTGCACATTAGTGAGAGGCACAATAGGGGACATATGATCATCAGTATTAGGCACACCCCCATGATGAGAATCATTGAATGATGGGAGCAATAAAATCTCACGTTGGAGACGAGAGCCAGCATTTGGATGTAATTCGGCAAAGGGAAAAATATTCTCATCAAAGACTACATCACGTGAGACATAAACTCGACCTGTGGAGACATCTAGGCACTTGACACCTTTATGAAGCGGGCTATAGCCTAAAAAGACACATCTTTTGGAACGAAAAGAGAGTTTGCGCTTATTATAAGGACGAAGATTAGGCCAACAAGCACAGCCAAAAGTTCTTAGGGCATCATAATTGGGTTTGACATTAAGGAGGCGCTCGGTGGGGTACTGAACTGAAGAACTTTGGTAGGAAGCAAATTTATAAGAAATGTGGCTGTGAGGAAAGCTTCATCCCAAAATTTTAGAGGCATAGAAGCGTTGGCTAGGAGCGCAAGACCAACCTCAACAATATGACGATGTTTTCGTTCAGCTGAACCATTTTGTTGATGGGCATGGGACAAGAGACATGATGTGTAATACCCATTTTTTGAAAGAACCCATGAAGTTTCTCATACTCACCCCCCCAGTCAGTTTGCATAGTAACAATTTTCTTATCAAACTTGCGTTCAACCATTTGCTGAAAGTTAAGAAAAACTTGATAAACTTCAGAACGCTTCTTGAGCAAATATATCCAAGTAAATTTGCTAAAATCATCGATAAAGCTTACATAGTATGCACGTTTCCCAACAGAAAGAGGTGCAGGGCCCCATACATCAGAGAAAACTTGTTCCAAAGGAACAGTGGAAACACTGGTGGAGACAGAATATGGCAGTTGGTGGCTCTTAGCTAGCTGGCAAGAGTCACATACATATGGATTTATTTCAGGGGAGTAAGCTAAATTGTTTTTCCTAAGTACTTGCTGAACGACAAATGAGGAGGGATGCCCTAAGCGACGATGCCATGTAGATGAAGATGGCTTTATTGTAACAAAAGCATGCTTGGAGGACTCATTGGAGATGGGCACCAAGGGATAGAGACCTCCATGACACGGGCCTTTAAACAGAGTTCTTCGTGTGGCTTGGTCCTTTATCAAAAAGAAGAAAGGGTGAAACTCTAGGAAAACATTGTTGTCAAGTGTAAGCTTATGAACGGAAAGCAGGTTTTTGATGCATTAGGAACATGGAGAACATTATTTAGATGAAAAGAACTATGGGGGTGTGTAAAACTGAATGACCAATATGACTAATGTGCATGGAATTACCGTCAGCAGTGCGAACGGAGTCACGGCCCTTGTACTTGTCATGAGTGGTGAGCTTGTTCAACTCGCCAGTGATATGATCAGTAGCACCCGAATCAGGATACCAATTGGTATCCACTCCATAGGACGCAACATGTGCACCCTTCTCTCTGTGATCATCTCTGTCAGCATCATCATCATTGTCACCTTGATAGCGCCACCAACAGTCACTTGCCGGATGCCCATGAATTTTGCAAATCTGACACGTGATATCAACATATGGTGTAGGAGCACGACCACGGTACCCCTTGTTTCGGCCCTGTCCTCCATCACGGCGACGGTTGTCGTGGCGGTCATCTCGGTCACGGGGTCTGTCATCACGACGGTCACGGTAATCACGGCCATCGTCACGGTGGTCACGGTAATCACGTGAGCCACCCCAATCTCCATCTCTGCGACCCCCTCCGTTGCGCTGATCACGGCTGTCATCACGGCGGCCACGGGAGCGATCATCACGACGATCACGGGAGCGATCATCACGGGTCAGGACCAGAATTGCGACCACGATTTGCAACATTAGCAGAAGACGGAAAAGCATCAACAGGTTCATCAACAGTATCATTGCGCATATCATAAGAGGACATAAGACCAAACAGATCATCTACGGAGGTGGCAGGATTGTTTTCAACAGCAGTAATAAGAGGATTATACGAGCCATCAAGTCCATGCAGCAAATAACCAATTAACTCATCTTCCTCGAGGGTTTACCAGCAGCGGCAAGTTCAAAGCAAACCCCTTCATTTTGGTGAAATATTGATGCACATTCATGGTGGATTTCTTGGTATCTTGGAGAGCAGCACGGAGATGTTGTACCTTTGTGCGAGAAGCAGTGGAGAACATCTTGGAGAGGACAGACCAGGCCTCGGCAGTGGAGTCCATCCCAAGGACATGCGAGAGGATGTCAGGTGACAGCGAATTAAGCAGGAACCGCAGCACCTGCTGATCCCGAGCGACCCAGGCAAGGTATGCAGGGTTGTCCACCGTGGACTTCTTCTTCTCAGAATCTTCAACGTCTAGTGTTTTGGGCGGCGCGCGGTCAGTGCCGTCGAGCAAGCCCATGACTTTGGCGCCACGGAAAGCTGGAAACACCAGACCTTCCATAGGAGAAAGTTGCTGCGCGTGAGAGGTTGTGCAGGAGGTGCTCCGAGGGCAGAGGCCAAAGAAGCAACCGAGGACGAGGAGCTCATGGTGGCGGCTGTGGATGTGTAGGATATAGGGTTATGTTGCGGCAGTGGCGGCTAAGAAGCGGCGGCGGCGGCAGGATATTGGATATTTGGGGTTGTGTATATAGGCGGCGGCGGCGGCTAAAGAGCGGCGGCGGCGGCAGGATATTGGATATTTGGGGTTGTGTATATAGGCGGCGGCGGCAGGGTTTTAGGTTTTGGTTGTAGATGTGTGTTTGTGGACGACGGGGGCTGAGGAGCAGCGGCGATCGGCTGGATTATAGGATATTGGGCGGCGGCGGCACGGTTGCTGCGGCGGCGGCGAGTATCTGGTTGTGGCGGCGGCGGCGGCTGAAGGAGCAGCGGCGGCGGCGATATCGAGCAGCTAGGTCAAGGAAGGGACGGCATCTGATACCATGTTGGATTTTGTGTTGGGAAGGATGCCCTCGTTGGAGGGCTCGGTTGCATGTTATATGGGGTGGGAAAAGCCCCCACCGTGGCACGTACATGTGTTGTACGTATAGGTCGGAGTACTACTCCGTACCATATACGTATCTGCATATTACATCATCTAACATTCTCGTCATATTTTACCAGTCAGGTCAGCATTTTTCCTATACCAACTATTAGCAAAAACATTGCATGGGAACGAAAGAGAAACATTAGCTTGAAAATAGGAGACATCAGGACAAGAATGCTCAATGTCAAGAGAGGTGCCAGCAATGTACATTGTAGTGTCCGATCTAGGTAAAGGTTTTTACTGGCGTGGAGGGGAAATCAAGCTTGTGCAGTGTAGGGAACTGCGAGACGGATGCACCTGTGAGAATATCTCTGATCCACGATGAGCCGAGAGCAGGTTCAAGGACCATCTCCTGAAGCCGCTATATCATCGTTTTCTTTTCTGGAAAGCGATGCAGTTCCTCGTGCCTCGACGGGACTATTGAGGTATGCTATAGATAGAAAGATAGATATCCCAACTAGATGCACGAGGACACATCCAGGTAGGTGATATCCTGCATAAGCACATGTGTTAAACAATTTGATTGAGGAAATAAACACATAACATTGTCCCGATGAAACAAGGAAATACTAAGATTAAAAACATTTTGGTCCATACTGAAGTGCGTCTAGCCAAAGAATAACTACAATCTCTATGGCAGTCCTGGGCCACCCTCATCAGCCAATCCGTCAGCCGGAAATCAGTCTCGGCGTATCCGCGGTCATCTTCTATGGCACTCCCCTAGACTAATTTATCACACCCTTGCCTCATACCTAAGACCTGACTAGCAACATGATAGCACAAAGGAAGACTCATGGTAATCTCCACGCCGTCGCTGTGCAGAAGCAACTCAGATATTCATGCTTGTGTTTTCGTGGTTTTGATTGCCTTCTCATGAGGACAATGCAGCAAGATAATTAATTTATGTCGGGATAACTTTTCTAAATATGAAATGGAAGACTTATTCCAACCTTCTAGCGATGCTCATGGATAGCAATGAAAGATAAAGCTCACATGCCTCAAATAAATCCTGGTCGCTGTTGGGCAATCCGGGATCACTGCAATAATAAATATATTTTGTGATAATCATTTGCAACTTGATGTATTAAAGTGCATACTTTGGGCAAGTTCATATGTGGCGAACGCATTTTACTCATTAAAAAGTTAAATGTTTTCCAGTGCATCGATATTGTTCTTCTAAGCCAAAGAAGCACTAGGGGTAGATCAACCTTTGGGCTTATTTCGTATTCATTTTTAGGCCGGGTTCTAAGCCAAAGAATTAATATGTAGAAATGCCTTTGGATAATTCATTTACAAAAAAAAAGAGAGAACTAAATGAATGGGCTCACCAAACTTGAAACGTCCAGGACAAATATGGATCAAACTGATGAATAAAGGCAACATATGCCCTTAATGTGTATAGCATCGGGAGGTCGTCATGTTTATGAAAACGTTCATAAAATAATATCTCATAAAATTAATTCTAGACCAATTTGTTTACCAACCACATGTTGCATGGCTAACAATTTATATTATATGGTGTGTATATATAGTTATATACAGTACCGTACACACACGGGGTGTCTACTCGCTATGCTAGCCGTAATTGAGTTTAACCACCTAAAAGTAGGTTTATTCTAGCATAACAATGGAGAAAGAAAAAAAGAGGGCGAGGCTACACTGAGAGTAGGAGACACTGGGAATGCAACAATTGGAGCAGAAAGAGAGCACTGTACTCTGGAATTTCTTTACCCGCCGTCACGCAACACTACTGTACTCTCTCAAAATCAAACAAAAGGATGTTAATTCAGACAACACCGACGTCTCGGTAGAAGAGGTTGATGAATCCAGAGCAGCCTAGGCCACCGCTCGAGAGCCGCCGTTCCATGAGGTTCTTCCATGCACGCTGGCTAGTGAAGGCTACAGCTACCAATAGGCGATGGGCGAGTCTAGCAGTATGACGACAAGCCCAGGGATAGTTGGATCTGCAAAGGATGCTCCGTCGATCTGTTAGTTGCGGATGAATGGAAGCTCTTGCAAGCAAGCATATGTCACTTTTACATAGGTTCGATTCGGAACAAAATTGATAGCAGTAGTTGTTGACAGAACTTTTGCTGCTAGTGGGCTTTGCCTTTTTTTTCCACGGTGAAAATCCCTGTTAATTCTTTGTTAACCGCACTAACCTAATCGTTGTTAACCATCCTAAGCTAATTGCAGGCTCTCCTGTCCCTGAAACCAAACAAATACACAAAACGTACTGGACCATTCCTCCCATCCCGTCCGCATATGGTGGATGGTTCCATCTCACCCCTGTGCGGATGAAGTGGTGTATCATCACCACTAATCTATACCAATATAAAAAGACACAGAGGGGGGCAGATCCATAAAATCTGAGCCATCAAATCAACATCCAACGCTTCACACGGCACTCGTGATTACCGGTAAAATAGTGTCCGTCCGGACAACTGCCTAAACTAACACAGCTCGCTAATCCCTCCCTAATCCCGTCCGCACGCACCGCCACCGCACGCACCGCCACCGCCGCCGACGACCGGCCGCCCGCCCAAGCGCCTCGCCGCCTCCCGGCCGCACGCCGCCGTCCATCCGCCCGTCCGCACGCCGCCGCCCGGCGCCCGTCCCAGCGCCTCCGCGCCGCGCCTCGACGCCGACCGGCCGCCCGCCCAAGCGCCTCGCCGCCCGTCCGCACGGCGCCGCCCGGCGTCCGCCCCAGCGCCTCCACGCCGCGCCTCCACGCCGCCCATTTTCCATCGAATGCCATGGAAACCTAGCAGCTAACAGATCTTTCTTCCTTCAGCCGCTACACCATTAATTCCTCCAAATCTGTAACCGCTGACGCCGACACTCAACACGATCCAAAATTCTCGCGCGATATTGAACGATGCATCGCCACTTTGATCGCTTGCCTACAATAGCTCGACAGTTGATGTCGCCGATCCGCATAAGGCTATGTTGCACATATGGCGTACAATCAGCTGCCGGATTCAGCGGGATTGATTGCCCTCGAGCTGATGGCGCTTTGGGGATGCGCGCTCGCCAAGATATCCGGCTATATAAAGGGTCCGGGCGTGTTCAGAGGCCTGTCCTTTGAACACATCCATCGTCTACAACAAATCAGAGAAGATTACTAGCTTTTTTCTTCCACCTTCACTCTGGTTTCTCATTCGTCTAACCTGAAGATTTGTTCCGATGGCCTGCTTCTCTCAGCAGAGTGAGAAAAAAATTACATACAAGAAATTTTATGTATCTCCATTGAATTTCAATTTATTCGTCTAACCCTAACTAAGAACCTCTTATGCATTTCCACATAGAAGCACTGATTTTGCCCATTACTATAGGAGTACCGATCCCAGCACTTTTGATAAGATCATGCCATTATTTTCTTGGATGTTACATTTATTTTTATAGATCAATAGGTTTGTTGAAAAACAGAATCGTATAGTAAAATTTTAGATGTTTATGTAAACCAGTGGGCATAACAATTGGAATTTTTTTGGATACAAATCATACTTATGTTGGCAGCAGAACGATATGCTCACTGTTATTAGTTGTCACAACATCAGTAACAATGAAAGTATATTAACCCAAGGAAAATTTCTACTTTACATCAATTCCCTGTTACACATGTTAGAGATCACAGGACACTTTATTTTCTAAGTACCAGTACCTCTGAAATTATTAACTCCACTTTCTTAGCTGTAGCACCATACGTGACGACTACACCTATACTTGATCCAGAGGTTTCACCTTTGTATTTTTTTCAAACGAGGCACCCTAACTTACAACTGCACCTACACTTGATTTTCTCCATGGTCCTTTAGAAATTACTTGAACTTTCAGCATAGCATGATTCAGAGCATCATGTCATGTCATTTTTCAAGTAACTTTGAAATGCAACAGATCCATCACGATATGGAGGATGCATGTAGTCCATGTCTATCGATGATATTAAGTAGGATTAACCTAACATTTAACTCATTGTACTGTATGGAGTACATAAACAACACTTCTCCATATTTTGGATCCAATGCCAATGTTTCTTTTTCTTATGTTGTATTTACACCATGCTGTTATTCTTATGTTATAAATAATAGAATACGATTGTTTTTCATTTAACCATATTTTCACGTTCCTTGTATAGTTTTTTCCAATGTGTTCAAGAAACAACATGGCTCAACTACGGGTAAGTTTGTTTGTTTTATTTATAATATTTTTTTCTGTAGATACTAATCTACATTATCTATTGTAATATAATTTTATATTGTAATGTTGGCCCTCTTGATCACGACACGTATTTCCCTTCAGGAATGAGGGAAGTAGCGGTCATTAATGCTGACATGGAAGTCGTTTTCCTCCACATTTTCCACGAACTAGCCGAACGACATAGAGACGAACTTTTTTCAGGTGAAGCCAATTTTGGCTTCATCATGGCAACCTCTATGGAGGTTGATCAAACATCCAGTAAGTCCTTTCTGAAAAAATTGTCGTCGCTATTTTAATGTCACTATTACTAATTTGAGGATTGACAACATGAACTCTTCTTAGCACCGGGGCAACAGCTCTATGCTTTCATCAATGCTCCGCATGTCATAATTTTGAGTATGAGGTTAACCGGGCATAAAGTTTCATATAAGCTCCATTGCGGACTAATATTTCACTTTTGTACACCTGTTAATGAAATGAAGCTTCGCATTGAGTGTGGACAAATGGAGGCCGAGCTCCAAGGAGCCCTTTATTTTGAACAATTCAAAAATTATATTTTGAATTTTCAAAAATGTTAAAACAATTATGGACGTAAAAAATGTTGTATTCTACCAACGTGTAAAATCTCAACAAGGAATATATATATAGTTTGGTCTGCACAAAAATCATAAAATCTGACATCTGAAATTGTGAAAAGTGCACAACTCAAACTCTTCCAACTCTGTCAGATTTTGTTATTTTTGTGTAGCCTAAAATATGAATTATTTTGAACAGAGATTTGGCACACTGATAGAATGCATCATTATCTATATCCAGGATTGTTTTTAGAATTTTTGATACTTTAAAATATGGTTTGTTAATTTGGTCAAAATAAAGGGCTCCCTAGATCTGGTTTCCGGCTTCTTATTATGCTTTAGTAGAGGAATTTGATAGAGTTGTGTCGCTTCGAGCTGCGGCAGGCCGGTGCCACTACTTTGACATTACCGAGATGTATAATTCAATGCTTACAAAATTAAACCTCTATTTTGACAACCATTCACACTTGGTGAAACTGGATAGAATTATGCGGGCAAACCAAGTGGTTTTCAACCATTCACCCTGTGGAAAGTTGCCGCGCCGTCTTTCGCCGTCACAGCGCCGAGTGGTTTTAAGAACATGATTCGCACATTCCACTCATGAATGCATCTCTTAGCCTTTTCAAGTATATAAACTCCGATGCAACATTATCATGCTTTTACGCACTGCCATGAATTTTGTGTCGATGCTTGTCTTGCACTCTTTTTAACGATGATGTTGTTCTTATGTATTATCGCAAATGGATGATGAATTGTTAAATTATACAACACAGTCAAACTCTATTTTATGCTCACATAGCATGCATCATTTGTTGATACGTGCGTTGCACGTGCACGTTAACTAGTATAAAAAGGGAGAGACAGGGATGATCCAATCAATCAGAACCATACAAAGATTAATCGAAGGGTTAAAAACTAATCCGTGATTAACGGGGCTGACTACGGAACAGAGAGGAACGAGTTATCGATCCCCTCGTGGAAACACCCTTTATTTTTTTCAACAATTGATTTCACGAGCCCACGCCGCCGTCGCCGCGGCCCTGCATGCTGCCACTACCGCAACCCTCGCTCGTCAAGCCCCGCCCGCTCCATGGCGGCGAGCCTCACACCGCCGCCTGCCACACGCGAGACGTTGTCGTCGTTCCTGTACGCGGGACACGCCTCTGGAATTGAGCGCGCGATTGGAGGCTTTGATGGTGCGTAGAGGCAAGAAATTGTTGGCTACGCTCGAATCTGGTCTCTTTCTTTAACCTTTCGTGTTTTATCAAGATCCACACTTACAAAATCTGAAGTTCTTTTTAGTGTTTATATATCTGGACATCGTCAACCTGTCTGCTTACCATCACAACTGTTGCTCCTAAGATACAAGTTTAATAGTTTATCCGGGACCTGTACAAGGGGTGCGGCAAATCCACCATGGTTACACTTTCGATGATACTTATGCGATGCAATTAGAAACAAACCTGAGATTTCTATTTTACTTGTTGTTTGTCTGAATTCTGAACTTGGTAGATTTTACCAACTTGATAGATTTTCCTATTATATATCACCTAGGCGATAAATCTGCGGGCTCTTGATAGATCCTAAGTAGCAGAGATAGAGCCTACGACAACAAAACTTTTATTAAAATAATTATTGTAAAATTTATTTTATTATAAAAAAGTGCGTTGCACGTGCAATTTTACTAGTGCTACTAAAAGTTTGAGGAGATGTGCCACCTTGAGCTAAACGCTGGACATTTATTTGAGTGTTTGTGATGCCCAGAGAATTAACAAACACGTAAGGGTGTCCGATTATGAGCATCTGATTATGATGCCCAAAGAATCAATATATCACCGTGTCTCCTTTTTTTCAGAAAGAAGGTAATTCGATCATAAATATGGTACGAAACCTGTAATTTCAAACATCAATATGTTCATTTACGCAAGAAAAAAGTAATACAATTTAAACGATCAAAATCCCAAACAATCAAGTTGACTCGCAATTACTCCATAATTCAGCACTCTGAATCTACTCCAGCATGAGCCTATTCTAGTAGCCAATTGTAAGACTTACAGCTACTCCGATTTTTCATGATACACACGTATTAGTATTACCAATTTTCAGTAGCGTTCTTGGGAATCTGAACCGAAGTATGAACGCAACCTAGCACTCACGAGATTATTAAGAAGGGGTGAATAGCTCCCATGCGACATCGTTGAGTGGAATTGGAGGGAGAGACACGTAGTTGGCCAGAATAGCTCGCATGCGACATCTCTGCACGTGGAAATAGCTACGGACATAAAACGGTCGTCTATGTCTTAACCAATGTCTTAACCCCTTAAAGTGGAACCCATTCTTGGGCGCTGAGGTTATGTTAGGACGGGTAGTTATTTTCTCCGACAGTGGGACCCACTCAGGTGCCAAGGCATCGAGTCAATCTTTGTGGGCCGTTCACCGTGCTCTGTTCTTGTCCAACGGCAGCGGCGGCGGTGGAGCTTTCTGGTGGCGGCGGTGGAGCATTCTGGTGGCGGTGGTGCCTGGGGAGGAGCTTTCGAAGTGCGATTGCGGTGAGTCATTTCGCAGCCCTAGTCCCCATCCTCACCATCTCAATTTGATGGATCCGTCCGTTCTGATTTGCGCGATTTGAAACAGGGATCGTTGCGTGTGGGCTGAATGAACGAGATGGAGTGAGGAGAGGCAGCTTCAGATCGGTAATGCCCTTCTCCCCTTCTCTTTAGCTGTTTTCGATTTTGATTTGGGGCTCGACGAGGTGTTGCTCACTGAGGACTGTCCGGCATTGACAAACAGGGCGACAGTGCGCGGTTCTTCAAAATTGAAGTGGAGTTCTTTCTTTCGAAGGCCAAGTTGAGTGATGGTAGCATGAGAAACATCGAGAGAGAGACAATTGTGAAGTTGGAGGTTGAAGTTTCAGAGATGGATCCTCAAGACCTACAGTACATGGAAGAAAAGGCAGTGCAGAATTGGGTGGAGAAAATAGGGGAGAGTGTAGTTTGGGGTCTAGAGCAAGAAGTGTCACTGTTAAGGTTCGACAATTGGAAGGGCGAGTGTGTTAGAATTGAAGATGGAGAAGATTTGGTTACTGAAATCGATCGGCAAGAAGGTTGGGCAAGTAAACCTGCATATTTTTATGCAGAGCTTGTTGATCTGAAATCTGACTCCACAGTTGGATATGTGGCCTCTAAGTTGGCTGCACAAATTGCAGATGATGAATGGGCTTCACAAAGGCAGATTATGCCCATAGTTACTGAAGTGACAGTTATACCTGAATCTGATGCAGCTGCACAATAGGGGTGTCATGGTGCTACAAATGTAGCTGTAGTTGATTGGAATGCAGTAGAACAACATGAGCGTACTGATTTTCTCATTGCACCAATGAGTGACATTGAGATGGCAATATTGTTTGGCATTCCTATAGATGACAAAGACAAGGAGAAAGACATAGATGAATCTGAGATGCCTGCTGATGCAAACAGAAATGAGGATCGGTCAGATGTTGATGAAGAGTTGATGCAAGATGCAGCAGATGAAGTAGATGATGCACATGATGATGAGCTAGTAAATTTGTATGATAAAGAAAACCCTGTAATTGAAGTTGGGAAATTATTCCCAAATATGGATGAGTTTAGAATGTGTTTTAATACTTATGAAGTGAGAGCTGAGTTTGATGCCAAGACTAAGTGGACTGACAAAACCAAGTTTTATGCAAGGTGCAAAGATTTTGATGGGAGTGCCAAGCCTTGCAAGTGGTACGTATCTGCTAGACGCCAACCTGATGGAAGTACAATCAGGGTAAATCAAATTCCACATCAGCATACTTGTATTACCAGCTCACACAGGTTTCAAAGATGACATCTCAACTATGGGTTACAGAAAAAATTACTCCTATTTTAGCCAAGACACCTAACACTACTGCAAAGAGACTTAAAGTGGACTTGGAAAAAATAGTACCCCATTGTGCTAAAATATACCACAGTGTGGAAGGCAAAGCAAAGGGCAATGAGATAATTATATGGTGATTGGGCAAATACATTTAGGATGTTGTACAATTTTAAAGCTGAGGTGGAAAAGAGGTCACCTGGAAGTGTGGTGGAGATAGATACTGAGGTAAAAGAGGATGGCAAGGTATATTTCTCCAAGTTTTTTAATGTGTTTGAAGCCTTGCATTGATGGATTCAAAGCGGGGTGTCGTCCATATTTGAGCATTGACTCATATTTTTTGACTGGAAAATGGAATGGCCAATTGGCAGCATGCAATGCACTAGATGGACACAACTGGATGTTCCCTGTTGCAATTGGTTTGTTTCAATCAGAGACAGAGGTATCATTGACATGGTTCAAGATGCAGTTGAAAAGATGTTTAGGTCAAGTGTCACCCTTGGCCACCCACACAGATGCATGTAAAGGGTTGGAAAATGCAGTCAAAACTGTTTTCCCCCATGCTGAGCAGAGTGAGTGCTTCGGCCATATGTGGATGAATTTGATCAAAAAGTTCGGAGGAGATGAATTTGGGCGCATGTGGCCAGCAGCAAGATCTTACACCAAACAGACACATTCATATCACCTTGGTAAGATAATGACAGCATGCCCTGAATTTGCTACATGGCTAAACACCTATCATTCTCTTCTATGGTATAGGGAAAATTTCAATACTGCCATCAAATGTGATCATATAAACAACAATTTGGCCGAAAGTTTTAACAACGGGGTGAAGGAGCTGAAAGACTTGCATGTGCATGACTTGGTTGACCAAATCAGGATCTTGATGATGCGTTTGGGGGAATTAAGAAGCATAATTGGTGCTCTACTTCAAGGGGATAAGCTTCCTGCAGTGGTACAGCAAGTGGTCAACAGGAGCGGAAAGCTTACACATTTGTCAGTTGACAAAGCTTCATTGTGGGGTGCTGAAGTAAGAGATACCAAGAGTGGAATGCACTTGTCAGGAGCGGCAACACCAGGAAGCCATGTGAGCATGCCATACTTTTTTTGGCCTCCAAACCCAGGTTAAACATGCACCCATATTTGCATGACTATTAATCAATAGCAAAATTTAGGGCTGCATATGCAACTCCAATTCCAGCTTTGACAGACCAGTCTCAATGGCCAGAAGTGAATATTCAGTTTTCCATGTGTCCTCCCATCACAAGAAGAAAGGCAGGCAGGACAAAACAGAGTAGATTCAAACCATGGTTTGAAAAAGGTGGGAGTAGCAAAAATGGGGAAAAAGGATAAAGCTGAAAAACCCAAAAGGACCCAAAAAGGTAACAAAAATAAATGCAAGCTGTGTGAGGAACTTGGGCATAGAATTGGTTCCCCCAAATGTCGTTACACGCCGAAAAGGCCTAAGTATTTAATGTTTCTCTTTTATACATGCCTGTTATTGCTGCTTGTTTTAGTTACTAACCATATGACGTGCTGCTTTGTTTTTCAGAAGGAAGCGTGGAGAAAAAGGCCCACCTCTTGTTGTTGATTCATGCTGGCCAACAAAAAAGCCAAGATTCAATGGTTGTAGAAAGAAGAGAAGTGTTTAGATCTTGGTAAGTGGTAGTCAAGTGCAAACTGAAGCAGTTCAGCAGGTTGTGGTTCAGTCTGAAGCTGATTTGCCTATTTTGTTGCCACCTGAACCAGTACTAGACGTTGTGGTTCAGTCTGAAGCTGTTTTGCGTATTCAGTTGCCAACTAAACTAGTTCTGGAGGATTTGATTCAGTCTGAACCTGCGGATGGCCTTGTTGATGCTCCTGGACCTGCAGATGCTGAACCAGTTGGACATGGTAAGGTCCAAAAGAAGTGGGGGCCTACTGGTCCCGGTAAGAAGTTCAGGAGCATCAACAAATTATGCGATGTCGAACGAAGTAGTGGAAAGAAGAGTGGTAAGAAGCAAAAGAAATAGAGCTAGACCATTGAGAACTGTTGTTCATTGATGTAATGGTTTGTGTAATGTGACTTCAAAAGTTATGTGCTATGATGTTGATTTGAATCAGATTCCAATTTGAATTTGAACCGATATTCAAATTTGAAAAAAATCAAAATTTCTGGAGTTGATTGGTTTGTTCTATGATGTTTCAATGCTTTATGTACTATTATGCACGTTAGTTCATTAATCCTAGCCCTTTTGTGAGGTACAACTCGTCGTCGCCGGAAATGTGCTACAAATGTGCTCCAAAGGTAGGGGAAACGACCCCATTTCTAAGCAACTTTTTGTCGACATTCTCCAAATCAGCCAGATATTTTTTTTATCGTAACTAGGTCACATAACATGACTATGTGCGAAGGTTTTGTATTATTTCGATTTTTTGAAATATCTATGCACGGTCAAACTTTTCAAAAACCGGGTTGACCGAGCCGACCAAACCCTCATTACAAAACAACTTTAAAACATGATATTGCAAAACTAACTTCAGATCCTGCTCAGTCACTCCAAAATGAAGCTAAGGGTGAGTTTTTTCATATTTTGCATTTTCAAAACCCCAAACCCTCTACTCTCTCCTTTGAACTCTATGCAACCTCAGTTGAGGTTGTTCACTTTGTGAAGGATTTTTCGTGCAAATTGTTGTACATCATCTTTATATATTTTTTTATCGTAACTAGGTCACATAACATGACTATGTGCGAAGGTTTGGTATTATTTTGATTTTTTTGAAATATCTATGCATGGTCAAACTTTTCAAAAACCGGGTGACTGACCAGGCTAACCCTAACGACCAACCTGGACCGTTCATCTAACTCTACCGCGCCTAACTGCCGCCGTGTGATCTGGTCTTCTAGAAGGATTCATGAGCGATCCGCAGGAGCACCAGTTCTTCGACGTGATTGGCCGACAATTTTTTTCTCAGCGACTCGCGAATGGCTGGGCGGGAGACTGTTGGGCCGTCTCTGTAATACCCCACATTTTAGAGAGTCGGAAGGATAGAAATAGAATTTGTGCATTTGCATGGCATGCATCTAAAACACGGGAAATTTTGGCGCGTTAAATTAAATAATGCAAAGTGATTGATGTTTCTCTCGACTCTGATGAATTAGGCTATAGATCATCTGTTGAGTGCTATGAACTCCGACATGACCTTTTCTAAATAACAACACTTTGAACACAATTCACTAATATCATAAGCTTAGAAATCAAATAGAATATAAAGCACAAATGCTCCATATCATCCACACATCCAAGATCATACAAGGATACATTTATCCAAACATTATTTCACACATGAACTTATAAGAATTCATACACCACCATTTCCTACATCATTTTATCATATCCTTCTCCACACATAAAAGTATCAAATGAATGACCAAAGTATATATAAACACATCTAATGATCATCTCATATAAAATCATTTCAATTAACATCTTATATACATCATCTCATATTACATTCATCTCAAATACAAACTCGAAATCAATGTCCAAAGTTTATTTAGATACAACAATTGGAAATGGACACAAGATCAAATCTTACAAGTGGAATTTAAATGAGTAAATGAATATTACAACTTTAATCGAATAAGTACATATCTCATCTAAATAAAAAGAAGATTACAAAAATTATAAGAAAAGCCTAAACTAAATCTTGATCTTCTTATCTTCCAAATCTTCCAATTCATCTTCAATTCATTACCTGCAAAATAAACAAAGACAAAAGAAAAGGGGTTGTGATTAAAATGTTTGCCTTCACCACAAGGGTGAGGCAATTTAATATTGGAACTTAACTAATGAATATTAGGAACTTGTCCTAATATCCAAATATTGACTAGAGGGATGAATTTTGAATCGAAGGCAACAATGGATCATATTTTGGGATCATCCCGAGGCAACTAGGCAACAAGGGACAAGAGGCAACAATAATCCAATTGAGAGAAGGGACAAAAGGCAACACTGATTCAATGAGGCATATTCATCTG
Source organism: Poa pratensis (assembly GCA_947311845.1). Classification (NCBI taxonomy): domain Eukaryota; kingdom Viridiplantae; phylum Streptophyta; class Magnoliopsida; order Poales; family Poaceae; genus Poa; species Poa pratensis. The sequence goes on along the minus strand of CAMZMU010000037.1, from coordinate 1,151,601 downwards.
ATCCATATTTATTTATCTTAGGCAACTAGTCAATCCCTCCAATCTAGTCAAGTTCCTAATCAAGAAAGCCCACATAAAAATATTTCTCCAATGGTATTATTTACCAAGGAAGAAAATAGACAAATGCTAAAGCCCACAATCTGAAATTATTAAGCCACATGATCACCACCCATAAATGGTCTTTAAAGCCCACATGAATTAATTCCAAGCCCATCCCATTAAATTACATTTGGAAAGCTATTTGAATACTATCATATGTATACTTGAACAAGCCCACATAAGGGATTTAGCTCACAGCCCATTTAGTGCAAAATGCCACTTGGCAACATTAAAAATAAAGGCCAAGCAAGGATAAGAGCAACCAGCCGTAGCTTGCTCAAGGAGGAGAATCAATTCACTTGGCAACCCAAAAAGGGTCAAAGATGATTATCCACACCAGCCCAAAGCTTGCACAAGAGGGAATGCACCTCAAACTTGGAACTTGAACCCACAAGGGGCCACACACAAGCAGCACACTCACCATATGCATGGTATGTGTTGTCACCACCACAACAACTAGCCCACACTATATAAACATCACAGCAGCCAACCACAACACAATTTCCTCATATCCATCTTTCTAAACAGCAAACTACAAACAGCCAGCCGCACCATATGATTTCCACCTTAGCACAAATAATCCAGCAACTAAATCATCTTCCAAGATTAGCTAGAATAGCTCAAGAACACAAGAACAGCCACAAAATAATTTGCAACTAGATAAATACACTCTAGGAACATTGAAGCAGCGAGGAGGAGCAGGCTAGCCACAAGACGCAGGTTATCATCATTATCCAGAATACATCTTTAAATCATTCCAACTACCCTTCAACTAGTTTCCCACTAGGAGGATAGAAGGAAATGTTTCTCTCAGATTGGCATAGAGTTGCTATGCTAAATCATCACAGAGATTAAAAGCCACACATTAGTATCTGTTCTTATCAAAATTTAGGCCTCAGCCTTTGCATCATTGGCATGGCTAAGAAAACAAGCCAGATCTGTTCTTATCAGTTCATACCTAGAGGAAGAGAGAAGAGGAGTCAATAGATCTGTTCTTATCATTTCTGAGGAGAAAGAGGTATAAAGAACAGAATGTAAATAGAAATTAAATTACAGTGCACTAGTTGTTGGACAACAACTAATTCTTGTCCAGAAACTTCCAAATAACTCATATATGCAAGCACCACACATCTATATAGTTTCCTGGTCATCTTCAACTTGAGAAGAGCAAGGAAATACATCTCCAAATTACCTTAACACATGAAAAGCACTAGAAATCGACAAGCCAAGCATCTACTTGAGTTCAGCTCACACTCCATTCATCTAAGTGATCTTTTGATCACTAGGAACACTAAAGAATATGTCCACTATTATAAAACAGTAAGTAATCAGAAGTATAAACTTTATATGCACAACATGGATACATATCAAATATGTCACAACATGCTATTTGGAGATACTGTATAAGGCATCAGATCCAAAAGACAACTAGAATCTGCAAGAAATCATTCTACAGTACACAAGAAATCCATTATCTGTGCACATCAACACTGTCAGATCATGTATTCCATGATCTACTGCTCATTAGCAGCAGCCAGGAACTAAAGACATCTAAAAAATAGCAAGTACACGCATGTATTGTATCTGTTCTTACTTAAAATATACCCTAAAGCTTATCACTAGCACAAGAACAAAAAGAAATGTTTTAAGAAAATATTTTCAGTTAACAGTGTAGTCTTTATGCAGTTTCGTCAGAGTTAAGTTGACACAAAGCCATTGATGCTTGGATGAGTAGATCATCCACTTGATCGATCAGTGCACCCCCAGGATAAACTGAACTAAACCAGGACCTAAATTCACCAGGAGCTATATCACATCCAACTAATACTAAGCTAGTTCATCACAAAAACGACCTCAGACCAGTAGTTCATCGGCTCACTAGCCGGTCACAGAAGAAGTACCTCGGGAAGTGGTAGCCGAGGCAGAGCATGGAGGGCTGGAGTAGATTTAGTTGAGGAAGTAGTTGTAGGAGTTGTCGCAGTCCGTTGTCGCCGAGGTTGCGGTGGCGCCACCACTGCCGTCCCGTCGGTGACAGCAAGATCACCACACCACCATAGCAGCAGCACCGTGGGGTAGAGTACCGGCGACACCGTGGTTGCTTCTATCTGAGAGCCATCCCACCGGCGTCGAGGTTGAGGTAGGCAGCAATAGAAGGAGGCCGTGGTCGAGCTAGAGCTCGAGCAGAGGCTCGAGGTAGAGCTCGTGGTCGACACGGAGCGGCGCTGCGATCCAATTGAAGGCCGTGGCGGCGTGCTCGAGCTGGGCTCGAGGAGACGACCGTGGTCGACGGAGAGGCGAGGCAGGAGGCGCGGAAGCCGAGGAACAGCTCCGGCGAGCTGAGCCATGGCGAGTTAGGGTTAGGGCTCGCGGGCTGGCTCGATTAGAGCACGCGGGGGCGAATCCGTTGGGGGAATCAATAGAATAGGAGGCGGCGGAGCGGTAGCAGGGCACCACGGCGGTGAGCGCGGCCGGCGAAGACCGGGGCAGCCGGCGGCGGCACTGTCGCTAGAGAGAAGGAGAGGGGAACGAGAGGAAGGTGAGCTCGGGAGTGAGAGAGAGAAGTGGGGTTGGACCGGGTTTGACCCGACCGAGCCAGACCTAGGCCCAAAGTGATTGGGTTGGGTTCAACCCACTCGACCCAGGGGCATTTTGGTAATTCACCAAATAAAATTATTCAAACTTAAATGAATTTTAACTCCCAAACAAAAGGAACAAAAATCAGCTAAAAATAGTCAACACACTCTATAAATTATGAGGAATTTTAATATAAGTTTTATTTGAAGTTTTGAAAAATATTTTGTGGATAAAAATTCAAAGATCCTTAAGTGGAAATGACTTGAAATTTTTTTTCAAAAACTATTTTCTTAAAAGAAAATAAATGGGAAAATAAAGTTTTGAAGTTCAATTACATTGAACTATTTAAATTTAAACACTTAAATTTATTCCTCATAAAAATTGTTGACAAACTCTTTAAATAATTAAAAACTCCAAAACACTCAAAAAGTATTAAAATCCGCAACTTGGGTATTTTGGGGTGACGATGCATATCATTATTATGCATAATAGCATGCTGCTAGATTTTCAGTAGTCCTTATCAGGATTACTTTGCTAATTTCAGAACTCGGGGTTTTACCGCAAACCCTAAAATCCCGAAGAGTTGAACGGCCATTTCTACCTCAGGCAAGTTCATTCTTGCATGTCCGTTGAAATATTTTTATCAAAGTATTTATAAAATACTATATTTATCATCTGCATAAAAGAAAAACCTATTTTCGAATGATGTGAATTGCTATATATATATTGTTTGGCTGGCAATGGAACCACGGATTGATGTTGTGGTGGAGGTTCCATTGTACGGGAAAGTATATACCTAGGATTAATTACCAATGTCACAGTGATCCTTGCGCCGTATTGAAGCGTTTACCATGAGATCTGCTATGGACGGTAAAAGTCAGCCGTATCTTCTCTCGTTCACATATCCTCGGCAGGCTATTACCTGGTTGCGTCCGTTGCGGCGGCCAACTGCGTGGAAGCGCGTGACCTTCCCACTCGACGGGGTGACTGGAATAGAAGCTCGGGAGGGGTGGCGGGCCAGTGGTCTTAGTTACCAGCCGCGTCACAAATGGGCGGATATGTGTTGTGCGGAGAGGGCGGTGATTGGCTTTGGACTCACACCTGGCCCCATACCATGGAAGTATGGACGAGGATTGCAACTCGGAAAGGCAACAAGGCTGGGTTTCTCTCATGGGTAAAGTTACGCAGCTCTGCAGAGTCAACAACAAGAAATTGTGGCTGTCACATCCGTGTTCCCGGAAGGAACTACAGAACGCGCGGGAAAGGCATCCCAAGTGATGACTAAAGACCCGTGGAGACTGTGAGCATAGTTTTCTGAAAATAAAATGGACCCTTTCCTAAAAAATTTTCCAAAACTTGCATTATGCCAATGACCGTTGGTCATGGCAGTAGCTAGTGCATAAAACACCTTATCGCCTATAATTTGAACTTGCTGAGTAACGCTCGTGTTGCTCACCCTTTCCCCGTTGACCCCCTGCTTAGACTTTTGGAGCCATCCAAGGAGACGACAATATCCATGACGACAACGAGGAGGTCTTCAACAAGGAGTCCAAACCTATCTGGTGGAGCTTGAAGGAGTCAACTGCTACTTCACCAACAAAAGGATGACGACAACCTTACCAAGGTGTATATGACGACAACACTGCCAATGGAGGAGACAACATCATTTTGGAAGGAGTACAACTTGGATAAAGACATACCAGATGGAATAGACTAGGGCTGTGACAACAGCAGTAGTGGAATAGGAATTAGAGATAGAGCTGATATCCAGCTTAGTGCTACGAATTGGATCTTCTCGTGTTTCATTTGCAAGAGACTTCTTCATGTAAAGAAGGGTCTCGAGATTTTGTATTGAATAGTGTTGTAATCCTATAGTGTTACCTTGGACCGGCTATGTTTCTGTTGTACTACTCTGAGAGATGTAATATTTGGAGAGGTCCTTCCGTGCGTGTTACATCAACGACTTGTACACTACAACATGCAGTGGTGTGCTGGGTCACCGCAGATGGTATCAGAGCAAAACGACCTTAGGATTAAAACCCTTTTAGGAGACTTGTAGGTTGGTAAGACTATAGGAACCTATCTTATCTAAACCATATCTTTCTACAATTATGATGGTTATTCACTTGGGAATAATACTGTCATACTTGTATACACATTTTCTTACTCAACAAGAGTAAATCTTCTTATTTATTCTTTTATAGGTTTAATACTTACTTATCCTATATCTTTTCAACTTGGTATGACAAGTTTGAAATTAGTTTCTACCAGCTGGTATTCCAATAGAATTATATCCAAGTCAGTGTTACCTATGTGGTATCATTGATAACACCATCCTATATGAGAAGACATATGATGAAGTAGAACCCTATCGTAAGTGTGTGAAGGATGAAGTCGGGAGGTGTTTGAGGATAGTGAAGCATCATCTACAATCAACTAGGGAAAGTATGCCAATACCCTAATGATTCACTTCTAGAGGGAATCAACTAGAGTATAGTATAGGTTGTTAAGATATTAGGAGATGGCATAAACAAGGAAGGAAGCTACAATACTACCTCCGATGTACAATCAACAACTACCTGAAGGATCCGAAGATGCCGGAGATATTTGTTCTAGCCAGATGGAGGACTTCAATTTACATGGAGTTTAGTTCTGGACGTAACCAAACCAGACCACAACTACTCTTTGAGTACTTTTCTTAGTATTATTTCATTGCAAATGGGCAATTGGGGTAACTACTGAGTCAAAAAGTTATTAGAATAGGATCATAAGGTGATATAAACCTATCTTGTAGTGTAAGCCTGGGTACTTTTGAGATGTTTTTACTCAAAGTACTATTTACTTTACGGGCTTATGTTGCATGATTGCTATATAACTGTATTCGGATTTTATTGGATCTTATTGGATTTTTGATTGGCTAGGTTGGTACATGAAGTTAGAATTTGATGTACAATGGCATGATTGTCACATTGAGTTCTTTTCTTGATGTTACTGATCTAGAGGTAGATAGGAGTCGTGTAAGGGAGAGACGAGTAACTAGAAAGATGAGGAAGCAAAGAAAGCTCATGAAGAGAAGGAAGTCCAGAAGACAGAAGTCAATAAAGCTACGAATATGGAATGTGGAGAGTGTCACGTCATATTTGGATCTGGAGACATGTTTTACCAGTGCCTGGAGGAGGAATGAAGTAAGTTCAAGAAAGAGTATCACCACAAATTGGATGAAGATCTACCGAGGATGACACAAGAAAAGCTACATGAGAAGGAATAACCAAGAAGGAAGAATATGCAGTTTTTGTATATCAAGTTATGAAGTCTTTCCATGGAAGTCCAAGATCAAGAAGAAAGAAGGAAAATATGGTGGATACATATGAGGTTGTCATAACTTGGTGGAAGAAGTTATTGTTGGAGCAATAAAGAGGTATTGCTACTAGTTAAATGGAGTTTGTGAATGAGTTTAGCAGAACTTAGGAGTCTAAAAGTATTATAAGGATGATGACAAAGGCGTATGAAGACTGGAAGAACATGGATATTTCTAGTTCTAACGGAATAAAGGAAAAGTTGATCGTCTATTGAGAGGCATTACTAGAGATGGAAGCGGTAAAATTAACCGCCAAGTAAGAGTTCGTGATTGGAACTTGGATATATATACATATAAGGAAAATTTGTGTTGGATACACAAACAGATTACAAGAAGGAGTGGATGCGAAAGTCATCCGACAAATGATGATAAGTGAGAAAGGGATGACGGAAGTGAAGTAGTTGGATGGAAGCACGTTGTCAAAAGGGTAAAAATATGACATATCAACCATGTCAAGAAGTGCAACTACAGAGTCGAATTTTCAAGAGAAGATTAGGACCAGGAGAGAAGAGTTCATTTTGTCATGAATTGTCGACAACCCAAGGAGGTGGACCAATTTGGATGAGGGTACCTCAAACATATCATGATGAAGTACCAAAGTTAGAGTCCATATGTGGGAACGGTGGAGAAATATGCATTATCAAGAGGATTGACATCTTAGAGCTAACCACTCAGATGGAGGACCCATCGAGGCGAGATTACTGAGTTACAGGATCAGACAAGTCGCGACTGTAAGGAATCAGTCTGTAGTACCATACATGAAGGAAATGATATGTCAACTGAATTTTACATTGATGACCAACATCATATTCGAGTCTGGAGTTAAGATATCATCCATTTGCACAAGTTTCCGTGTGCAATTCTTTTCTTGAGACCATCGGATGAGCCAACTGGAATTCTAGCCATCGTAGGAATCCAATTTATCGGAGGATTACTTTGGTTGTTCACAACATGGTGGATATACCACGTATTCTTCGAGAAACTGTTGGATATATAGGAATAGTTAATATCTATTTATCGGAGAACGATACTGGGTATTCACAACATGGTGGATATACCACGTGTTCTTTGTGAGACCATGAGGTAGAAACAGTGCAAGTTCAAGCAGAAAGAAGAGTTACGAAGCTTGACTGAATGGAGCCAACAGAATTAAGCTCAACAGACAGAGGGTCAGACCGGAGGAAGACTTAGAGAATTCCAAGGGGGAGAGTGAACAAGTGTATGGAATAGTACTTGGCAGAAGATGACGCGGAACTCAAAAGGAAGACTTTGACTGAGACAAGACTGAATTGGTTATTAATGCTCTAAAAGTTCTTCAAGAAAGACGAGCATTGTTGAAAATCCTTGATAAATTATGAAGCCAAGGAAGAAGTTAAGAGTCGAAGGATGAATTTTTTTAAGGGATTTAGTGGTCATAGAAGCTATGACTAAATAATCTAAAGTAGAGTGAACAAAAGAGACCAGAGTTCATGGATGGGGAAGTCTAGATACTTATTCCCGTTGAATCTGATTGAGACCAGGATCCGAGGGGATTGATGTCAGAAGGTTTGTACCCTGAGTAAAATTGATTGAAGAGAAGATAGAGTAATCCAAGTTGGATAGACAAAGGTGTCTACTACATTCGGAGGAAGCAAATTACAAAGAGCAAACTATGTTCTATAAGACATTTTAAGAATAGTTACCTCATATTCTCGAGCAAAAAGGAATGAGCCTTACCATCAGAAGTGAGGTCTTCTTAAGCTCATGATTATAAGGAAGGGTACCACCTGAAGGTCATATAAGGATGTAGAAAGGATCTTCGACAGAGGGGTATAAAGCCAGAGTAATGCAAGGATGTCTGAAATGGATAATCCAAGAGACATGAAAAGGTAGTAAAATCATTGGAATCCAGTGGAGAAGCGACGAAAGTCGACAAATGGATAGTATGGATCCATGGAGGATGGACATAAGGATTTTGGACAAGGGATTATCTAAATCTACGTCCACGTTAGGAAGGAATTTGAGAGAATCAATATCTGCAGAAGTTCTTTCTACCTTACTCTACTCGAGAGAATCGAAACTTCGGGACGAAGTTTAGTTTAAGGGGGAGAGGATGTAATACCCCACATTTAGAGAGTCGGAAGGATAGAAATAGAATTTGTGCATTTGCATGGCATGCATCTAAAACACGGGAAATTTTGGCGCGTTAAATTAAATAATGCAAAGTGATTGATGTTTCTCTCGACTCTGATGAATTAGGCTATAGATCATCTGTTGAGTGCTATGAACTCCGACATGACCTTTTCTAAATAACAACACTTTGAACACAATTCACTAATATCATAAGCTTAGAAATCAAATAGAATATAAAGCACAAATGCTCCATATCATCCACACATCCAAGATCATACAAGGATACATTTATCCAAACATTATTTCACACATGAACTTATAAGAATTCATACACCACCATTTCCTACATCATTTTATCATATCCTTCTCCACACATAAAAGTATCAAATGAATGACCAAAGTATATATAAACACATCTAATGATCATCTCATATAAAATCATTTCAATTAACATCTTATATACATCATCTCATATTACATTCATCTCAAATACAAACTCGAAATCAATGTCCAAAGTTTATTTAGATACAACAATTGGAAATGGACACAAGATCAAATCTTACAAGTGGAATTTAAATGAGTAAATGAATATTACAACTTTAATCGAATAAGTACATATCTCATCTAAATAAAAAGAAGATTACAAAAATTATAAGAAAAGCCTAAACTAAATCTTGATCTTCTTATCTTCCAAATCTTCCAATTCATCTTCAATTCATTACCTGCAAAATAAACAAAGACAAAAGAAAAGGGGGTTGTGATTAAAATGTTTGCCTTCACCACAAGGGTGAGGCAATTTAATATTGGAACTTAACTAATGAATATTAGGAACTTGTCCTAATATCCAAATATTGACTAGAGGGATGAATTTTGAATCGAAGGCAACAATGGATCATATTTTGGGATCATCCTGAGGCAACTAGGCAACAAGGGACAAGAGGCAACAATAATCCAATTGAGAGAAGGGACAAAAGGCAACACTGATTCAATGAGGCATATTCATCTGATCCATATTTATTTATCTTAGGCAACTAGTCAATCCCTCCAATCTAGTCAAGTTCCTAATCAAGAAAGCCCACATAAAAATATTTCTCCAATGGTATTATTTACCAAGGAAGAAAATAGACAAATGCTAAAGCCCACAATCTGAAATTATTAAGCCACATGATCACCACCCATAAATGGTCTTTAAAGCCCACATGAATTAATTCCAAGCCCATCCCATTAAATTACATTTGCAAAGCTATTTGAATACTATCATATGTATACTTGAACAAGCCCACATAAGGGATTTAGCTCACAGCCCATTTAGTGGAAAATGCCACTTGGCAACATTAAAAATAAAGGCCAAGCAAGGATAAGAGCAACCAGCCGTAGCTTGCTCAAGGAGGAGAAGCAATTCACTTGACAACCCAAAAAGGGGTCAAAGATGATTATCCACACCAGCCCAAAGCTTGCACAAGAGGGAATGCACCTCAAACTTGGAACTTGAACCCACAAGGGGCCACACACAAGCAGCACACTCACCATATGCATGGTATGTGTTGTCACCACCACAACAACTAGCCCACACTATATAAACATCACAGCAGCCAACCACAACACAATTTCCTCATATCCATCTTTCTAAACAGCAAACTACAAACAGCCAGCCGCACCATATGATTTCCACCTTAGCACAAATAATCCAGCAACTAAATCATCTTCCAAGATTAGCTAGAATAGCTCAAGAACACAAGAACAGCCACAAAATAATTTGCAGCTAGATAAATACACTCTAGGAACATTGAAGCAGCGAGGAGGAGCAGGCTAGCCACAAGACGCAGGTTATCATCATTATCCAGAAGACCAAGCTGCTCAACAACAGCAGGTTAATTCTTTGTGTGTGTGAGGCAGAGGAGAGGTGCTAGCAAGTTCTGTAAATGACAGACAATGCTAGAAAGAGAGGAGAGCAGGGCAATCAAATCCATGAATACATCTTTAAATCATTCCAACTACCCTTCAACTAGTTTCCCACTAGGAGGATAGAAGGAAATGTTTCTCTCAGATTGGCATAGAGTTGCTATGCTAAATCATCACAGAGATTAAAAGCCACACATTAGTATCTGTTCTTATCAAAATTTAGGCCTCAGCCTTTGCATCATTGGCATGGCTAAGAAAACAAGCCAGATCTGTTCTTATCAGTTCATACCTAGAGGAAGAGAGAAGAGGAGTCAATAGATCTGTTCTTATCATTTCTGAGGAGAAAGAGGTATAAAGAACAGGAATGTAAATAGAAATTAAATTACAGTGCACTAGTTGTTGGACAACAACTAATTCTTGTCCAGAAACTTCCAAATAACTCATATATGCAAGCACCACACATCTATATAGTTTCCTGGTCATCTTCAACTTGAGAAGAGCAAGGAAATACATCTCCAAATTACCTTAACACATGAAAAGCACTAGAAATCGACAAGCCAAGCATCTACTTGAGTTCAGCTCACACTCCATTCATCTAAGTGATCTTTTGATCACTAGGAACACTAAAGAATATGTCCAGAATTATAAAACAGTAAGTAATCAGAAGTATAAACTTTATATGCACAACATGGATACATATCAAATATGTCACAACATGCTATTTGGAGATACTGTATAAGGCATCAGATCCAAAAGACAACTAGAATCTGCAAGAAATCATCTACAGTACACAAGAAATCCATTATCTGTGCACATCAACACTGTCAGATCATGTATTCCATGATCTACTGCTCATTAGCAGCAGCCAGGAACTAAAGACATCTAAAAAATAGCAAGTACACGCATGTATTGTATCTGTTCTTACTTAAAATATACCCTAAAGCTTATCACTAGCACAGAGAACAAAAAGAAATGTTTTAAGCAAATATTTTCAGTTAACAGTGTAGTCTTTATGCAGTTTCGTCAGAGTTAAGTTGACACAAAGCCATTGATGCTTGGATGAGTAGATCATCCACTAGATCGATCAGTGCACCCCCAGGATAAACTGAACTAAACCAGGACCTAAATTCACCAGGAGCTATATCACATCCAACTAATACTAAGCTAGTTCATCACAAAAACGACCTCAGACCAGTAGTTCATCGGCTCACTAGCCGGTCACAGAAGAAGTACCTCGGGAAGTGGTAGCCGAGGCAGAGCATGGAGGGCTGGAGTAGATTTAGTTGAGGAAGTAGTTGTAGGAGTTGTCGCAGTCCGTTGTCGCCGAGGTTGCGGTGGCGGCACCACTGCCGTCCCGTCGGTGACAGAAAGATCACCACACCACCATAGCAGCAGCACGTGGGGTAGAGTACCGGCGACACCGTGGTTGCTTCTATCTGAGAGCCATCCCACCGGCGTCGAGGTTGAGGTAGGCAGCAACAGAAGGAGGCCGTGGTCGAGCTAGAGCTCGAGCAGAGGCTCGAGGTAGAGCTCGTGGTCGACACGGAGCGGCGCTGCGATCCAATTGAAGGCCGTGGCGGCGTGCTCGAGCTGGGCTCGAGGAGACGACCGTGGTCGACGGAGAGGCGAGGCAGGAGGGGCGGAAGCCGAGGAACAGCTCCGGCGAGCTGAGCCATGGCGAGTTAGGGTTAGGGCTCGCGGGCTGGCTCGATTAGAGCACGCGGGGGCGAATCCGTTGGGGGAATCAATAGAATAGGAGGCGGCAGAGCGGTAGCAGGGCACCACGGCGGCGAGCGCGGCCGGCGAAGACCGGGGCAGCCGGCGGCGGCGCTGTCGCTAGAGAGAAGGAGAGGGGAACGAGAGGAAGGTGAGCTCGGGAGTGAGAGAGAGAAGTGGGGTTGGACCGGGTTTGACCCGACCGAGCCAGACCTAGGCCCAAAGTGATTGGGTTGGGTTCAACCCACTCGACCCAGGGGCATTTTGGTAATTCACCAAATAAAATTATTCAAACTTAAATGAATTTTAACTCCCAAACAAAAGGAACAAAAATCAGCTAAAAATAGTCAACACACTCTATAAATTATGAGGAATTTTAATATAAGTTTTATTTGAAGTTTTGAAAAATATTTTGTGGATAAAAATTCAAAGATCCTTAAGTGGAAATGACTTGAAATTCTTTTTCAAAAACTATTTTCTTAAAAGAAAATAAAATGGGAAAATAAAGTTTTGAAGTTCAATTACATTGAACTATTTAAATTTAAACACTTTAAATTTATTCCTCATAAAAATTGTTGACAAACTCTTTAAATAATTAAAAACTCCAAAACACTCAAAAAGTATTAAAATCCGCAACTTGGGTATTTTGGGGTGACGATGCATATCATTATTATGCATAATAGCATGCTGCTAGATTTTCAGTAGTCCTTATCAGGATTACTTTGCTAATTTCAGAACTCGGGGTTTTCCGCAAACCCTAAAATCCCGAAGAGTTGAACGGCCATTTCTACCTCAGGCAAGTTCATTCTTGCATGTCCGTTGAAATATTTTTATCAAAGTATTTATAAAATACTATATTTATCATCTGCATAAAAGAAAAACCTATTTTCGAATGATGTGAATTGCTATATATATATTGTTTGGCTGGCAATGGAACCACGGATTGATGTTATGGTGGAGGTTCCATTGTACGGGAAAGTATATACCTAGGATTAATTACCAATGTCACAGTGATCCTTGCGCCGTATTGAAGCGTTTACCATGAGATCTACTATGGACGGTAAAAGTCAGCCGTATCTTCTCTCGTTCAATATCCTCGGCAGGCTATTACCTGGTTGCGTCCGTTGCGGCGGCACTGCGTGGAAGCGCGTGACCTTCCCACTCGACGGGGTGACTGGAATAGAAGCTCGGGAGGGGTGGCGGGCCAGTGGTCTTAGTTACCAGCCGCGTCACAAATGGGCGGATATGTGTTGTGCGGAGAGGGCGGTGATTGGCTTTGGACTCACACCTGGCCCCATACCATGGAAGTATGGACGAGGATTGCAACTCGGAAAGGCAACAAGGCTGGGTTTCTCTCATGGGTAAAGTTACGCAGCTCTGCAGAGTCAACAACAAGAAATTGTGGCTGTCACATCCTTGTTCCAGGAGGGAACTACAGAACGCTGCGGGAAAGGCATCCCAAGTGATGACTAAAGACCCGTGGAGACTGTGAGCATAGTTTTCTGAAAATAAAATGGACCTTTCCTAAAAACATTTTCCAAAACCTGCATTATGTCAAAGACCGTTGGTCATGGCAGTAGCTAGTGCATAAAACACCTTATCGCCTATAATTTGAACTTGCTGAGTAACGCTCGTGTTGCTCACCCTTTTCCCCGTTGACCCCCTGCTTAGACTTTTGGAGCCATCCAAGGAGACGACAAATATCCATGACGACAACGAGGAGGTCTTCAACAAGGAGTCCAAACCTATCTGGTGGAGCTTGAAGGAGTCAACTGCTACTTCACCAACAAAAGGATGACGACAACCTTACCAAGGTGTATATGACGACAACACTGCCAATGGAGGAGACAACATCATTTTGGAAATGGAGTACAGCTTGGATAAAGACATACCAGATGGAATAGACTAGGGCTGTGACAACAGCAGTAGTGGAATAGGAATTAGAGATAGAGCTGATATCCAGCTTAGTGCTACGAATTCGATCTTCTCGTGTTTCATTTGCAAGAGACTTCTTCCATGTAAAAGAAGGGTCTCGAGATTTTGTATTGAATAGTGTTGTAATCCTATAGTGTTACCTTGGACCGGCTATGTTTCTGTTGTACTACTCTGAGAGATGTAATATTTGTGGAGAGGTCCCTCCGTGCGTGTTACATCAACGACTTGTACACTACAACACGCAGTGGTGTGCTGGGTCACCGCAGTCTTGCGCGTCCACGCCTCGGCCAACGGGCTCGTCTAGGCCTGCCATGCATGCGCAGCGCGTCCACGCCTCGTCCAACGGGCCCGTCTAGGTCTGCCATGCATGCGCAACGCGTCGATGCCACCTTTTCCATGCATGCCTCATGCAGCGTAGTAGCTTAGCTATTTATGAGTCGCATCGTCTCAGCGTTGCAGCGTCGCAGTCTAGCTATTACACATCGTCGCAACATCGCAGCATGGCAGCGGTTTTGGCATCACCATCACGGCACTACAAGAAATATGCTATGTTGTGACCCTCAAAATTGGTCATAGAAATGGTCATGTTCTATGGTTTGTGACCTTTTTGTGACCAAAAACAGATGGTCAGGTTACGAGCGTCACTAATGAGCGGCAGTGACCTTTTTTGTGAATTGGTCATAGAAGTCTATGACCAAATTAAAAGGTCACAAATTTCATGACCAATTTTTTGGTCGCTGGCAATCTGGCCAGACCACGTCAGAACCAACGTGGCAAGTCTGACGTGGCAAAATTGTGACCAAATGAAATGGTCATATACCAGAATCAGCCCGGTCCAGTTCAACCATTTAGATGGGCCGAGCCCAATATTTTAGCCCATTTTAGGTTTTTCTTCTCAATTTCGGATGGCTACATGGGCTAGGCCCAATAATTCGGCCCTTTTATTTTCTTGGATGTGGCCTTTTACAGTTTATTGATTTTTCAATTTCGCCTTCATTTTTGGGTGATGGTCCCACTTGTTAGAATGGCCCACTTGTCATGCTGGTCTCATATTGGGTCCCACAAGTAAAAAAATGAAATTTTGTAGATTATTTTCATCGGTGGGTTTAACTTGTCAGGTTTCCAATCACACGATCTAATATTTCAAATCCCATACAAAATGCACATTTCAAACAGAACAGAGAAATTCGTCAAAATAACAATAAATTAATCTATTACATGCTTAATGACCTGTTACAATTTACAACCTAGATATGCCTACAATTTACTAGCTACTCTTTGCTTCGTCAGGCTTCTTTAAATTTCTTCAACCTGTAGCTCCTGTCAAAGAGAGGTACGAGATAGTTTTAGAGCGTAACAATAAAAACTTGCGTCACTTACGAAGGCACAAATGTTCATTGGGTTGGACATGAAAATCATGCTGCAACGGGCAGATAGAAGCATAATTATAAGCACAAATACAACAACCATCTTAGTTCAAGCAAAGGATCTGGGCAGAGCATGAAAAGGGAAGCAGCACATTGTAGGAAGCCAGGAATGTTGACAACAACGTGTGTACATGCACTACAAGGATAGTACAAGAATATGAGAAACTACCACAATATATAAATGTTATCACTGAATTATATAGCAAACTAAATCACAGATTCCAGCGTATTACTCAACACATGAAACTCTAAAACTTTTCTGGTTAGTAGATATGCATGCTAAGTTGCTAACAGAGTTATCTTATCTATCACACATTGCAACAGGTTTATCTTATCATGATAAATGGCTAAACAAAAGTTGAACATATTAGGTTGACGTGTGCTTAAGGGAACAACTGACCACCACAACGATGTAGATGATAGATAACCCCATAGCTTCAAGGTCTTCCTCTTCCAACTTCCAAAAACCAAATCACCTAGCATAGAAAGGATCACGCATCAGAAGCATATATAACATCAAACAAAGAAATGAATGACATGCAGTATGAAAAAACTTGCCATTCTACGAGACCATTACATTGCATGAATGATTCAATCAAAGGAAGGGAAGGGAAAAAACATGCTACAATCAACACGCATATAACAAGGAAAAATCTGTTGCGAGAGAGTAAACAGTTATTAAGCATGCATACAACAACTTTATGGGTTTATATTTACCAAAAATGACAGGTCAGGTTACAAGTTATAAACCAGAAATGGAGCACCAAACAAATTATCTCATATCAACTAACTAGTCCAGATAAATCTTGTTCAATATGGATTGCATTATGTAATTCCAAAGAGAAGAAAATTTTATTGAGGTATTGACAGAACAATCTGGTTATTAGTATCAAGGACACATGTACAGCTAGGCAGATATCCATGCGAGTTCACAGCAGCAAGGAGCATATTTTACAGGCAACATATGGCTCGCCTCAGCAACATATTTTGCAGGCAATTAAGATACAAATCACGAGATAATCTTTCCAAAGAAAAACTACACTAAGTAAAGCAAATGAGGCATGTTGAAACGCTGACATGGCTCGCCTCAGCAAGTTGTACCACACATAACAACAGATACAAATTTACAGGCAACATATGGAGGAATCAAGGGCCTTACCTAGATCCCGTCAGTTCAAACTTCAATCCACGCTCCGGGATGGAGAGGCAGGGACAAGATCTGGTCCGAGCCATGCAAGGAGGTCGCCGTTGTCGAGTTCCTACGACGGCTCTGCAAGGGAGGTCGATAGAAACGACACGTTAGAGGAGGTTGAGCAGGAGGTGATGCGGCCTGAAGAAAGAGTTAGAGATGGAGCTAGACGTCCTCGGGGTAGCCGGTGGTGAGCGAGGCCACGCTAGTCTTGGTGTAGAGCTCGAACTAATAGTCGATGAAGGCCTCCGTTTCCACGTTCAACAGATCCAACACGGCGGCGGGCATGGCTAGTTGCGTCTGCGGCGAGGTGGGGAAGAGGCGGTGAGAGCGCGTTGATGGTGAGATGGGGATCGAAGCACGCACTACTAGAAACGAGACCTTTAGTCTAGGGCCGATTTTGCCTCTAGTCCCGGGTGGCTTACGACCCGAGACTAGAGGGGGGCACTAGTCCCGGGTCAAAAGTTTTTACTGGTCCCGGGTCATGAGGGAGCTCTAGTCCCGGGTCGTAATACAGCCCGGGACCAGAGGGTTGGTGCAACTGTTCGCCTGGCGTGATACCCTTTAGTCCCGGGTCGTAATACGGCCCGGGACTAAAGGTCCAAACGGTCTGCCTCCCGCGCCAGCGATCAAAACGCACTGGAACCGCTGTTGCTACAGTACCGCGACATTTCTGTTCGTCTCCCCTCTCCTCTCTTCTTCCACATCCTTCCACCATGAATCCAATCACTCGCTACGGGAAGGTGCTCGCACATGGCACGACCAATCTCAATGTCGTCTACATGAACGACAACGCCAAGGTGCCGGATTTTCTTTCCGATTTCAAGTATTGGCTTGAAGAGGAGGAAGACAACAACAAGAAGTTCATGGGCCTTGATCTCGAGTACACGACCGATCAAAGAGATGTTGCCGTCATCCAACTTTGTTTGAAGAAACATGTCATTGTCTTCCAGTGGGCAAGGTAATACGAATAGTAGTGTCTAGCTTGTTGATCTCCATGTAATCGAATAGATGACGCTTTTAGTCCCCTTATATATATGGGATCTTTATATGTAAATCAATCTGGGAAACCGTGAAAACGGGAAGCCGGGAAAACGTGAAACCGGGAAGCCGGGAAGCCGGGAAACGTGAAACCGGGAAGCCGGGAAGACGGGAAAACGTGAAAACTTCCCGACTTTCCGACTTTCCGTACCGACTTCCCGACTTTCCGTACCGACTTCCCGACTTCACGACTTCACGGGAAACCGGGAAAACGTGAAACCGGGAAGCCGTGAAAACGGAAAGCCGGGAAGCCGGGAAAACGTGAAACCGGGAAGCCGGGAAGACGGGAAAACGTGAAAACTTCCCGACTTTCCGACTTCACGACTTTCCGTACCGACTTCCCGACTTTCTGTACCAACTTCCCGACTTCACGACTTTCCGACTTCACGGGAAACCGGGAAAACGTGAAACCGGGAAGCCGTGAAAACGGGAAGCCGGGAAGCCGTTTGTGATATACATGCAATCAATTAAAAATGATCGAAATTCTCATAAAGAACTGTCCACTTTGTTGCAGCGGTATTTAACATGTGTTCCAGTTCTTATTATACATACTTGTGCATGCCGAAATATACTTGTTGCACCAGTATTTAGCTTTTGTTCAATTTTGTTGTTGCAGTAGTGACAAGCACTGTCCAGTACTCATGGAGTTCCTTCGCAGCGGCATACATTTTGCTAGCATTGATATAACGAATGACAAGATCAAGATGAGGCGCACCTGGGGTATTGAGATACCAGCTGCCTGCCACATTGATATCCAGCGCATTTTCAAGCTTAAGCATGACAAGACTTCAATGGCTGATATGGCATTCACCTTGATCGACGAGGAGTACGCTGATATGAAGACAAAATTACCCAACGATCAGCACAAACTCTGGGAGAAGACCCCACTTGACGGTATCAACATTGAGAATGCAGCAGTAGATGCGTATGTTGCATACGAGGTGTACCGCAAGATTGGACGCGTCAACTATGGGCAGCGTCACCTAGTACCACCACCAGTGCCCCGTGGGACGTCTACTGCTTCGGAGTATTCTGATTCGAAGGACGAGTAGTGTTTGCAAAATGGCGACGAACACTTCGATCTCTAGCTATCTCTATTATTATGTACTGGTTGGGGTCTCCTGATCCGGACAAGTAGATGTTTGCAGTTTCATATGTGTGTATCTTTAATTATGCTGTAATGGATATCTGAACTATTATTTGTATTAATTATGTCCATGTTTAAGTATGATGTGATCAAGCTTTCTGAAGCTTTTGATGTATGTGCTGAATTTTTAGATCATGTCATTCTATTATAGTTGTTTCTACATGATAGTACTTTTTGTGAAGAATGTTTGTGAAACTTTTGTCGAAAATCAAGTTTATTATTTCACATAGCAACTAGTACACATAAAAAGACTCTATGCAAGAGGATATATCTTTATTTAATCCGGTTACAGCTGGAGTGCATCACGCTTACATCTTTATTTAATCCGGTTACAGCTGGAGTGTATCACACGCTGACATCTTTATTTAATCCGGTTACAGCTGGAGTCCATGCCATTTTTATTTAACTAACTTCTGCCTCGTCCTAAGCCACGGGGTGCATCACGAGCGCTCCTCACCCAAAGAGCAGGAACCATCACAGGGCCAATACTCACATGAGAAGGATCCCTATACAATACCTGCCATGTATTAGTATACACCGTATCCAACATATACATGTAGCGACGAACGTGCGCATCCTCCTCCCTGATACGGCGACGTACCACCTCCTCGGGGGCCGGCTCCCTCTGGAACCTCCCTGGCCCACGCGACCTCCACCAAAGAAGATCCGGGTCGACGACGTCGCCCGGATTTCTCACCAAGCTACGCGTTCCGGAAGATAACACCTCCCAGTGCCAGCCCGGCGGAGCCCATTCCCGCACAGGGCCGTTATTGTCCAACAGGTGTCCGGACATCGCCGACGTAAATGCCCGAGATCTGAAAAAAATAGTGGGGAATTTGATCAAACACCTAAGGTGCATGCAACCTACGTAGGGGAGGAGGGGATCAGGGAGAGAGGGCAGCGTACCTTGGCACCGTTGGACGTATGACGGGAGTCCGAATGCTTCGTATACCAAAATGAACACTAGATAGGGATGTTGTTGGTGATGTGTAATAATGTATTAAACCTTTTATGTAACTGTGTTCTGAAAGTTGAAACAAAACACACGGTTTCCCCTGCATACAGCCCGACGGTGGCTCGTGAGGGCCTCTTTCAGAACCACGTCGGATCGAAGTTGCCTACCTTCTCCAGTGGCCACTCTGACCAGCAAATCGGCAAATCATCGCGTGGCGTGAAACGGCAAATCGGCCTTCGATCCAAACAGCGGCAAGACGTCTCTGATGATTTGCAACAAGTGTTGGGGATGTTGCTAATCATCATAGCGTCTTGCCGCTGCTTGGATCCGACCGAGGGGAGGGTTCACCTTCAGCCTCCGCTCTAGGAACTCCTGCCTCTCAGAAATCTTGCTCTCTGCTACCTGTGTGCTGCCAAAATGAACTACAATGAGTAGACACTGAGTGCTGAACATGTCCGGGAGGGGGGCTATATATAGGGTACGTAGCTAGGGAACCCGAATGTTTTGTGTTTGAGCGCCACTTCGATCCAAGCAGCGGTAAGACGTCTCTGATGATCTACAACCGTCCGGCAATACATCTCTGATAATCTGCAACCGTTTGGAACGGTCGCAGGTCATCAGAGACGCCTTGCCGCTGATTGCCCAAAGATGCCTCTCCGAGTGACGCTGGAATGTTTTGTGTGAGTGAGTAACCTGTCTGAGGAGTGGCCAATTTATAGGCGTCGTTATATTTGGCTCACGAAGGGGGGCTATATATAGGGTACGTGTGCTTCTTTAGTCCCGGTTGGTAACACCAACTGGGTCATGTGGCTCACGAAGTGGTCGTGATACTGCTGATCCAACAGCTCACAATCCCTCAAAATAAACACACCCCTGATCCAACGTCTCACAAGCGCTTGAAAGAAACACACGATCCGTGTGCTTCTTTAGTCCCGGTTGGTAACACCAACCGGGACTAAAGTCGGGCTCACCCTTGATCCAACGTCTCACAAGCGCTTGAAAGAAACACACGATCCGTGTGCTTCTTTAGTCCCGGTTGGTAACACCAACCGGGACTAAAGTCGGGCTTTGCGGAGCCACGTGTCCTCCCACGAGGTCGAGCGTGCTCGGCAGAGCGCGCTTGGGCGCTACCGCGGGAGCCTATCCCGCCGTATGCCCACGAGCCCGGCGTGGAGAGGAATGCCCTGCTACCGGCCTCCTGCTCCGGTGCCGAAGGAGGATGCGTACGTCGCAGGGGTGGCGTGGGGATCCGCGGCCGTACCTCCACCAGTCGCCGCCGCCCCTCCCGACGAGGAGGATGACGACGACGACGACTTCGACTGGAGCGACCATGGGGAAGAGCGCGGCGGGCCGCAGATGCAGGAGGCCCTTGAAGCCTCCTTCCGGTCCATCCACGACGACCGTGTACAGCGAGCCAGAACTGCCAGCCAGCTCAAGGCGAAGGAGGCTTCCGAGCTGGATTGGGCGCTGAAAGACTCATCCTCCATGGATCTTGCCCTCCGCCGCAAACGTGCATGCGAGAACCGGGCGGCCGCGAACGGGGCTGGCTCCTCCCGCCGTTCCCCTAATCCTATGGCCTCCGAGCAACAAGTCCGTTTATGTAGTAACGTAATTGTTAGTAATGTGTAATAATGTATCCTTTTATGTAAGTCTGTTGGATGTTGTTAAAGATGTTTTTAAAATAAAGAGATGTCTTTTAAATTTAAACAATATTAGTTAATGCATTTTTTAAATTGAAACACTTTTCAATGTTGCAAATTTAAACAACAGAAAATTGCTTTGGATTAGTGTTGCAAATTCAAACACTTTTCATGTTGTATTTTTTTTCAGATTCGAAAGTATGCAGAAGTTATTAAAATGCATATTTAAATTAACATTCAAATATTCGCGCGCAAAATTTTAAAACTTTGAGCGTTGGAACGAAAAGAGGGACCCTTTGGTCCCGGGTGGTGCCACGACCCGGGACCAGAGGCCTCTTTGCGCGCGCTGGGCGAAAAGACCTCTGGTCCCGGGTCGTGGCACCACCCGGGACCAAAGGGTGCCCTCTCGTCCCGGGCCGTGGCACCGCCCGGGACCAAAGCTCCTCTGGTATAAATACCAGGGAGTTGACCCCGGGTCGAGCCACGACCTGGGAGATCTTCTTCTTCTTCCCCACAGCGCCCCCGCGCCGCCGCCTTCGCACGCCATTAGGCTGCCGGATTTTCCGGCCAGCCCTCCGCCGCGCCGCCCGCGCCTCCGCCTCTCCCTCTCCGCGCGCCCGAGCTCTCCGTTGCTCCCTCTTCGCGCGCCCGAGCTCTCCGTGCGCCCGCACCGTCTCTGGCCGCCACCGCCGTCCACCCGTACCGCCTCGCCCACCTCCTCCTCCGCCGCCGCGCCGTCGACCGGCTTCCGCCAAGTCCGCCGCCGGCGGCCGCCCTCCCAAGCACCGGTGAGCTTTTTTTTCTAAAGTTTTTTCCTAAGTTTTTTTCCTAAGTTTTTTTGCTAATTAACTTAGTGTAATTTGCTAAGTTAGTGTACTGTTTTGCTTAGTATACTAGGTTAGTGTTGATTAGCTAGGTTAGTTTTGAGTTTAGGTTTTAGTTTTTAGTTTCATAGTTTAATTAGCTAGGTTAGTTTTTTGTTGTTAAGTATAGTATACTTATCTTAGTATATTTGCTTAGGTAGATTTTGCTAAGGGTAGAATTATTTTAGTGTTAGAAACTTTGCGTAGTCAGAAGTCGTGTAGTCGGGAAGTCGTGTAGTCGGAAAGTCATGTAGTCGGGAAGTCGTGTAGTCGGGAAGTCGTGTAGTCGGAAAGTCGTAAAGTCGTAAAGTCGGGAAGTCGTCAAGTCGGGAAGTCGTTAAGTAGGGAAGTCGTTGAGTCAGGAAGTCGTGTAGTCGGAAAGTCGTAAAGTCGGGAAAGTCGGGAAGTCGTGTAGTCGGGAAGTCGTCAAGTCGGGAAGTCGTCAAGTCGGGAAGTCGTGTAGTCGGAAAGTCGTGAAGTCGGGAAGTCGTGAAATCGGAAAGTCGTGAAGTCGGGAAATCGGAAAGTCGTGAAGTCGGGTTCCCGACTTCACGACTTTCCGATTTCCCGACTTCACGACTTTCCGACTTCCCGGTTTCCCGTTTTCACGTTTTCCCGGTTTCACGTTTTCCCGGCTTCCCGGTTTCACGTTTTCCCGGCTTCCCGTTTTCCCGGTTTCCCGGTTTCACGTTTTCCCGGCTTCCGGCTTCCCGGTTTCCCGGTTTAACGTTTTCCCGGCTTCCCGGTTTCACGTTTTCCCGGTAACACATACAATACACATGAAGTATCGCTCATGTTAGTTTAAATTTTGATATGGTATATTTGTAGATGTAATTTTGCTAAGTGTAAAGTTCCCTACATTGAATTATTCTGCTAATGCTATCATTGTTTTATTTTCTTTTGTAATAGTTAAGCAATGGACGATGGAGATGTTCCTCCCTTCCAAAACAGAGAAGGGGAAGATGTGTTGCTCGACTATATCCGGCAACCCGCGGATGGTGATGAACACATTGGAGCAGAAGAAGATGGCTCCGAGTTTTTGAACGACTCCGGTCCGGGAATGGAGGTGGAACAAAGCGTCCAAGGGCAAACTAGCACAGTTGGTGAACCTCGTAGTCCGGCGTGGTATATTAAGCCTCTATTTGATTAGATGTAAAATTTTATTTGTATATATATATTAACAAATGTTTCTTCTTTTTAGACCTCCGCATCGACCCAAACTACTAAACGAGGCCATGCCAAAGGGTTGGGAATAAAAGATCATTTCAGAATTGAGTCAGTCTCTTCAGATGGCAAACCGTTGGCGCCTCCAAAGACCGCATCTAAGTTTGTGCATCAATGTGGAGTTGTTGTCAGGGACAATGTTCCGATCAGCCTTTCGGAATGGAATGAGATAAAAAACTTAGAGGGCAATTATTATGTCACCGAGAGAACTAAAGATATATGTTGGAAGAAGCTCATGACACATTTCACTCTGCCGGTGTTGGATAGTCCCGAAAGGACAAAAGCCATGACGGACAAAGTCAAGCATTGGGCTCTGAAGAAGATGGCTGAACAATTCAATAAATGGAAGAACAGATTATACCGTGATTGGGTCGACAAAAAGAAAGTTCCAGATTTCACTGGGACACTAGAGAGGCAGCGGCCTCACTGGCCGGCATTTCTGGAATACAAGGATACAGAACTAGCCAAGGAAAGATCGGCAAAGAATAAGTTGAATGCAGCGAAGAAGATATATCACCATCAGTTGGGTGGAGGTGGCTACGTAACTGCCGAGCCTAAGTGGGATCGGATTGAGGCCACTATGCGCGAAAAAGGGATCATTCCAGTTACAGATTTGTGGCCCCGTAGGGTCAGAAATTGGATACTTGCTCATGGGGGGAGTATGACGTCGCAACAGGCGATGTAATAGTTGATGAAACGAAAGAAACTCCTATACCCCGGCAAACAATTCTGGATGCAATCGCCGATGCTCGTGAGGGAAGGTTTTTCCCGACAGAGAATACGACGAGCTGTGGAAGGCCCTCGGTACTAAAGAAAAAGGAGGATCTGTTCGAGGCAGGGGAGGTGTGACGTGGCATGAAGGGTTTCCTGAGGACCGTGACTCTTATAGAAGCCGAGAAAGAGAAAGAGCAAAGAGGAGGAAGGAGCAGGAGCAACACGACCGGTTGAGCAAAGTGGAAAATATCATTAGCCAACAACAACAGGAACTAGATGAATTGCGGCGCGCGCAATCTTCTCGAGGGGCAACTCATCAGCTGCAGCTGCAAGATGAGGGTCCGTCTCAACGGAAAAGCAGCGTGGCTTCCACGACTGTCGGTGCTGATGAGGCATCGAACCAAACATACCCCGTGGATTCTATCACTGAGAAGAAAACTTGTGAGCTACATGAGGCAGTGAGAAACTTAACCATGAAGGCGGCGGACGGCTATGCTTTACCTTGTGAATCTACAACACTGTATCGTGGCAATGAGATTCCAGTGGCTATGCTCGTGTCGGCGTGGATCAAGTTTACCCC
Source organism: Poa pratensis (assembly GCA_947311845.1). Lineage (NCBI taxonomy): Eukaryota > Viridiplantae > Streptophyta > Magnoliopsida > Poales > Poaceae > Poa > Poa pratensis. The sequence continues at coordinate 1,127,125 of CAMZMU010000037.1, read as the reverse complement.
GGATTTGAATCACTCGAACTTCATTTCCCTGGAGGTGATGATGAGAGGACACTGGGAGATGTCCAGGGTGGACTCATTCTATGGCCCAAGAAATTGATCATGTTTCCAGGCTGGACACCGCCGCCAAGGCCACCATCGCCTTCTCGATCTCCGTCGCCGCGTCAGCCGACTCCGTCGCCGCGTCAGCCGACTCCTGAGCCGCGTCAGCCGACTCCTGAGCCGCGTCAGCCGACTCCTGAGCCGACTCCTGAGCCGTCTCCACCGCCTCCGCCCACTAAGGCTAACGGTCGAAAGGGGATGAAGACCACCGCCATGGGTTCCCGACCCAAACCCCGACTTGAGCCCCTGCCAAAAGTACCGAAGGTTCCTCCCCCGAGACCTTACGACGTCGAGTGTACTCAAGAGGAAGCCAGGGTGTGGCTACAAACAGAATCGAGAAGACAGTTTGCAGAAATGGCTGAGAAAAGAAAACCTAAGCCAAAGGAAAAGTATTCGGAAGCTCAAACACAATTTGCTGTTAGTTTCCTTACTCAGCCATCGCAAATTTCGATAAATAGGCCAGATGACTATGTACGGACTATGAAAAATTCCACCCGGCGGGAAAAGGAGAAGAGATGTTGCCCAGCTCGGACATCAGTCAAATCAGTCCATCTCCCCGCTCAAGGTGGCCACTGATATGGGCTCTGCGCTTGAGAACGATAGCGCTTACCGCGCGCAATTTGCTGCAGATATTGGTATTTCACTTTCTCAACTGGATGCAGATGATATCCCCCCCTATGGGACCTACTAGATGGACCTGGGAATACGGGAAGGATCTAGTGTCACCTGATGAGCTCCAGAATCTACCAACACAAATGACAAGACTGCATAAATGGTACAAGAATGTCACAAGTGAAGGTCGAATATTGATCCCGGTGAAAATTACAGATGAACATTTCAACGGTGCAGACGAGATAACTATACCTATTGAAGAAATCTATCAGTTATACCAGCTTGACGCCCTCGACTTGAGCATGCTCACTACCTATTGTCTGTAAGTGATTCAATTCATTTATTTTCTAAAATAAAGTCTATAGCTTAGCTCGGTCATTGCCTGTTCTAATTATGCTCACTACGGTATTATGCAGAATGAAGAGCGATGAATGTGACAGAAACCGAGTGTTTGAGATTGGGTTCATCGACCCAAGCCGAGTTAATGAAAAATTGCTACGTGACCACCACGAGGAAACGGTGAACACCTTGTTTAGGTCCATCCGGGACCAAAATTATAAAGGGAAGATATTGTTTCCTTACCACTTCAGGTAAGAGTCTTACTGTCTTGTACACATTGGTTTTTGCTTTCTCGATGTTAAGTGTAACTGATTAGTTACTGACATATATAAACGTGCGCAGCGCCCATTACATTCTGTTAATCATTCAAATCGATAGAGCAGAAGTTGAAATCTTGGACTCATTGCACTGGCCCAAAGAGCGGCACGAATATATCCAAGGAGTGCTCAAACGGTAATTTCAATCTTTATCGTATTACATCGGTCTCTTTCCTTCCATTCCTGAGATATCAAGTAACTAATTAATAACTCATTTATTCAATTGTTTGATGGGCAGGGTTTGGAAAGCTTTCCGAAATGCTAATGCTACACCTGGTCAATTTAAAGAGGAACTTACTTTTGTTTACCCCAAAGTAAGTAGTACGAGCTAGGTGTTCGCGCATCCCTTTTAATTCAAATTTCAATACCATCGTGATGCTTGATTATTATTTGATTGAAATCTATTCTCGTGTAGTACTTGGATAGGCAGCCTCCCGGGACCAATTTGTGTGGATATTACGTCTGCGAGTGGATTCGCACGATAGTCTCTGAGCGGAACCCAGGGACATTTATCGAAGTAAGTGAACAAATAAATTCACAATTTCATTTTATAACCATCAATTGTGTTGAGTGTCATTCATAATTTCTGTTATGATGATTGAAATTCATATTAATCTCCCTTCTTTTATAGATGGATCGAATGCGGAGGGACCTGCAACTAAAGGACCGCTTTCGACCAATTTGCGAGGAAATTGCGGGCTTTTTGATGAACTATGTCTTAGACATGAAGGGAAAATACAATGGCACCAGATCAAATTAGATGACGGGCTCTAGTAGTGGCTAGCTTGATGATCTCCATGTAATCGAATAGATGACGGTTCTAGTCCCTCTTATATATGGGATCTTTATATGTAAATTAATCCAGGAAACCGGGAAGCCGGGAAATCGTGAAAACGGGAAGCCGGGAAAACGTGAAACCGGGAAGCCGTGAAAACGTGAAACCGGGAAGCCGGGTAGCCGGGAAAACGTGACGTCGACTTTCCCGACTTCACGACTTTCCGACTTCACGACTTCCCGACTTTCCCGACTTCACGACTTTCCCGACTTCACGACTTCACGACTTTCCCGGCTTTACGACTTTCCCGACTTCACGACTTTCCGTTCCGACTTCCGACTTCCGATTTCCCGACTTTCGCATAAAGCTTTCTCTTACGAATATTTTGATATGCTATATGTATTTTTCTGATTTACAGATAATTAACCATATTTTTTGCAAATTATTCATAATATACAACAACCGAAACGAAAAAAACCACAGGCCGCCACGTGGGTGCATCTCTAGTCCCGGGTTGTATTACAACCCGGGACTAGAGATCCTCTCGCATGCGCCATGTGCTGGCCCCGCGTGGACCTCTCTGGTCCCGGGTCGTAGCACACCCCGGACTAGAGGGGGGGCCTCTAGTCCCGGTTGCCATGTACCGGATGGACATCCCTCCCCAAAGGCCTCTACCACCCGGGACTAAAGGCATGGTTTCCACTAGTGACGGACGCGCGTGCCGGCGAGCAAGCCAGCCGCGACGCCGTGGTGGCTGGGCGGCGGTGCCTCTCTCCGGCGAGGCTGAGGCGGGAGGAGGAGAGGATGGTTCTGTAGAAGGGAGAACGGGGCGGCGACGAAAGGAAGAGGCGAGGGTTATGGTTTGACGCGAGGGCGGTGGCGAGGCGCTGGTTTTTATACCGGACGCGCGCGCTCTGGACCGTCGGATCGACATCCGACGGCTCGGGCTGCATCCGCAGATGTTTAACAGGCCTAATAGAGCTGGGCGGGCCAGTTTCGGCCCATTTCCGCATAATTGTTATGCTGGCAAAAAAAAATCTTGAACTGACACTTTTGTGTGAAGAAGGTACCAAAATTTTGTTACAATCACCAAAAAGCATGCATTTCCGAGCTTAAATGTACCCCAATTTAGCACATGTGGTCATTATGGGATGGAAAACAATGTTGCCGATTAAAATTTTTGACATGTTTCACAAAAAAACCCACTTTTCATTTTTCAAGTGCTTAAAATAGCATTTTTTGTGAAGCGGCTACCGATAGTGTCGGCCAAAATGGAACCGATACATGTTTGTTACAAAGTAGACATCATTCTATGTACATTCACCCAAAGGCATGCATTTCCGAGCTATTTACCTATTTATGCCCATTTAAACGGTACCCTGCCGATTCAGCTGGAAACCGCTAGATTTCGAACTGTAGCCGCCACATAGCTTGCCCGTTATTTTCGAATTTTCATTTTTAGGCTCACAAGTATCCATTTCATCAGAGAAACGCCAAAATATCCACATGATTCAACCACTAGACACAAACGGTCAAGGCCACGAATTCGACTAGATTTTCAAATGAGCACACAAAATTCAAAAAAAAATCAAAATAATGGAAAACCTTCGCGTAGCGTCATCATATGTGACCTAGTTACGAGAAAAAAATATACACTTGCAATAAGAAAGTTTTATAGAAAAGTGTTCTCAGAAACTTGCTATCACGAACGAACATTCATAACTTTCAGGACAAAGGAGCAATGTTTTGGCCACTTTCATGACATAGTTTGTCCAAATGGGCCCCAATTTGGCACATGTTTTTATTATGGGATGGCAAACAATGTTGCCGAATAAAGTTTTCGACATGTTTCACAAAAAAATCCACTTTTCATTTTTCAAGTGCTTAAAATAGCATTTTTTGTGAAGCGACTACCGATAGTGTCGTCCAAAATGGCACCGATACATGTTTGTTACAAAGTAGACATCATTCTATGTACATTCACCCAAAGGCATGCATTTCCGAGCTATTTACCTATTTATGCCCATTTAAACGGTACCCTGCCGATTCAGCTGGAACCGCTAGATTTCGAACTGTAGCCGCCACCTAGCTTGCCCGTTATTTTTTCGAATTTTCATTTTTAGGCTCACAAGTATCCATTTCATCAGAGATACGCCAAAATATCCACATGATTCAACCACTAGACACAAACGGTCAAGGCCACGAATTCGACTAGATTTTCAAATGAGCACACAAAATTCAAAAAAATCAAAATAATGGAAAACCTTCGCGTAGCGTCATCATATGTGACCTAGTTACGAGAAAAAATATATACACTTGCAATAAGAAAGTTTTATAGAAAAAGTGTTCTCATAAACTTGCTATCACGAACGAACATTCATAGCTTTCAGGACAAAGGAGCAATGTTTTGGCCACTTTCATGACATAGTTTGTCCAAATGTGCCCCAATTTGGCATATGTGTTCATTATGAGATGGCAAACAATGTTGCCGAATAAAGTTTTCGACATGTTTCACAAAAAAATCCACTTTTCATTTTTCAAGTGCTTAAAATAGCGTTTTTTGTGAAGCGGCTGCCGATAGTGTCGTCCAAAATGGCACCGATACATGTTTGTCACAAAGTAGACATCATTCTATGTACATTCACCCAAAGGCATGCATTTCCGAGCTATTTACCTATTTATGCCCATTTAAACGGTACCCTGCCGATTCAGTTGGAAACCGCTAGATTTCGAACTGTAGCCGCCACATAGCTTGCCCGTTATTTTTTCGAATTTTCATTTTTAGGCTCACAAGTATCTATTTCATCAGAGATACGCCAAAATATCCACATGATTCAACCACTAGACACAAACGGTCAAGGCCACGAATTTGACTAGATTTTCAAATGAGCACACAAAATTCAAAAAAAATCAAAATAATGGAAAACCTCCGCATAGCTTCATCATATGTGACCTAGTTACGAGAAAAAAATATACAATTGCAATAAGAAAGTTTTATAGAAAAAAGTGTTTTCAGAAACTTGCTATCACGAACGAACATTCATATCTTTCAGGACAAAGGAGCAATGTTTTGGCCACTTTCATGACATAGTTTGTCCAAATGTGTCCAATTTGGCACATGTGTTCATTATGGGATGGCAAAAAATGTTGCCGAATAAAGTTTTCGACATGTTTCACAAAAAAATCCACTTTTCATTTTTCAAGTGCTTAAAATAGCGTTTTTTGTGAAGCGGCTACCGATAGTGTCGTCCAAAATGGCACCGATACATGTTTATCACAAAGTAGACATCATTCTATGTACATTCACCCAAAGGCATGCATTTCCGAGCTATTTACCTATTTATGCCCATTTAAACGGTACCCTGCCGATTCAACTGGAAACCGCTAGATTTTGGACTGTAGCCGCCACATAGCTTGCCCGTTATTTTTTTGAAATTTTATTTTTAGGCTCACAAGTATCCATTTCATCAGAGATACACCAAAATATCCACATAATTCAACCACTAGACAAAAACGGTCACGACCACGACTTCGACTAGATTTTCAAACAAGCATACGAAATTCAAAAAATCAAAATAATGGAAAACCTTCGCGTAGTGTCATCATATGTGACCTAGTTACAGTAAAAAAATATAAACTTGCAATTCATAAGTTTTATTGAAAATGTGTTCCCAGAAACTTGCTATCATGAATAGACATTCATAGCTTTCAAAACTAACAAGCAGTGTTTTGGCCACATTTATGACATAGTTTGTCGAAATGTGCCTGAATTTGGCACATGTGTGCATTGTGGCAAGGCAAACAATGTTGCCGACCAGCGATTTCGACATGTTTCACAAAAAAATCCACTTTTCATTTTTTAAGTGCTAGTAGCCCGACTTTTTGTGAAGCGGCTACCGAGAGTGTCGTCCAAAATGGAACCTATAAAAATTGTTCACATAGTAGATATCATTCTATGTACAATCACAAAAAAGTATTCATTTCTGAGCTTTCTGTTGAAGGCATAATTTGGCTGCTAGGTATTTTATAGCCAAATTAATTTACACAATTATGTTTAGATCATTGATTTGACATATATATTTGGACTTGCTATTTAGTCTAAAATGCAGGCTTGATGAGACTCAAATACAAATATCACATTGTTAGATCAAGCATACAAAGCTATTTATTGAAGACAAATACGTGAAGTTTTGCATGGACCAGCAACAACCTAGGACATGTCCTCTGGCAAATTCTGGTCTACGTATTCCTAGGACAAGTCCCAGCCTGTCTCAGATGCCAAGCCGAATCATGTTTGCAAAGGCTGTCACCTGAACAACGTACCAGGAATCTCCATTAGTTGGTATGATTAGCATCATGGCCGAATATTTTATTCTTTCCATTATTGGCCTGAGATTATTTGTACGTGATATATGGTTTAGGATTCGGAGCTGATACATACTGTAGATTAGATTTGGAAGGTACCAGATTTTTCATTATTGATTCGGTGGCTAAGCAAAAACCGAAATCTGGGTTGTACTAGAATTAAGCTGATACTTGGTACCTTGGCCGGATTAGTTAAGAATAGAAATATTTTATTTGTCTTGCATGTCAAGGAAATGATCCGTGCCCTGTAAGCCAAAGTCCAGCCAACCTATATAATAGGCGTACGACCGATTGAAAGAGCCCCCACCCAATCGTTATTCATCAAAAATACACATCTACTTTTCATGTATCCTTTTTATCGTACCTATTTTATTTATCGTTCTTCTCTGCCGAATCCTAGCAGCCCTAGGGTTTGGCGTATCTTTGTCGTTTTGCACTAAAAAGCGGTCATCTCTCCTCCATGAAAGCGAGGGATCTTTGTTGCTTTGCTCGGAAAGCAATCGGTTCGTCGTCACGAAAGTACGACGGTTATCGTGGTGCTGTGCAATTTTGTGCGGCAACACAATTGGCGACTCCGCTGGGGACGAAGAATAAAGACCTACACAAGATGAACACCAACATCAAGAATTAATGGTAGCGACGTCGACCCGGATATCACCATCGCCGTTACCCTCGAAGATCTGTCGGAAGAGGATCGGCGCGAGCTTGAACGGGAGATTGAGAAAGAGCAAGCCGAGATGATGAAACAGGTTTTGGCTGGATATCAGAAGACAAGAAACGGCGTCATTAAGAAGATAGCTGCGCCGAGTTCTTCTCATCCACTCGGCGCTAAGGTAAAAAATACAACCGAAAAAATTACTCATCTAATTGATTTGTCCGTAGCTAGGAAGTATGATTCTGATGTGAGAAATATGACACGCACTATTACTCAAACTTTAGATAATACATTTGATGAATTTAAGGAGCAGCTTGAAATAAGTCTTTCTGGTCAAGTTCGTACGGTAGTGCGTGAAAATTCTGCTGGAAAGCTGATGCCATTGGAAAATAGTAGATTCAGTAATTTGTCTAGTAATATTCATACACCGTTGCATCGGCTACTGTTATGCAAGGTAACGTACCTTTTAATGATGTTAGCAATGGCCGTAAATATACTAGCATATCGGCCAACAATTTTGTACCTAGCATTACTCCTCCTACTGTTACAATTTCAGCTTTGGCTTCACAAAATTACAGCAGCAATAACCAAAGCGCCAGCTTAAATTCTAATTTGCAGCAACCTATTTATACGCCACCACTGCAACCTGTCGGTGCCGGGGTTCTGTACGGGTCGGTACCGGATTCATGTTTTACTGGATCTCCGCTGCAAACGACTCATCCTCAGATTTTATGCCTGAAGTTTCACCATGTGCTAGCATACCAACCGTTCCACAAATTAGTTCTCCACAACCCAGTGTTAGTTTTGAGGATCAACTTGATAGTATACTTGGAGAATTTGGTTTAAAGCCTAAGGGTAGAGCACGGGTAAATCAAAAACCATATCCTGATTATTTTGATTCGACGCCATATCCTCGTGGTTTTAGAACTCCAGATTTTGTTAAATTTACGGGGGAAGATGGTAGATCAACTTTTGAGCACGTAGCGCAATTTTTATCACAATGTAGTGAAGCCGGGACATCGGATGTTTATAGAGTTAAATTATTTCCGTTGTCTTTGTCCGGTGCTGCATTTAATTGGTTTACATCGCTTGCTCCCAATTCTATTTCAACATGGGCACAATTAGAGAAAACATTTCAGGAGTATTTTTATCGAGGTGAAAGTGAACTTCGGCTTTCAGATTTGACCATGGTTAGACAGAAATATAATGAGCATGTCGATGATTATATTAGGAGGTTTAGAGATGTCGAAAACCGATGTTTTAGCTTGACCATGACCGAAAAGGATTTAGCTGATCTTGCTTTTTCGGGTCTGCTCACTCATATTAAGGATAAATTACAAGGGCAAGAGTTTTTAGATGTTAATCAAGTTTTGCATAAGGCTTTGGCGCAAGAAAACCGGGCTAAGGAAGTTAAACAATATAGCCTGTTTAAAGATAATATAAATGGTGAGAAGGATAACCACACGGTTAATGATTTAGAACATGATAGTAATTCGGCTAGTGAGGATGATGTTGACATGTGTGTAGCCGAATGGGTTGAAGCGCCAAAGTCAAATCCTTTTGTGTGTCCCTCTTTGAAACTGCTAAAGATAGGAAATAAAGTATACTTTTGATGTTAGCAAGTGTGATAAGATTTTTGATATTTTATTGCAAGGAAAATTAATTAGGTTGAGAGGAGGTCATGTTATTCCATCTTCAGGAGAATTGGGTAAAAGAGTTTATTGTAAATATCACAATTCCTATTCTCACTCTACTAATGATTGTAATGTGTTTCGAAGACAGGTACAATCGGCCATTAATGACGGACGATTGACATTTACAAAGAATACTAACACGAAACTTGATAGTGATTCTTTTCCTGTCGATGTGAGTGACTTTGAGAACAAGAAAGTTCTTGTTCGGTCGGATCAGACCGAATCTACCCAAGGTAAAAATGTTGTTGTTGATCATAGTGCTGCACCGAGGATGGTCAAACCAAAAAATCCAGAAGTGAGAGTGTGCAAAGTCAATGGAGGAAGAAAACATGCTCAAAAAATAAAGCCGACATTTAGAATGTTGTTGGAAAAATACACTTCACGCAAGGCCAACAATGTGTCTAATCGGCTTGGAGGCGTTGAGCGTTCTAAATCTCCTGGTCGACCTGGTGGCCATGAGCGATGGAGGAGAAATTCATATGATCAGCACCCGTATTGTCCAATGGAGCCGACTTATTGGGGCTGCACATCTCCTCTGTATCCACAATTTACTCCGTGGGGTTTTAATCTTCGGGCACAATATCCTATAAGGCCTACATATTATTTTCAACCGAAGTGGACTCAATCAGGGCCTATGTACAGAGGACCAGCGCATGAGAAAAGAGCTCGGTCTGATCGGAAAGTTCGACCACGTAATACAACTTTTATTCAAGGGAACCGATTACTGGTACGCAATGCAGATTACAAGAATTTGAAGGGTCGACGCAAGCTCATCTGGGTGCCGGTGAGGCGTGCTGAAGTTAGTCTTGTAAAAAGTTCAGATGATTCAGATGATTATCATGCTCTGGAACTTGGAGAAGGCCGATCAGCCAAAAGTGACGAGAACAGTACAGAAGCGACATACTCTGATGCTGAAAGGAGTGTATCGGTGCAGAAGAAATATACTAGTACACAAGATAGAGGTTTGGGTAATATAGTCATCGCATCTTCTAGTACTAGTCAGAAACTTGATTCAGGTAGCACATGTATACATTCAATACTGAATATGAGCAACTCAGGCACATCAACGAGTGTATCTGCAATGGGTTTCAGACCTGGTTTTAACATGTCTACCCAACATGGGAACTCAAGCAGTAGAGGAGGCGAGAAAGTTACAGCTCGAGGAAACCAATCGGCGGCTCACAATGAGGATCGCATAGTTCGTATTGGTGGTCAGAGATTTAAGTGGGTGCCGATCAATCATGAAATTCATGCAGAAGTATGTGATAGAGCTGAGCATGACTGCGTCAACAATAGTAAAGCAAAAGATAATGGTTTACAAGCTGGTTCAGAGTTTATTGTGCACACAGGTGAGAAGATGGTTGTACCTGCTAGTACTAGTGAGTCAGCCGATGCATCTACTGATCAACATGCGGGTAGCAATAGAATATTTGAAATTGGTAGTACATCTGATCAGCAGAGAGTTACTTCGGCCAAGGACAGAAAATTTGACCAAAGAACAATACTACGACATTACAGGCCGAAAGACTCGGGGGGCAGCAGAATTGAGTCAGTCGCTCCAGGGACCAAACCTGGAACTCGTTGGTGCCCGACGGGACTAACACACACTCAGAAACGACGAGTACAACGGCTGCGGGCTTTGGAGATAAAAGAACAAATAGTCGAGAAGAGATGTGATAAATTGTCCAGTTGGAAAAAACCTATAGTGCCGACATGGAGGGAGAAGCGTATTGCAGGAGAAGGTAGTACAGCCGCAGATGACACAATTACCAACCACGCAGATGACACGATTGATGGTGAGGATGCAGAAAATGGCAAGGAAATACCTACTGGTATTAACGTGAATATAATGTTCGCATTTCCCACAGAATTTTGTGCACCTGAAGCTTAAAGATGCTATGGCCGATATACTGTTCCAAGTATCGTCCTAACATGATATGGCCAATACAAAAATTGAAGCATCTCCCTAAGCAGAACTTGACTGATATATTATTCAAAATATCGCCCTAAGCACAAAATTTGGCCGATGAGTTTTGGTATCACCGTAAACAGAAAAATTGGCCGATGAGACATTTAGACATCGTTGATCCCCTAAGCACAACATCTGGCCGATGTGTTCTTTGAGCATCGCCCTTAGCCAGTATATGGCCGGTGAAGTTATCAGCATCGACCTAAGGTATTGTTAAATTTTTTTTGATTAATATAATTATACCAAAAACAGGGGGGCATGTGTTGAAGGCATAATTTGGCTGCTAGGTATTTTATAGCCAAATTAATTTACACAATTATGTTTAGATCATTGATTTGACATATATATTTGGACTTGCTATTTAGTCTAAAATGCAGGCTTGATGAGACTCAAATACAAATATCACATTGTTAGATCAAGCATACAAAGCTATTTACTGAAGACAAATACGTGAAGTTTTGCATGGATCAGCAGCAACCTAGGACATGTCCTCTGGCAAATTCTGGTCTACGTATTCCTAGGACAAGTCCCAGCCTGTCTCAGATGCCAAGCCGAATCATCTTTGCAAAGGCTGTCACGTGAACAACGTACCAGGAATCTCCATTAGTTGGTATGATTAGCATCATGGCCGAATATTTTATTCTTTCCATTATTGGCCTGAGATTATTTGTACGTGATATATGGTTTAGGATTCGGAGCTGATACGTACTGTAGATTAGATTTGGAAGGTACCAGATTTTTCATTATTGATTCGGTGGCTAAGCAAAGACCGAAATCTGGGTTGTACTAGAATTAAGCTGATACTTGGTACCTTGGCCGGATTAGTTAAGAATAGAAATATTTTATTTGGCTTGCATGCCAAGGAAATGATCTGTGCCCTGTAAGCCAACGTCCAGGCAACCTATATAATAGGCGTACGGCCGATTGAAAGAGCCCCCACCCAATCGTTATTCATCAAAAATACACATCTACTTTTCATGAATCTTTTTTATCGTACCTATTTTATTTATCGTTCTTCTCTGACGAATCCTAGCAGCCCTAGGGTTTGGCGTATCTTTGCCGTTTTGCACTGAAAAGCGGTCGTCTCTCCTCCACGAAAGCGAGGGATCTTTGTTGCTTTGCTCGAAAAGCAATCGGTTCGTCGTCACGAAAGTACGACGGTTATCGTGGTGCTGTGCAATTTTGTGCGGCAACACTTTCTACCATTTCTTGGTCAATTAAACGGTTTCCTGCCGATTCAGCTGGAAATGGCTAAAATTTGAACTATAAGTGCTATATATTTTGCCCGTTATTTTTCAGGAATTTCATTTCTAGGTTCATAACAAGTCATTTTATCACAGATACACAAAAATATTTGCATGATTCAATCACTACACATGAACGGTCATGACCGAGACTTCGACTAGATGTCATTATTTTGATAAACAATTGCTTGATGTCATTATTTTGTCAATAAGACTTCATTATTATGATATATTTTTATAAATATTACATTTCATTCTCGAATTATTTGAATATTTTTTGCAAATCATACTTTCAATATTCGAAAATAACATAAAGATGATAAATAACACTTTTGTATTATTTGAATGTTTCAAATTTAATCTGTAGTGGAGATGGTTTTAAAGTTTTTTTAAATAATTTGATTTACAAATACTCATAAAAACTTTTGAGATAATTTTGGTTTGAATTAGTTGCCTCAAGAGAATTCTTCAAAATAAAGAAAAAGAGAGATCACAAAAAACATGGAAAACCCTATGAATGACGTGACCTAGCAAGCAGCCCATAGCCACCGGCCCACTCATGCTATTGGGAGCCCAGCTCGTTTCCAATAATGGGCTTTGTCCCAGAATGATATAGTAACCATACAAATAGGGCCGAGGACAAATGTCATCACAACTGGCGCGGTGGCCTAGTGGCTTGGGCGTGCTGTCCACCTTCGGAGGTCACGGGTTCGATCCCTCCTCCGCGCAATTGCTCTTTTAATTCGTGATTTAGTAGGAATATGCTGGGTCGGTATGTTGGGCGGGTCCCACATGTCAGTGGTTGAGGCCGGACCAATATGTGGGTCCCACATGTCATATATGGTGGGGCGTGTCCCACATGTCAGGTTGTTGGGCAGGACCCATATGCGGGTCCCACATGTCTGGTAGTGTAGGATATTGGTGGGTCACACGTGTCAGGATGGGTGGGGTAAGCGTGGGACCCATATGTCAGGATGGGCGGGGTAAGGGTTGGACCCACATGTCAGAGCACGGGTCCCAATTGTTAGTGTGGGTCCCACCGGTCAGGCTAGTCAACAAGTCAATGTGCATATGCTCGGTCCCACCTGTCAGTGAGATCAACACCATGGATGAGTAGTGACATGTCAGCAAAAATGACACATAAGCAGTAACACGTAACCGAAAATGACACATAAGCAATGACACGTAGACGAAACTGCTGAGTTGGCTTAGAATAACCATTTAAATTGGTAGAAAAAAGGTTCTAAATTAGTGTTATCTGCATTATGACCAATCCATGATAGGACATTATGACCTTTTTAATATATTTGGTCGTTATATTTTAGGATTTAGACCCTCCAAAGTAGGGCATGACCAAATTGTCCAAAATGGTCATAGATTTGTGACCAATTTTTTCGGGGTCATTATCAGAAGGTCATAGTGATGACGTGAAACACACGTTCGTTGGGAGACCCCAAGAGGAAGGTATGTTGTAGTCAGCAGCAAGTTTTCCCTCAGAGAGAAACCAAGGTTATCGAACCAGTAGGAGCAGCAACTCTTCAGAAGGTTGTCAATGGCGCCAGAAAAATAGTGTTGTTGATGGGAGTCTGGACTGTTGACGTGGAATCTGCACACAACACAATCAAACTACTTTGCCCCAACGAAACAGTGAGGTTGTCAATCTCACTGGCTTGCTGAAAACAAAGGATTAAACGTATGGTGTGGAAAATGAGTATTAAATTGCAGAGAATGAAAAAGGAACAGTTTGCAGTTTGTGGTTGTTTAATCAGTGTAAAAGAATGGACCGGGGTCCACAGTTCACTAGTGGTGTCTCTCCATAAAAGATAACTAACATGTTGGGTGAACAAATTACAGCTGGGCAATTGACGAATAGTGAGCGCATGACAATGCATATACATGACATGTTGACTACTATGATATTTAATTGGGCATTATGACATAATACATAGATCGTTATCCAACAGCATCTATGACTAATAATCCACTGCCGGGTTGTCATCCGAGTTCCCCATTGGTATTAAGTTGCAAGCAACGGATAATTGCATTAAGTAAAGTGCGTAATGTAAACAAACACATATGTCCGTGGACATAGCATCGTTAGGTTATCCCTAGTGGCAACAACACATCCACAACCTTAGAACATTCTGTCACTGTCCCAGGTTAAACGGAGACATGAACCCACTATCTAGCATAAATACTCTCTCTTAGAGTTACAAGCATCTACTTGGCCAAAGCATCTACGAGTAACGGAAAGCATGCAAGATCTTAAATAACATATAAGATAGATTGATAATCAACTTGACATAATATTCAATATTCATCGGATCCCAGCAAACACAACATGTAGCATTACAATAATATGATCTTGATCATGTAGGGCAGCTCACAAGATCTAAACATGATGGCACAAAGTGGAGAGACAACCATCTAGCTACTGCTATGGACCCGTAGTCCAAGGATGAACTACTCACGCATCACTCCGGAGGCAGGCATGGCGATGTAGAAGCCTCCGGTGACGATTCCCCTCTCCGGCAGGGTGCCGGGAAGAGGTTCTGAACCCTCCCGAGCTAGGGTTGACGACGGCGGCGTCTCTGGAACTTTTCGTGGATATTTGCTCAGGTACTTAGGGTTTTCGCGTCGGGGGGAATAAGTAGGCGAAAGGGCAGCGGCTGGAGAGGCCCGTGGGGCCCACACCACCCCAGGGCGCGGCAGAGGGGGGCCCCGCGCCCTGGCCACGTGTGGGGCCCACGTGGCTCCTCTCCGTTGCCTCTTTGGTCCGTCAGATGAGTTCTGGTAAAATAGGGACTCCCGTGTAGTTTCGTCCAATTCCGAGAATTTTCCAGACTAGCTTTTCTGGAATACAAAAACAGCAGAAAACAGGAACTGGCACTTCGGCATCTTGTTAATAGGTTAGTCCCAAAAAAAATGTATAAAAGTGATATAAAGTAGATGCAAAACATGTAGCAATTGGTATAAAACAAGCATGGAACATCAAAAATTATAGATACGTTTGAGACGTATCACATAGCATAGCATATTTCTTGTAGTGCGGGTACCCGGCATCACATGCACGTGCAACTTCAAACAATTTTTGGCAGCGGTTTTGGAAGCCTTACCGTCACGCGCCGATGCAAGTCAAATGGCACGCAGTCGTGTGCCTCTTTGGATACTATCCCCATTAGTGCAATATCTGCCACATCGACGGAGAGAAAACACCACCGCTCCTTCCTCTTCTCTCACACCACGGCTTTATAAGGGGCCCCTCTTCTTCCTCTTCTCTCACACTCTTCTCTCAAGCCGCCTCCTTCCTCTTCTCTAAAAAAGATAGCCTCCAACTCCAACCCTAGCCACCATGCAGTTCAACGACCCGACCTACCATTACCCTGCCACCGTGCCGGAGCGGCAGTATCCAAACAGTGTCGTCGTCGAGAACCAGCTGCGTGTGTGGGCCATCTCGAGGTGGAGGGGCGCAAGGGAGCTAGCGCACTACTTCCTCACCGCCGGCTACCACCACTTCCCTCCGGGCTCGCCGCGCATGTTCCAGCTCCAGGACTACTATGACGGCAACATCGGCAACGTCATCGGCCTCTACGTCACCTTCACCAACAGCTTCGACGCTTACCATCTCCTCGGGAAGGTGTTTTGGTGTGGGTGCGAGTTCATCGCATTCACGAACTACAACATCTACACGAACTTCTGCGCCATCTTCCCCTCCCCGGGCAACATGCACACCCTCCCCTACCACATGAAGGACGACGAGTGAGCCACCCCCAAGTAGGAGCCAAAGAGGAGCCAAGGAGGAGCTGTTCCATGTTTGTTTGTCGTCGTAGTTTATTTCCATGTTTGTTTCGGTTTGTCGCTTGCTTGGGCATATATGCCCCTCTTTAGTTTATTTTCATGTAAGATGATGCCCCTATATATCTATGTTGTAAGGGGATGCTATATCTATGTACCCATGTTTGTTCATGCTTATATAAAATATTAGTGTTTGCTCGTACCAAAATATAACGTAACTATGGAATACTTGAGTTAATTACCAATTTTTTTGAACAAAAGTTAAACACTAACTTCTCAATTAGCTTCACATTCACCTCTCATTATTTTGTACAATAACTCAATATTTTTTCCTTAACATTCACACATACCCACATAGAAACATAGAATTTTTTTGCCTTAAAATGCTGAAAGATGATACAAGAAAATAATAAAATAACAAGAAGAGAGGGCAGAGGGAGACGCTAAGGAAATAATTAAATAAACTATATATGTGTGAAATAAAATAAGCTGAATAAAAAACAAGAGACAGAGGTGAATTCGTTGTCCATTGGGGCTGGCTAGGTTTATTGGGCCTAGAGTGTGCACGTATTATTTTTGTCAGACGAACACTTCTTTAAACAATGACCCTTTTATTATTGGGCCTACAGTGTGCACGTTTTTTGCCGACAGAACACTTATTTTAACATTGTGCCTGGCTAGGATTTACTTGGGCCTGGCATTTTCTCCTACTCGTTGTTTATTTTTTTCTTCTACTGAACTGAAGAACTGAAACGAACTGAAACATTTGCACACTGTCATAAGAACTGAAACAAATCAAATGATCCATTTTTTTCCAAGTCTTAATCATACAGAAATTGTCCATTTCAAACTAACTGCAACACTAATTACATTGTTTAATGACTGATGATCAGCAAATAGACAACTCCAAGAGCAATTGCACATAAATAAAAATTTGCAGCCATCAGATTGTCTGCTTCTTCAAATCGACAAGTTTCTTTAGCTGTTTGTTCATCTTCTTCAACTCGGCCTTCACTTCCGCACGCCCATCCGCATTCTGCACCCCATTATGCACCGTAGCAACCCCCGTAGCAGATCCCAATTGCTCCACCGCCAGCAGCAAATTGGGCACCAGGGATGTGCCCGCCTTTTCAATCCTCTTGATGTACACATCAAGCCACTCGAAATGGTCGCATGGCAGCAGATCCTGCAAATAGGAAATATGAACCCTAATTCCCAAATGGGATGAAAATCCAAAATTGCGGAAAATAAAACAAAATTGGGAGAGGGCAAACTCAGATCTCACCTTCCCCAGCTCTGGTTTGCTCTCGCATTTTACATACTCGCGCCCGGCGTTGCTATTGTTGTCGCTCGTGGTGACCCGCCGCTTCAGGGGCGCCGTCTGTCGTGGGTTTGTCACGTCAGGTGTCATGGATGACTTCGTAGGTGTGGGATTACGCGAGTCAAGCATCTCCGAGCTTGGGATCGCAGGAACAAAGATCAACACAGATTTACCCAGGTTCGACCCCCTCAATGTGAGGTAAAAGACCTACTTCCTGCCTACCCTAGATTGGTATTGATATGATAATCGAGGTGTTACAATGGAGGCGATCCGATCTGGTACTCGCCGTATGAGCTAGGGTTTAAGGGCTTGACCCCTCTAAGTCCTGCGAGTCCTCTTTATATGCACAGAGGCTCGTTAGGTTACAAAGGAAACTTTCCCCTCAAGGAATATATTAACTGGGACCTATCCGGAGACTGGCTCGCCTCCGTGCCTTCTAGATTCTTCCCCTTGTGGCGGTTCGATGTTGGGCTTGATCTCATGTGGGCTTTTGTCCGTGCGAGTAAAGCAAGTCGCACTGGGCCGCGGGTTAATCCAGAAAGTATTCCCCCGACATTAGCCCCCAAGTTTAGCTTGGATTTCGAGTGAAGGCTTCTTTGTCTTAACAAACACCTGAGCCGCACACATGAATTATCCCAGCTGAACTCCAATTTTCATATTTCCAACCTGCGACTTATAACTCTTCTTGGCGGCTCAAGAGCGCGACTTAACTTGCCTTGACGGTTGATTTTCAGATCTAAACGTCTTTCGTGTCTGGGCTATTTATCCTGGCCCATCGTTTTTCCTAGCGTTCTGCATCAAGACTTGTATTACGCATCCGCTGCTCCTTTCCGCCGCCTCTGATCCCGCTTCTCGTACTCACAATCCTTTGGTGAAGATCTCCATCAATCTGAGAAAATGTCTCGCCGTAAGTGCAACTGGGAAGGCTCGTGGATCGACGAGGATTTTATGGAATCCCTAACTGCACGCGGCCTTCTTCCTCCAAAATCAATGCGAATGGCGAGCGGCCGGCGAGGAGGTAATTCCCAACCCTCGACCAGGAGAAATAGTGGTATTCGCGGAGCACATCGAGCGTGGGTTCAAGCCCCAGGCTCCCTCTTCTTCCGCTCCTTGATGCAGCGGTTAGGCCTCCGTTTTCATGACATTGGTCCAAATTCAATGCTTCAAGTGAGTAATTTCCACGTCCTTTGCGAAGATTACCTGGGTATCCCTCCCTCAGTAGATTTATGGCTTGCTCTTTTCAATTGCAATAGCCAAAGGGAAACCATAGACGGTCCCTTTCTCCAATGCGGCGCTGTTTCCTTCCAACGCCGTAGGGGTAGTATTTTCCCAAAACTAGCCCTTGCCAACAAAATTAAGGGTTGGCAAAGAATGTTCTTCTATTGTACAAACACTTCTCCTGAGGGTGAAATTCCTCTTCCTCTTTGGTCTCCTCTTCCCTTCGAGGCTACCGATGCTCTGTCTTCTAAATCTGATCCTTCTTCGTTGCCCTTTATCATATCTTGCTGGACAGCGACTTATGGTAGATTTCACTTGTCACGCAAACGATGTCGACCGTACTTGCCCTGAGGATTGGGACAAGGGGGAATGGATAAATTTCATCCGCCGAGTGACGAGCGAGGACATCGACTCATACGATAATGTCGGGCTTGCTCCCTTCTGGGCTGAACACAAACCTTTCGTGGTAATGTTTACTTGTCACTTGTTTCCTCCAAGATTCCTTCTCCAAAATTAATTATTTCTGACCCGAGCTTCTTTTCAGATCGACCCCTATTTCTGGGTTCTTCCCTCAGAGGACGCCGACTCAAAACAAGAAGACGCGGCTGAATCGTCAAAACATGCCGCAGCCCTTGGCAAGGATGCAATTATGCACGATGTTGTCTCCGAGCCTGAGGGTAGCGCTTCTGAAGAGGAGCAACAAATGGCCAGCGCCCTTCTGTCCACAAATCCAAGGACACCTTTCTTGCAACTTCCTGAAGTGCCTCGCAGGTCCTCAAAACGTTTTTCATGCGAGAGCTCAGAAGACCCCGCGCAACCTGAGAAACGCCGCAAAGACTTGGCGCTACTGATAGAAACAAGAACTGCCAAATCTTTAAAACTTGCTGATCCTGACAAGACCGCTTCCTCTTTTGAGGCTATTGCAAAGGACTACTTCTCAATGAGCTCGGGTAGTTGTTTGCGACTTTCTCCTTTTTCCTTTTGTGCTTGCGTATTTTTGGCAAGAAATTGCTGATCACCACTTCTTTTCATACTCTGTAGGTTCAGATTTGCAAGGTTTATCTTCTCCTTCCTCTGGTTGCCTGATGAAGAGTATCCGTATCGCCTCTGGGTATGGTTCACCTTCTTTTCAATGTTACGGCTCTGCTGGGTCAGCTTATTAATCCATCAATATTTTGCAGGGCCATGGTTGAAGAGGATACCAAGTCTAATTCTCATACCGCTTCTTCTCAGCCAGCTATGAGCGAGGATGATGCTGCTGACGAAAACGTGGGAAACAGTGATGGTGCGACTCATCCAAGGCCATCCCTGAAGGAAGGTATTGTTAATGCGGCTCCTACCACGACTCCAGTCGCAGCTCCATCCTCAACTCCTGCTGTTGGTAGGGTATCTACTGAAAATAGAATTCCAGCTCCAGGAAACAGTTACAGGTCAATTGCGGATGCCATAATTGCTGCTGGAGATAAGCATGATGCTCTGCTGCGCGACCTAGTTGAGCAGTTTTCTTCAAGTCGCCAGGTAATTATGCCGTAGCCCCCAAGGATCAAAACCTTGTGTCATTGCACGGGGTGTTGATTCTTTCCTTGGCTCCAAATCTCGAGCCCCCAAGTTCCTGGATAGTTTATCCATGCATTTTGCTCTGTTTATTTTCAGCTTGAACTGTCCTTGCTTGATGCTTCTGGCTCAATAAAGGGTAAGGGCATTTCCATAGATCAGCCTGAAGTGATGCGGTCTCCCCTGGTGCGGCATAATGAGGTCATTAGGGACCAGGCTCAGGAAATAAAATCTCTCAAAGGTCAACTCGACTCCTGTGAAGACCAATTTAAAGAACTTGAAGCAGATATGCGGCAGCGACTCATGGAGAAAGACGAAGTCATTAAATCTTTGCGAGAAGGGCTGACTCTTAAATCTGAATTGATTGATCGTCTGAAGGAAGACCACGCAAAGGAGCTCGCCGCGCGAGATGAAAAATAAAACTCGCTGTTCAAAGCCTTTGAGGGTTTTGGCTCCATCGTCAAATCAGCCATCCTTCAGCTTGCTGGTTCGTCTTTATTCCTTTAATCATATATATTTTGGGTAGCCAACGTGAGTCGCTGACTTGTTTCTTGTCTTTTCTTTCTTGACATAGGGCCTGAGGCCCCAGTGTCCCGCTCCAACTTGAAGGATCAACTAGTATATCTGTCAGACTTTAGTCAGCGCTTCTTAAAGGTTACCAAGGAAGTCATGTCGGTAATCTCTCCTGCGACTGATGGCCCAACATCTTGCGAGTATTGGATAAATAAACTGCTCAAGGCTCCGCATTATGTCTCTGATTGGAAACGATCCTCTGCTCGCACCGGAGCCGCGCATGTCTTGACATTGCTCCGAGCATACTATCCAGAAATAGATGTTGGCAAGATTGCTCGCCACGGTCGAGCGATGAGCGCGGATGATACTGAACTTCCAATAAGCGAATACTTCGACATCTGGAAAGGGATGCACGGGTATGCCACAAAATTTGTTGATAATTTAGACTTGGGCACTTATCTCGAAAAATTCAATCTTGATGGGAGCAAGGTGCCAAAGGAGAAGTCCACAGGAGCTGAGTCATCCCGGGCTACTACTCCATCAACAGGATCTGGTAGCCCTTCTGCCTCGTCTGGCAGTGCCCTGATCATTAGGGCACCTGCGACTGCAACTGCGAGACAAGCCGCGCCAATTCCTGCTCCTGTAGCTCGGAAGAAAAGAAATAAATAGTGTGGGACATGCCCGTTAGTCTGCAAGACATTCATGTATTATAAACAGTATTTTGGTGACCTATAAGCAGGTTCTTTTCATGATAATTCCATTAAGTAGACGCTCGCGCGGCACAGTATTTCCTAGGAACATGTGTGTTCAGGGTCGAGAGCGGCCATGATAGGCAATCAAGCTCGATTGACGCCACACCCCAGTACTTTGGCCGCATAATACAAGACGCTTCTAGCTTAAGGATTGCCACTCGTTTGGCAAAATTTGAGGTGCGATTGGTACTCGCCATGCTCGTAAGGAGCCCTCAAGGGTCAGTGATATATGAAATTCAAAAGACTCAGCGATTCAATGATAGTTGAGGCGAAACGACAAGCCCTTGAATGTCAAGGGTGTCGGCTTTATTTCATAATCACTCGATTTCTTACATGGTGTTACAGGATGATGCAGGCCCTTTAAAGCGAGTTTTCTGTTCCCGCAGGCCATGCATACTTGATACTCATCGCACTTAGTTGCGAATTAATACTCCTAATGGAGTGGGTTGAACACCTGATTGGTTCAATTTTGAGTCGCTAAAAGCGACTCGGGTCGAGCATAACAGCTCCGATGTGTGTTTCATTTTGAAGCAGAGAGCAAGTTTGTTAGGAGATTAGCCGTAATGAGCTGCGACTTATGTTGAGCTGAGTCTGCTTTGTAAGGACTCACGATAACTGAACCTCTATGCTGGGGTTGTTGATCGAGGCTAGGTCTATGCATATGCGCCATTTCTTGTCTTCTTTTTGTGCCAAAGCGACCTCTGGATCATTATCTTGCTGATGCGCGACTTCTCGGTAGGAATTTACCATCTAGTGGCTGCATCCTATTGGCCGCCTCCGCGGTACCTCCAACGCGACTCGTTTTGAGCTGTGATTACCGATCTGCGACTGATATCCGTGTAAGGATTTGGCGATGCAAGCTTCTTCTGCGAGTGCTGAGCCTGCGTTCTTGCATTCTAACGCTTTCTGCATGTCTCCATATATTGTAATAACACCGTTTGGTCTCGGTATCTTTAACTGTAGGTAGACGTAGCAGGGGCAGGCGGTGAATTTGACATAAGCTTCTCTTCCAAAGATCGCATGGTATGAGCTCTTGACTGCTACAACCTCAAAGTCTAGGAGCTCTGTGCGGAAGTTCCGTTCTGTCCCAAAGCTAACTTCAAGGGTTATCTTTCCAATTGGTCGCGTAACAGCTCCTGGGATTATGCCATGAATTTCTTTCCTGGATGGTCACAGCCGCGACTCGGGTATATTCATTCTTCGGAGCGTGACAAGATCAAGGCCATAGAAGACATGCAGCCACCTCGCCGCCTCAAGGACATGCAGCGCCTAGCAGGATGCATGGCCAGCTTAGGCCGCTTCATCTCCAAGTTCGGCGAGAGAGCTCTGCCATTTTTCAAGATCATGAAGAAATCCGGCACCTTCAAGTGGACTCCAGAGCAGACAAAGCATTTGAGGACCTGAAGAAATACTTGGCTAGCTCACCAGTCATGGTAGCCCCCAGGGCAGGCGAGCATCTGAAGCTGTACCTAGCAGCCACTCCACAAACCGCAAGCGCCGTCCTGGTGGTGGAAAGAGAAGAGCCAGTCCTCCCCAAGAAAAGCACTGCCACACCAAGTCCAGAACCTCCCGACAAGGAAATAGTCTCTCCAGACCCAGTGCCAGACCCACAGCCTCAAGTCGAGTCTACTACAAGCACCCCTGCCGAGACTCCTCCACAGGAAAACCTCGCCAAAGGTCCTGAGGAGTCTCTCGAGGGAGCCGACGCTGCAGCGCCATCGACGACCCTCGTCGAGCATCCTGTCTACTTCGTCAGTACTGTACTGCGAGATGCTCGCGAGCGTTACCCAGTGCAGCAGAAGCTCCTCCTCGCGCTCCTCATCGCCTCCAGGAAGCTACGCCACTACTTCCAGGGCCACCCCATCACGGTGGTCACGTCGTTCCCCCTGGAGCAAATCCTGCGCAACCCCAACGCCACGATCGCGTCGCAGGATGGAACATCGAGCTGCAACCATTCAACTTGCGCTTCGACACCACAAGAGTCATAAAAGGAGAGCGCTGGCGGATTTCGTCGCCGAGTGGACAGACCCAACTCCTGAAGAGCCTCGTGAAGAAGAAACCGCGTCATCTGGAGATACAATGCCAAGCCACTGGACCATGCACTTCGACGGAGCTTTCGCCTGCCGCAATGGTGGGGCTGGCGTTGTCCTGACCTCACCAAAAGGTGACAAGCTCTACTACGCCATCCAGTTGTGCTTCACAATAGACAAGATCTCCAACAACATCGCCGAGTATGAAGGCCTCCTCGCCGGGCTCAGAGCCGCAATCGCCCTTGGCGTCAAGCACTTACTCATAAAGGGTGATTCCCAGCTCCTGGTTAACTTCTCCAACAAGAGCTACACGCCTAAAGACGACCACATGGCCGCCTACCTTGAAGAGGTCCGCAAGCTCGAGAAGCACTTCAGGGCATGGAGCTCATGCACATCCCGCGGAAGGAGAACCAGGAGGCAGATGACATCGCCAAGCGAGCATCACGAAGGCAGGCCCAGCCGGCCGGCGTTTTGAGAGAGACTCTCCAAGGCGTCCATAAAGCAGCCACAAGCACAGACGAAGTACTCCCACCACCTCCTGTAGGTGGGCACCCAACTGCGGTCCATCCTCAGGGGAGCGTCTGCTGCTGGCTATGGTGCATCAAGAGACAGGCTGGGTCGACGAACTCAAGGACTACTTGCTGAAGGGAGTCCTCCCGAGGAAGACGCGGAGGCGGAACGAGTGCTCGACAAGCCAAGTCATACTACATCCTCGAGGGAGACCTGTACCGCAAGCGCCCAAATGGAATTGCACTCAAGTGCGTCCCCCCCGAGGAAGGCCGCATGCTGATCAGAGACATTCACAGTGGAGAGTGTGGCCACCATTCCTCTGCACGCACCCTGCAGGCAAGGTCTTCAGGAGCGGTTTCTACTGGCCCCAAGTGCTTCAAGATGCTACCACCATCGTCCAGTCTTGCGATGCGTGCCAGTTCCACGCCAAGCAAGTCCATCAGCCTGCACTGGGACTCCAAACCATCCCGCTCTCTGGCCTTTCGCGGTCTGGGGGCTAGACATCTTGGGACCCTTCCCGAGATCGCAAGGGGGCTACCGTTTCCTCTTCGTGGCGTCGACAAGTTCACCAAATGGTCAGAGGTTGAAGCAGTGCGCAGCATACCGGCCAGAGCAGCAGTAAAATTCATCAGAGGCCTGGTCTGCCGTTTTGGTGTGCCAAATCGCATCATCACCGACAATGGCTCAAGTTCACCAGCGGCATCTTCAGGGCCTACTGCGAGAGCCTCGGCACCAAGCTCTGCTTCGCCTCGGTGGCTCACCCACAGAGCAACGGCCAAGCCGAGCGAGCAAATGCTGAGGTCCTCAAGGGCCTCAAGACAAGAAGCTTCAATCGCCTCAAGGGCTACGGCAAGGGCTGGATAGACGAACTCCCGTCCGTGCTCTGGTCCATCCGCACGAACCCCACGAAGCCCACTGGTGAGACGCCATTTGCCCTCGTGTATGGAGCTGAAGCAGTCCTCCCCACAGAGATCAAGCATGGATCCGCACGGGTCCTTGCCTTCAACGAGGACGATCAGAAGACCTCCACAACACGACCTGCTGCTCCTGACGGGTTGCCGCCGTGCCGCCCTCAGGGCAGCAAAGTACCAGCAAGACCTGCGACGCTACCACAGCCGCCACATACGCCCACGCACTCTCGAGACAGGCGACCTCGTCCTCAGGAGAATCCTCTCCAGGGAAGGTCTCCACAAGCTCTCGCCCATGTGGGAAGGCCCCTACAGGGTCGCACACATCGCCAGGCCCGGCGCGGTACGCCTCGAAACGGAGGACGGCATCCCGGTCAAGAATCCATGGAACATCGCGCATCTACGCAAGTTCTACCCGTGATCATAGTCACGCCAGACATTTTTTGTCTCTAGAGGGAAGCACACAACTTCACCTCCAAGCTTCACAAAAGCTTCTCCTCCCGAGGGCCAGCCCCTCGAGCTCTCCTGATAACGTGCCGCCGCAGGCCGTGAAGAGTCTCAGCCACTGAATGTGGTCCCCATGCCTCGACATGGAAAACTTTATCTTGGCAATACCAAGTGTAATGAACCAATTCGTTTCTCAATGAAACATTGCGCTGAGGCGCCGCTGTGTAATATTTTGGTGGTGAGTTTTACTTTTCATCATTTTAGTTCATTCGCGCTCATATTTTCCCCATGCGCACCTCGCGAGCGGGGGCTGAGTACGGTGACTGTGCCTCGAGAGCACCCCAGCAGCACCGCAAAATCCAAAGGATCCGAGCTCTAACACGTGAGCACGCTCTCACGCCTGTTACCTCACCAAAGAGCTCTGGCCCAAGGGCTTGCTCCCAAACACGCCACCTCACCAAAGGACCTTGGTGCTTACTCTCCTCGCGAGATACTCATGAGGAAACCTATAAGCGCGCATGAGTTTTACTACCATGTACTTGCTTTGGGTTTGCCTCTCTAACCAATACAGGGAACAAGAGTCCCCCCAAGCTCGTGAAGCCACGCTCCGGCCTCAAGGGAAGCGCACCATCAGGGAAACCAACGCCCTCTACGAGGCCAAAGTCTCGCAAAGCTAAGTCCAGCGCTCGCGCCTCAGTTTTTTCTCTCTCTCACGAGTATCTGTCGTCCCTCGAGCGGGTTTTTTCTCCCTCACACTCATGGACTGCTTGTGCGTCAAAGGGGGGCCCTCGAGCACCGCGACTCGAGAGCCCTTACCTCTCTAAGCCTTAAACACCCCCCGGCCTTGCCGAGTCAAAGCTCCGGCATACCGCAGTGGCGGAGTCATAGCGCAAAGAGATGGGTCCTGACGACGTAGAGCGAAAAAAGACATGGAACAGGGATAAAAGGCCCATCGAGGGACACACACATAGTAGCACACGTTAAAGTGTCTTACAAACCAGAATGAAATGAAACAAGTCTTAAAACAAAGATAGCTGCCTCAAGCGCGTCTTGTTGCAGGAGCGGCCTAGGCAGGGGCATCGCCATCACATCCTCCTCAGCCTCCTCTTCAGCTTCTTCTTCGGCGCCTTCCTCCTCCTCAGCGGCCTGCTCCGCCTCGACCCTCTTGAAGCGGTCGACGTAATCGTTGACCTCCTCCCGAACCAAGTTGGAGAGGTCCAGGGCTTGGTCCGCCTCGACAGGCTCGGTCACGGACTCGAAGTCGAAGCCGGGTGAAGACGCTGAGGTTGGCGAAGACGCGATCGATCGCCACCGTCAAGAGCTTGCGGCACTCTTCATCGACAACGTCGCCCATCTCCGCCACAGGGCCCTCGAGCGTGGTGAAGAGCTGGTCGAAGTAGGCGAGATACGCGGCAGCATCGGCATTCCCATGGACGGGAACCGCAGGGGCATCCACTCCCAGGTTCGCCGCGAGAGTGTTCCCCCGAGTCACCAAGGACTTGAACATGCGCTCCCGCTGCTGCGTCAAGACCCGTGCCGCCTGCGCGCTATACTCAGCCTCCTCAGCACGCTCCACGGCAGGGCCACCTGCGCGTTCAACTCCTTCATATCAGCCATCAGGGAGGCAAGATCTTGCTCTGCACACTCTTGAGCCTCTTCCGCGCGGCGACGACCATCCCTGGCACGCCTCACCTGGGAGTTCAGGCTGGCATTCAGTCGCTCCAGCTGAAGGATGCGGGCGTTGTCCTCCGCGCGTTTCTTCTTGAAGCGGTCCTCCTGCTTCTTAAATTTCCCGGCGTAATCTTCGGCGACGGCAGCGCGATACTCCTTCTGCTTGGCGACGGCCTCCTTCTCAGCCTCTTCCTTCCTCTCGGCGAGCTTTTGGTTGGACTTCTCTACAAGCTTTTTGTGCCTGGCCACCTCCTCACCGTGCTTGCCTATGGCCTCGGCCAGATTGCCCTCTCGCGCCTCGAGATCCGCGCGCTGCGTGGACAGCTCCCTGTCGACCTGCAGCTGCTGCTCCTCGCGCTTGAGCGCCTCCGCCTCGCGCGCCGCCAGTGCTTGCTCACGGGCGTCCAAGGACACGCGGTGTTGGTCCAAGGATTTTCGCGTGGCCTCAACTCCGCGGCGAACTTCTCCTCGGGTCACAAGCTCTTGGCGCTGAGCGGCCGCGTGGTCTCGAGAGCCACGCGCTCTGAGGCTGCAGCTTGGCGTTCCGCCATGGCCGCCTCGCGATCTTCGGCCGCGGCCTGGCGCTCTGCCTGGAGTGGCTCCAGGGTCTTTTGAGCCTCGCGCACCGCGCTCTCGCGGACTTCCTTGGCGAAGCGCAGCGCCTCCTCACGCTGCGCCTGCATGGCCTCGTCGCCGTGGCGACAACGCTCCACGGTCTCAAAGAAGCGGGTCTAGGCCTTCTCGAGTTCATCATACTTCTGGCGAGCTCGGCCTCCTCGAGAGCGAGTTGGGCCTCCAGCCCGTCCAGCGCATCCCTCGCCAGGCGGAAAGCAGAGCTGCGGCGAGCGCCGCTCCAGTTCCTGCCGCCCAGGACCAGAGCCCAGGAGCTCCCGCGAGGCATGGAGGCTCCCACATCTGCACTAGCCTCAGGGGCAGGGAACTCCGTGCTTGGGCCAGGGTCAACTCTGTGTAACATCCCGTGTTTGTAATAAAGAGTAAAGTTTGCACATCTTGAACATAGCATGCATTTAATTAAACTTATACAAAAATTGAAATTGTAATTGAAATCTAACACTAAATGGACAAAATTTTCTGTCTATTTCAAATGTTCAAAAATAAATTTTCGCAGAAAGAATAATCAAACAAAACATTTTTGAATTTGTAAGAAAAGAGAGGAAAAGGTAGTGTGGCTACAGCTAAATATCTAGCTGCGATTGGATTGCTATGTACTAGCTACAGTACCATCACTTTAAAATATCGAGGGAGAGGACTCGTATGTGACTTGAGAGAAGTGACCAACTAGTACTAGTCTACGTTTCAAAAAAAAAAAACTAGTACTAGTCTATCTCCACCTAGCAGACCACATCACCATCGTCATCCACAATTCCCCATCACACGACACCAAAACAACAAAGCCTCCAAGCCAGCGCCATGGCTGTGACCTAGCATGGAGGCGACCTAGTTGAAGGAGTACAGGAGTGCGGCAAGGAACGGAACCAGGGAGGAGAAGGTCGGGCGTCGCCGGAGCAGAGGTCGAGCAGTCCGTGGCCAGCGTCGGAACCGAGCAGGAGGGAACCAGGGGAGGCAAGGAGGGAGAGAAGAAGAAAAGACCAGGCCACACACATCTCCGATCTGTGCTTGTGCTTCGTTGAGTACAGGTACAGCTCATATTTGAGGCCACCAACAATTGTTTGTCCGTTCCATGTTTCCATCTGTGAGGAGCTGCTGCCTAGAGTGAAACATTATTTAGGATGGGAAGAAAGAACCTTCAGATCCTCTAGTTCATGATAGGATTTGTTTTTGGACAAAGTTTCTGTAGTATTCCGTCTCAGATTTAGCTAGACTGAATTTAATCTGATCTCTGAAAATACCTTTCCTGTCGTGCAAATATCTTGCCCAAACTGAACTTTGTTTTTTTTTCAAAATTCAGTAGCCAGCAGAAGAATGATAGTTCTCAGAGTTTACCTGTACTTGAGTGCCTGGTTCAGGTTTTTAGGAGAAGAAATAGTGCCCAGGGAACAATCAGTTTAGTTTAGCGTTTGGACCTGGTGACTGTGTCCAAGTGTTCAGAGTAGTGGTTACACGATACACCTAGACAATCTAGAGAAGTTAAAGAAAACCAGTTTAGTGAGCCCTGTATGCTAGCAGTAGAGCTTGTACATGAGCTGCTGGGTTTTTGTGTCGCCAGCTTTCAGTTAAACGCAACTATGCTCAGTTCAGTCTTTTAGCAAACCTGAAAACAACTTTAGTGGTCAGGTCGTGACATGAAGCTTGAATTATTTTAGCTAGACCGAAGTAACTACTGTGTGCTGCTTTGTCCAGTAAATATCCAGAAACGAGTAAACTTGTAAAAAGCACAGAATATTCATATTAAATCAGAAAAATACAAATAATATGTCAAAACGTCCAGAAAATTAATTTTGGTCTGTTGATATCATTATCATGCATGTATGATTAAACTACAGTACTGTTTCTGTAGGAGAACAACTCGAACACTTTATTTAAATATGGGGTTTATCGGAATGCGATAGTTTTAGCATTTCAACTCCATTTAAATTGTGATATTATTTTAGGGCTACTTTGTAAACATTAAAATGTCATGCATACATATTGCGCATTGCATCAATGCCATGTGTTGATTGTTGTTCTTTTCCGGTGTTTGTTCTTCTCGGTAGATCGTGGTTCGGAGGTTGACCCCGCTATAGTTGAAGAACAAGATCTGATTTCCGACGAACAAGGCAAGCATAACCTCTTATCTGCCCATATATGATTTTGAAGTATTTCACGCTTGTATTTGCATACGATTCCAATGTATTTTGGTCTATAAATAGAGGTATCCTATATATTCGCATCACCTAGATATCCGCAATCATTATTCCTAGCAGCCATAGTTTTGATATGTGTTTACCGCCAAAGCCTCATATCCGCTTAGCCATGCGTAGTTGTTATCTCTGCTCCACCCGGTTGGTGAATCAGAGCTGCGAAAAATCTCTTATGTCAGGACGTTGTGAGAAGGAGGTGAACATATGACAATATGCTAAAAGGCATGGATGGGAGGCCACATTGGGATTGTGGTGAGTTGTTCCATTCTTGCCGACCCAGGACCTGAGGTTCTCGCCTCTTGAACCAAGACTGAGCGTACTTCCATACGTGGCGGGCCTAACACCCTGCTCGACTAACTTGGTTGGTTGTACCCATGGGACACGTAGTTTGGTATTCCATCTGCGTGTGGGTCAGAAACGTTTATGAAAAGGTAGGGCCTGGCAGGGATCCAGTGATGGACGAACACGGATCTTGATTCCTGTGACAGAGTAACGGGGACCGTCACGAGGTGGCCATCTCGCGTAATGGCGGCAGCTCCCTGTTATGGATGGCCCATGGAATATAATCAACCAAGGTAAAGGTCGTGGTCAGCCACCCTCTGCCAGCACCCTCGGAAGTGTGTCATGTGGCAATAAGAGTCGGCTGATACGTGTGGTTAAAGTTGTACACCCCTGCAGGGTTTAATCTTTTTGAAAAGCCGTGTCCGCGGTTATGGACGACTTGGGAATGGACACGTGATCATAGAGAACCTGAACATAAACGTAAAATCTGTTGACAACGAATGAAGGGTGCTTCCTCGAGGGGGTGACCCTAGTTGATAGATGATGTTGATGAGCTGGTGGATACAACATGTTTACATAGTTGGAAAGGCTCTCTTATCCCCTTTTATAAAGTCTACTGTTGGTACGAGTATCTCCCTCCCTCTGTTTGGAACTAAAGATGGCTTTATGCAAATGAACCTTCATACATACTCTCTGAACAAGCAGATATATAATAGGTTAATTAAGTCTTGTTGAGTACCTTCGGTACTCATGTTTGCTTAATTTGGTTCAGGTGAAGACCCTCACTCCGACGCTGGTTTCTACGTTGACGTCGACGAGTAGTTTGGGGTTCCCAGGTAGCAGCCTGGAACGTGTAGGTTGGGTTTGGCTACGTTGCTTACTTTTGGCCTCTTAGGCCTTTTGCAGTCTTGTTGTATAGCAACACATTTGTTTTCGTTGTTTGTTGTAATGTTGGGTCATGTGACCTTTGCTTGTAATATTACCAAGTTCTGTAATCCAGGTTATGTAATATTACTTTGGATCGTAGAGTCTGTGATGTACCAGTTGTTCTACAGTCTTGATCTCTCTATTATACTTTGATAGTTGTGCCTGTGTTATGGCATCAATCGAGGTGTTGTGTTGCCGATGATCCATTCCGAGCAACGCCTGCCAGAGGTTCTGGCCTGGGAGAGGTGTGCCCAGTAACCTTCGGTTGTATCACATAACCAGTGACACACAACATCTTTGTATAGTACCGGGGTCGGGGCGCTACAAGTTTTGGTATCAGAGCAGGACTGCCTGTAGGAAACCCTTGTTATTGGTCGATGTTGAGTCTAGTGATTGTGAAAACTATTTTGAACCTAAAAATGAGTTGTGAAAATTTCATTAGGATTCTTTTTACTCCTTATCTGGTATCGCTCTGAACTCTGAGTTACCTTACCTTATTTGATTGTAAAGGTTTTACTTGCTCATCTGTTATTTTCAAATCTAGGATCAAACTCGTTGGGTGTTTTTCTTAGTACTCCGTGTCAGGTTGCTAATGCTCTCAGAGTTTCAAAGTCTACTCATTTGATCAAAATCATCGATCTTATCATATCTCAGATGTTCCACTTCAACTAATGTTACAAACATGATTTGTGGTCTTGCGTCATCTTTACTCTCCATTGTCATGGTTTGTAATTCAGCTGGGTATAATGTATACGTCTTGTATGCTTTTCGATACCATGCTTGATGAGATGATATGTCTTGTATCACATGTCTTGTTTTATCTACATGATGTCATCTATCATGTTTCCTTGATTCATCATGTTAGCATCCCATTGTATTCTTTCTCCATGAATGTGTTGTTCATGATTCTTGTTCCTTTTTACTCAGGATGGCTAGTGGTACTCGAGGTTCTGCTGGCCGTGGTGGTCGTAACCCTCCTGAGGAAGAACTGCCGCCACCTCCCACAATGGCGCAGGTTCTCCAGAATATCGAGACCAACCGCCTAAGAAATGAACATCTCCTCGAGCAGTTGGTGCAAAACACTGCGCGTCGCGCCAACAACTGTGCCACCCTTGGGGACTTTCTGAAAGCACAACCTCCCATCTTCCAGGAGGCTAAGGAGCCTCTTGATGCTGATGATTGGCTGCGTGCCATCGAACGCAAGTTCGGCGCACTCCATGTTCCAGATGCAGAGAGTGTGAACTTTGCTACTTATATGCTGGAGGGTGCAGCTGGTGCTTGGTGGGAAGGCTATCTGGCGTTGTTTGCGCCGGATGTTGTGGTCACTTGGGAAGAGTTCCGCACTGCTTTCCGAGCTGCTTATATTCCCGAAGCGGTTATGGACCGCAAAAGGAAGGAATTTCTTGAGCTGACACAAGGACGGATGGACGTTGAAGCTTACGGCCAGGAGTTCACTCGTCTTGCTCGTTACGCTCCCAGGGACGTGATCAATGATGCTGATAAGCAGGATCTGTTCCGCAAGGGACTTAATCCTCAACTCCGCTATGAGATGATTCCTTTCAAGTTCCAAACTTTCCAGGAACTGCATAACCAGTCCCTCACCATGGAGCAAGGTAGAAAGGATTTGGAGTCTGCTTTGAAGCAGGGCTCTGGTGATTCTCGTGCATCATCTTCTGGCTTCAAGAAGCGCCGTGTGTTCATACCATACAGCGCTGTTCCTAAAGCTCAATATGCACCCAAGTATTCAGGCTATGTTCCTCGTCCGCCAGTTCCACCTGCTACATCAACCTATGGTGGTGGACAAGGTTATCGTCCTCCAATTGGTGCTTCATCTGGCCTCACGTGCTTCAAGTGTGGTCAGCCAGGTCATTTCTCGAGGGAGTGCCCTCAAAAGACTGATAGTCGTGGAGTTCCCCCGCCTAAGAAATTTGTGAAGCCATCTGTTGCTGGACGTGGGCGTCTGAATCATGTTACCATTGATGAAGCTGAGAATGATCCAAGCGTTCTTCTCGGTACGCTCCGAGTCAACTCAATTCCAGTTACTGTACTGTTTGATTCTGGAGCATCGCATACATTCATGTCACAGAAGTTTGCTCATATGCATGGGATACCCTTTGTGGAGTTGCCTACTCCTCTGCTGATACAGTCTCCAGGTTCTAGTTGGCGAACTACAATGGTTACGCCTGAACTCTTAGTTGATGTAGGGTATCTGATGTTCCCTACCACTTTCATTGCTCTACAGTCAACTGATATCGACGTTATTTTGGGCATGAATTGGCTCGTGAAATATGAAGCTATTCTTGATTGCGCAGCTAAGTCTGTCACTTTGACACATCCTTCTGGTGATATTGTCAAGTATTGGTCACCATTAGCATGGCCTCCATCAGCACGTTCTCAGTTCTCGCCAGAAACTGAGTTGAATGCTATGGAAGTTCAAACTCCTCCAGAAATTCATGAATTATTGGTAGTTTGTGACTTTCCAGATGTCTTTCCAGAGGAACTACCTGGTATGCCACCTGATCGAAGTGTGGAATTTGTCATCGATCTGGTTCCTGGAACTGCTCCTATTTCCAAAAGACCTTATCGAATGCCCAAAGAGGAGTTGGTTGAATTGAAACGACAAATCGAAGGGTTGGAACTTAAAGAGTTCATCCAGCCTAGCTCATCTCCGTGGGGATGCCCTACAATCTTTGTTAAGAAGCGGGATACCAATGTTCCGCGTCTGGTTGTCGATTATCGGCCGCTGAATGCAGTGACCATCAAAAACAAGTATCCTCTTCCACGGATTAATGATCTGTTCGATCAGTTAGCTGGTGCAACAGTGTTCTCCAAGATGGACCTGCGATCAGGATACCATCAGATAAAGATCAGAAAGGAGGACATTCCCAAAACGGCTTTTGTTACTCGTTATGGTCTTTATGAGTATAAAGTGATGTCCTTTGGCCTTACAAATGCTCCAGCTACGTTCATGCGTCTCATGAACTCAGTGTTCATGGAGTATCTTGACAAGTTCGTCGTGGTCTATATCGACGATATTCTGATCTATTCTAAAACCGAAGAAGAACATGCCGAACATCTACGTTTGGTATTGACAAAACTTCGTGAGCATCGTCTTTATGCCAAGTTTTCTAAATGTGAGTTCTGGTTGAAAGAGCTCATATTTCTAGGACACGTTGTGTCTGCTGAAGGTGTTGCAGTTATTCCAGACAAGGTTCAATCTATTCTGAACTGGAAAGCACCTAAATCAGTCAAGGAGGTTAGGAGTTTCCTCGGAATGGCGGGTTACTACTGTCGGTTCATCGAGAGTTTCTCCAAGATTGCTAAACCAATGACTGATCTCCTGAAGAAAGATAAAAAGTTTGAGTGGTCAGAAAAGGCTGAGGAAAGTTTCCAAACCTTGAAAACCAAACTGACTACCGCTCCAGTGCTTGTTCTTCCAGACACTACCAAGGACTTTGTAATCTTTTGCGATGCTTCGCATCAAGGTCTTGGTTGTGTGTTAATGCAAGAAGGTCATGTGGTGGCTTATGCTTCTCGACAGTTGAAACCGCACGAGCTCAACTATCCAACCCATGATCTAGAACTAGCAGCTGTCATTTATGCTTTGAAACAATGGCGTCCTTACCTTCTCGGTAGCCGTTGTGAATTGTACTCGGATCATCAAAGTCTGAAATATCTCTTCACCCAACCAGATTTAAATCTTCGACAGAGACGATGGTTGGAAATAATCAAAGACTATGATTTGGGTCTCAATTATCAACCCGGCAAAGCCAACGTCGTTGCCGACGCGCTAAGTCGGAAGTCCTATTGCAACAACTTAATGGTACAACAATATCAACCCTCTCTTTATGAAGAGTTATCCAAGCTTAATCTTGAGATTGTTCCAACTGGTTATCTGGCTAATCTGGAAGTGAAACCTTCTCTTGAAGACCAAATCAGAATTGCCCAAAAGCGAGATGTTGGTATTGCCAAGATCAAGAAGAACATTGCCAGTGGAGTTGCTAAATGTTTCTCTATTGATGATCAAGGCACTGTTTATTTCGGCAATCGCTTGGTCGTGCCGAAGAAACAAAGTCTGAGAAGGCTAATTCTTCAAGAGGCTCATGAAACACCTCTTTCTATTCATCCTGGTAGCACGAAAATGTATCAGGATCTCCGGCAAAGATTCTGGTGGACCCGGATGAAGCGAGACATCGCGCAGTTCGTCGCTGAATGCGATGTTTGTCGTCGTGTTAAAGCTGAACATCAAAGACCAGCTGGTGCTCTTCAACCTTTGTCTATTCCTGTATGGAAGTGGGATGAAATTGGTATGGATTTCATTACTGGTCTTCCCAAGACAAAGAAGGGTCATGATGCTATCTGGGTAGTGGTTGATCGTCTATCCAAAGTTGCTCATTTCATTCCTGTTCGAGAGACCATTCGAGCTAGTCAACTAGCTGATCTATATATCTCTCGGATAGTCGTTCTTCATGGAGTTCCTAAGAAAATTGTTTCTGATCGTGGGAGTTTGTTCATCTCCAGATTTTGGGGAAGTCTCCAAGAAGCTATGGGAACTCGTCTTTCCTTTAGTACTGCTTATCATCCTCAAACCGGTGGTCAAACCGAAAGGGTGAATCAAATCCTTGAGGATATGCTCCGAGCTTGTGTTATATCCTTTGGTAAAGACTGGGAAAAGTTCCTTCCATTTGCCGAGTTCACCTATAACAATAGTTACCAATCCAGGTTGGGCATGGCTCCTTTTGAAGCTCTTTATTGCCTAAAATGCAGAACTCCTTTGAATTGGTCAGAAACCGGAGAAAGGTTATACTTTGGACCGGATATGATCAATGAAGCTGAAGAACAAGTTCGCATCATTCGTGAACGTCTGAAGACAGCTCAATCTCGTCAAAAGAGCTATTATGATCGTCAT
The DNA here is from genome assembly GCA_947311845.1 of Poa pratensis. NCBI lineage: Eukaryota > Viridiplantae > Streptophyta > Magnoliopsida > Poales > Poaceae > Poa > Poa pratensis. The sequence continues at coordinate 1,091,397 of CAMZMU010000037.1, read as the reverse complement.
CATCAGGATGTTCATTATGAAATCGGTGACAAAGCCTATCTTCGAGTCACACCTCTGAGAGGTGTTCATCGTTTCGGAATCAAAGGCAAATTGGCTCCTCGTTATGTTGGACCTTTCCCTATCCTTGCTAAACGAGGTGAAGTTTCCTATAAGCTGGAGTTGCCTTCAAAATTTCCGGATGTTCATGATGTCTTCCATGTGTCCCAACTCAAGCGTTGCTTCAAGGATCCGATGCGGGTTGTTGATCATGAAGCCCTTGATCTTCAGGAAGATCTCACTTATCGAGAATATCCTGTTCGTATTCTTGATGAAGCTGAACGTAAAACTCGACGTCAAACCATCAAGTTTCTCAAAGTTCAGTGGTCTCATCATTCCGAAGCTGAAGCAACCTGGGAACGAGAAGATCGTTTACGATATGAGTACCCCGACTTCTTTTCTAAAACCTAGGAATCTCGGGACGAGATTCTTGTAAGGAGGGTAGACTTGTAACATCCCGTGTTTGTAATAAAGAGTAAAGTTTGCACATCTTGAGCATAGCATGCATTTAATTAAACTTATACAAAAATTGAAATTGTAATTGAAATCTAACACTAAATGGACAAAATTTTCTGTCTATTTCAAATGTTCAAAAATAAATTTTCGCAGAAAGAATAATCAAACAAAACATTTTTGAATTTGTAAGAAAAGAGAGGAAAAGGTAGTGTGGCTACAGCTAAATATCTAGCTGCATTGGATTGCTATGTACTAGCTACAGTACCATCGCTTTAAAATATCCAGGGAGAGGACTCGTATGTGACTTGAGAGAAGTGACCAACTAGTACTAGTCTATCTCCACCTAGCAGACCACATCACCATCGTCATCCACAATTCCCCATCACACGACACCAAAACAACAAAGCCTCCAAGCCAGCGCCATGGCTGTGACCTAGCATGGAGGCGACCTAGTTGAAGGAGTACAGGAGTGCGGCAAGGAACGGAACCAGGGAGGAGAAGGTCGGGCGTCGCCGGAGCAGAGGTCGAGCAGTCCGTGGCCAGCGTCGGAACCGAGCAGGAGGGAACCAGGGGAGGCAAGGAGGGAGAGAAGAAGAAAAGACCAGGCCACACACATCTCCGATCTGTGCTTGTGCTTCGTTGAGTACAGGTACAGCTCATATTTGAGGCCACCAACAATTGTTTGTCCGTTCCATGTTTCCATCTGTGAGGAGCTGCTGCCTAGAGTGAAACATTATTTAGGATGGGAAGAAAGAACCTTCAGATCCTCTAGTTCATGATAGGATTTGTTTTTGGACAAAGTTTCTGTAGTATTCCGTCTCAGATTTAGCTAGACTGAATTTAATCTGATCTCTGAAAATACCTTTCCTGTCGTGCAAATATCTTGCCCAAACTGAACTTTGTTTTTTTTTCAAAATTCAGTAGCCAGCAGAAGAATGATAGTTCTCAGAGTTTACCTGTACTTGAGTGCCTGGTTCAGGTTTTTAGGAGAAGAAATAGTGCCCAGGGAACAATCAGTTTAGTTTAGCGTTTGGACCTGGTGACTGTGTCCAAGTGTTCAGAGTAGTGGTTACACGATACACCTAGACAATCTAGAGAAGTTAAAGAAAACCAGTTTAGTGAGCCCTGTATGCTAGCAGTAGAGCTTGTACATGAGCTGCTGGGTTTTTGTGTCGCCAGCTTTCAGTTAAACGCAACTATGCTCAGTTCAGTCTTTTAGCAAACCTGAAAACAACTTTAGTGGTCAGGTCGTGACATGAAGCTTGAATTATTTTAGCTAGACCGAAGTAACTACTGTGTGCTGCTTTGTCCAGTAAATATCCAGAAACGAGTAAACTTGTAAAAAGCACAGAATATTCATATTAAATCAGAAAAATACAAATAATATGTCAAAACGTCCAGAAAATTAATTTTGGTCTGTTGATATCATTATCATGCATGTATGATTAAACTACAGTACTGTTTCTGTAGGAGAACAACTCGAACACTTTATTTAAATATGGGGTTTATCGGAATGCGATAGTTTTAGCATTTCAACTCCATTTAAATTGTGATATTATTTTAGGGCTACTTTGTAAACATTAAAATGTCATGCATACATATTGCGCATTGCATCAATGCCATGTGTTGATTGTTGTTCTTTTCCGGTGTTTGTTCTTCTCGGTAGATCGTGGTTCGGAGGTTGACCCCGCTATAGTTGAAGAACAAGATCTGATTTCCGACGAACAAGGCAAGCATAACCTCTTATCTGCCCATATATGATTTTGAAGTATTTCACGCTTGTATTTGCATACGATTCCAATGTATTTTGGTCTATAAATAGAGGTATCCTATATATTCGCATCACCTAGATATCCGCAATCATTATTCCTAGCAGCCATAGTTTTGATATGTGTTTACCGCCAAAGCCTCATATCCGCTTAGCCATGCGTAGTTGTTATCTCTGCTCCACCCGGTTGGTGAATCAGAGCTGCGAAAAATCTCTTATGTCAGGACGTTGTGAGAAGGAGGTGAACATATGACAATATGCTAAAAGGCATGGATGGGAGGCCACATTGGGATTGTGGTGAGTTGTTCCATTCTTGCCGACCCAGGACCTGAGGTTCTCGCCTCTTGAACCAAGACTGAGCGTACTTCCATACGTGGCGGGCCTAACACCCTGCTCGACTAACTTGGTTGGTTGTACCCATGGGACACGTAGTTTGGTATTCCATCTGCGTGTGGGTCAGAAACGTTTATGAAAAGGTAGGGCCTGGCAGGGATCCAGTGATGGACGAACACGGATCTTGATTCCTGTGACAGAGTAACGGGGACCGTCACGAGGTGGCCATCTCGCGTAATGGCGGCAGCTCCCTGTTATGGATGGCCCATGGAATATAATCAACCAAGGTAAAGGTCGTGGTCAGCCACCCTCTGCCAGCACCCTCGGAAGTGTGTCATGTGGCAATAAGAGTCGGCTGATACGTGTGGTTAAAGTTGTACACCCCTGCAGGGTTTAATCTTTTTGAAAAGCCGTGTCCGCGGTTATGGACGACTTGGGAATGGACACGTGATCATAGAGAACCTGAACATAAACGTAAAATCTGTTGACAACGAATGAAGGGTGCTTCCTCGAGGGGGTGACCCTAGTTGATAGATGATGTTGATGAGCTGGTGGATACAACATGTTTACATAGTTGGAAAGGCTCTCTTATCCCCTTTTATAAAGTCTACTGTTGATACGAGTATCTCCCTCCCTCTGTTTGGAACTAAAGATGGCTTTATGCAAATGAACCTTCATACATACTCTCTGAACAAGCAGATATAATAGGTTAATTAAGTCTTGTTGAGTACCTTCGGTACTCATGTTTGCTTAATTTGGTTCAGGTGAAGACCCTCACTCCGACGCTGGTTTCTACGTTGACGTCGACGAGTAGTTTGGGGTTCCCAGGTAGCAGCCTGGAACGTGTAGGTTGGGTTTGGCTACGTTGCTTACTTTTGGCCTCTTAGGCCTTTTGCAGTCTTGTTGTATAGCAACACATTTGTTTTCGTTGTTTGTTGTAATGTTGGGTCATGTGACCTTTGCTTGTAATATTACCAAGTTCTGTAATCCAGGTTATGTAATATTACTTTGGATCGTAGAGTCTGTGATGTACCAGTTGTTCTACAGTCTTGATCTCTCTATTATACTTTGATAGTTGTGCCTGTGTTATGGCATCAATCGAGGTGTTGTGTTGCCGATGATCCATTCCAAGCAACGCCTGCCAGAGGTTCTGGCCTGGGAGAGGTGTGCCCAGTAACCTTCGGTTGTATCACATAACCAGTGACACACAACATCTTTGTATAGTACCGGGGTCGGGGCGCTACAAGTTTTGGTATCAGAGCAGGACTGCCTGTAGGAAACCCTTGTTATTGGTCGATGTTGAGTCTAGTGATTGTGAAAACTATTTTGAACCTAAAAATGAGTTGTGAAAATTTCATTAGGATTCTTTTTACTCCTTATCTGGTATCGCTCTGAACTCTGAGTTACCTTACCTTATTTGATTGTAAAGGTTTTACTTGCTCATCTGTTATTTTCAAATCTAGGATCAAACTCGTTGGGTGTTTTTCTTAGTACTCCGTGTCAGGTTGCTAATGCTCTCAGAGTTTCAAAGTCTACTCATTTGATCAAAATCATCGATCTTATCATATCTCAGATGTTCCACTTCAACTAATGTTACAAACATGATTTGTGGTCTTGAGTCATCTTTACTCTCCATTGTCATGGTTTGTAATTCAGCTGGGTATAATGTATACGTCTTGTATGCTTTTCGATACCATGCTTGATGAGATGATATGTCTTGTATCACATGTCTTGTTTTATCTACATGATGTCATCTATCATGTTTCCTTGATTCATCATGTTAGCATCCCATTGTATTCTTTCTCCATGAATGTGTTGTTCATGATTCTTGTTCCTTTTTACTCAGGATGGCTAGTGGTACTCGAGGTTCTGCTGGCCGTGGTGGTCGTAACCCTCCTGAGGAAGAACTGCCGCCACCTCCCACAATGGCGCAGGTTCTCCAGAATATCGAGACCAACCGCCTAAGAAATGAACATCTCCTCGAGCAGTTGGTGCAAAACACTGCGCGTCGCGCCAACAACTGTGCCACCCTTGGGGACTTTCTGAAAGCACAACCTCCCATCTTCCAGGAGGCTAAGGAGCCTCTTGATGCTGATGATTGGCTGCGTGCCATCGAACGCAAGTTCGGCGCACTCCATGTTCCAGATGCAGAGAGTGTGAACTTTGCTACTTATATGCTGGAGGGTGCAACTGGTGCTTGGTGGGAAGGCTATCTGGCGTTGTTTGCGCCGGATGTTGTGGTCACTTGGGAAGAGTTCCGCACTGCTTTCCGAGCTGCTTATATTCCCGAAGCGGTTATGGACCGCAAAAGGAAGGAATTTCTTGAGCTGACACAAGGACGGATGGACGTTGAAGCTTACGGCCAGGAGTTCACTCGTCTTGCTCGTTACGCTCCCAGGGACGTGATCAATGATGCTGATAAGCAGGATCTGTTCCACAAGGGACTTAATCCTCAACTCCGCTATGAGATGATTCCTTTCAAGTTCCAAACTTTCCAGGAACTGCATAACCAGTCCCTCACCATGGAGCAAGGTAGAAAGGATTTGGAGTCTGCTTTGAAGCAGGGCTCTGGTGATTCTCGTGCATCATCTTCTGGCTTCAAGAAGCGCCGTGTGTTCATACCATACAGCGCTGTTCCTAAAGCTCAATATGCACCCAAGTATTCAGGCTATGTTCCTCGTCCGCCAGTTCCACCTGCTACATCAACCTATGGTGGTGGACAAGGTTATCGTCCTCCAATTGGTGCTTCATCTGGCCTCACGTGCTTCAAGTGTGGTCAGCCAGGTCATTTCTCGAGGGAGTGCCCTCAAAAGACTGATAGTCGTGGAGTTCCCCGCCCAAGAAATTTGTGAAGCCATCTGTTGCTGGACGTGGGCGTCTGAATCATGTTACCATTGATGAAGCTGAGAATGATCCAAGCGTTCTTCTCGGTACGCTCCGAGTCAACTCAATTCCAGTTACTGTACTGTTTGATTCTGGAGCATCGCATACATTCATGTCACAGAAGTTTGCTCATATGCATGGGATACCTTTGTGGAGTTGCCTACTCCTCTGCTGATACAGTCTCCAGGTTCTAGTTGGCGAACTACAATGGTTACGCCTGAACTCTTAGTTGATGTAGGGTATCTGATGTTCCCTACCACTTTCATTGCTCTACAGTCAACTGATATCGACGTTATTTTGGGCATGAATTGGCTCGTGAAATATGAAGCTATTCTTGATTGCGCAGCTAAGTCTGTCACTTTGACACATCCTTCTGGTGATATTGTCAAGTATTGGTCACCATTAGCATGGCCTCCATCAGCACGTTCTCAGTTCTCGCCAGAAACTGAGTTGAATGCTATGGAAGTTCAAACTCCTCCAGAAATTCATGAATTATTGGTAGTTTGTGACTTTCCAGATGTCTTTCCAGAGGAACTACCTGGTATGCCACCTGATCGAAGTGTGGAATTTGTCATCGATCTGGTTCCTGGAACTGCTCCTATTTCCAAAAGACCTTATCGAATGCCCAAAGAGGAGTTGGTTGAATTGAAACGACAAATCGAAGGGTTGGAACTTAAAGAGTTCATCCAGCCTAGCTCATCTCCGTGGGGATGCCCTACAATCTTTGTTAAGAAGCGGGATACCAATGTTCCGCGTCTGGTTGTCGATTATCGGCCGCTGAATGCAGTGACCATCAAAAACAAGTATCCTCTTCCACGGATTAATGATCTGTTCGATCAGTTAGCTGGTGCAACAGTGTTCTCCAAGATGGACCTGCGATCAGGATACCATCAGATAAAGATCAGAAAGGAGGACATTCCCAAAACGGCTTTTGTTACTCGTTATGGTCTTTATGAGTATAAAGTGATGTCCTTTGGCCTTACAAATGCTCCAGCTACGTTCATGCGTCTCATGAACTCAGTGTTCATGGAGTATCTTGACAAGTTCGTCGTGGTCTATATCGACGATATTCTGATCTATTCTAAAACCGAAGAAGAACATGCCGAACATCTACGTTTGGTATTGACAAAACTTCGTGAGCATCGTCTTTATGCCAAGTTTTCTAAATGTGAGTTCTGGTTGAAAGAGCTCATATTTCTAGGACACGTTGTGTCTGCTGAAGGTGTTGCAGTTATTCCAGACAAGGTTCAATCTATTCTGAACTGGAAAGCACCTAAATCAGTCAAGGAGGTTAGGAGTTTCCTCGGAATGGCGGGTTACTACTGTCGGTTCATCGAGAGTTTCTCCAAGATTGCTAAACCAATGACTGATCTCCTGAAGAAAGATAAAAAGTTTGAGTGGTCAGAAAAGGCTGAGGAAAGTTTCCAAACCTTGAAAACCAAACTGACTACCGCTCCAGTGCTTGTTCTTCCAGACACTACCAAGGACTTTGTAATCTTTTGCGATGCTTCGCATCAAGGTCTTGGTTGTGTGTTAATGCAAGAAGGTCATGTGGTGGCTTATGCTTCTCGACAGTTGAAACCGCATGAGCTCAACTATCCAACCCATGATCTAGAACTAGCAGCTGTCATTTATGCTTTGAAACAATGGCGTCCTTACCTTCTCGGTAGCCGTTGTGAATTGTACTCGGATCATCAAAGTCTGAAATATCTCTTCACCCAACCAGATTTAAATCTTCGACAGAGACGATGGTTGGAAATAATCAAAGACTATGATTTGGGTCTCAATTATCAACCCGGCAAAGCCAACGTCGTTGCCGACGCGCTAAGTCGGAAGTCCTATTGCAACAACTTAATGGTACAACAATATCAACCCTCTCTTTATGAAGAGTTATCCAAGCTTAATCTTGAGATTGTTCCAACTGGTTATCTGGCTAATCTGGAAGTGAAACCTTCTCTTGAAGACCAAATCAGAATTGCCCAAAAGCGAGATGTTGGTATTGCCAAGATCAAGAAGAACATTGCCAGTGGAGTTGCTAAATGTTTCTCTATTGATGATCAAGGCACTGTTTATTTCGGCAATCGCTTGGTCGTGCCGAAGAAACAAAGTCTGAGAAGGCTAATTCTTCAAGAGGCTCATGAAACACCTCTTTCTATTCATCCTGGTAGCACGAAAATGTATCAGGATCTCCGGCAAAGATTCTGGTGGACCCGGATGAAGCGAGACATCGCGCAGTTCGTCGCTGAATGCGATGTTTGTCGTCGTGTTAAAGCTGAACATCAAAGACCAGCTGGTGCTCTTCAACCTTTGTCTATTCCTGTATGGAAGTGGGATGAAATTGGTATGGATTTCATTACTGGTCTTCCCAAGACAAAGAAGGGTCATGATGCTATCTGGGTAGTGGTTGATCGTCTATCCAAAGCTGCTCATTTCATTCCTGTTCGAGAGACCATTCGAGCTAGTCAACTAGCTGATCTATATATCTCTCGGATAGTCGTTCTTCATGGAGTTCCTAAGAAAATTGTTTCTGATCGTGGGAGTTTGTTCATCTCCAGATTTTGGGGAAGTCTCCAAGAAGCTATGGGAACTCGTCTTTCCTTTAGTACTGCTTATCATCCTCAAACCGGTGGTCAAACCGAAAGGGTGAATCAAATCCTTGAGGATATGCTCCGAGCTTGTGTTATATCCTTTGGTAAAGACTGGGAAAAGTTCCTTCCATTTGCCGAGTTCACCTATAACAATAGTTACCAATCCAGCTTGGGCATGGCTCCTTTTGAAGCTCTTTATTGCCTAAAATGCAGAACTCCTTTGAATTGGTCAGAAACCGGAGAAAGGTTATACTTTGGACCGGATATGATCAATGAAGCTGAAGAACAAGTTCGCATCATTCGTGAACGTCTGAAGACAGCTCAATCTCGTCAAAAGAGCTATTATGATCGTCATCATCAGGATGTTCATTATGAAATCGGTGACAAAGCCTATCTTCGAGTCACACCTCTGAGAGGTGTTCATCGTTTCGGAATCAAAGGCAAATTGGCTCCTCGTTATGTTGGACCTTTCCCTATCCTTGCTAAACGAGGTGAAGTTTCCTATAAGCTGGAGTTGCCTTCAAAATTTCCGGATGTTCATGATGTCTTCCATGTGTCCCAACTCAAGCGTTGCTTCAAGGATCCGATGCGGGTTGTTGATCATGAAGCCCTTGATCTTCAGGAAGATCTCACTTATCGAGAATATCCTGTTCGTATTCTTGATGAAGCTGAACGTAAAACTCGACGTCAAACCATCAAGTTTCTCAAAGTTCAGTGGTCTCATCATTCCGAAACTGAAGCAACCTGGGAACGAGAAGATCGTTTACGATATGAGTACCCCGACTTCTTTTCTAAAACCTAGGAATCTAACAAAACATTTTTGAATTTGTAAGAAAAGAGAGGAAAAGGTAGTGTGGCTACAGCTAAATATCTAGCTGCGATTGGATTGCTATGTACTAGCTACAGTACCATCACTTTAAAATATCGAGGGAGAGGACTCGTATGTGACTTGAGAGAAGTGACCAACTAGTACTAGTCTACGTTTCAAAAAAAAAAAAACTAGTACTAGTCTATCTCCACCTAGCAGACCACATCACCATCGTCATCCACAATTCCCCATCACACGACACCAAAACAACAAAGCCTCCAAGCCAGCGCCATGGCTGTGACCTAGCATGGAGGCGACCTAGTTGAAGGAGTACAGGAGTGCGGCAAGGAACGGAACCAGGGAGGAGAAGGTCGGGCGTCGCCGGAGCAGAGGTCGAGCAGTCCGTGGCCAGCGTCGGAACCGAGCAGGAGGGAACCAGGGGAGGCAAGGAGGGAGAGAAGAAGAAAAGACCAGGCCACACACATCTCCGATCTGTGCTTGTGCTTCGTTGAGTACAGGTACAGCTCATATTTGAGGCCACCAACAATTGTTTGTCCGTTCCATGTTTCCATCTGTGAGGAGCTGCTGCCTAGAGTGAAACATTATTTAGGATGGGAAGAAAGAACCTTCAGATCCTCTAGTTCATGATAGGATTTGTTTTTGGACAAAGTTTCTGTAGTATTCCGTCTCAGATTTAGCTAGACTGAATTTAATCTGATCTCTGAAAATACCTTTCCTGTCGTGCAAATATCTTGCCCAAACTGAACTTTGTTTTTTTTTTCAAAATTCAGTAGCCAGCAGAAGAATGATAGTTCTCAGAGTTTACCTGTACTTGAGTGCCTGGTTCAGGTTTTTAGGAGAAGAAATAGTGCCCAGGGAACAATCAGTTTAGTTTAGCGTTTGGACCTGGTGACTGTGTCCAAGTGTTCAGAGTAGTGGTTACACGATACACCTAGACAATCTAGAGAAGTTAAAGAAACCAGTTTAGTGAGCCCTGTATGCTAGCAGTAGAGCTTGTACATGAGCTGCTGGGTTTTTGTGTCGCCAGCTTTCAGTTAAACGCAACTATGCTCAGTTCAGTCTTTTAGCAAACCTGAAAACAACTTTAGTGGTCAGGTCGTGACATGAAGCTTGAATTATTTTAGCTAGACCGAAGTAACTACTGTGTGCTGCTTTGTCCAGTAAATATCCAGAAACGAGTAAACTTGTAAAAAGCACAGAATATTCATATTAAATCAGAAAAATACAAATAATATGTCAAAACGTCCAGAAAATTAATTTTGGTCTGTTGATATCATTATCATGCATGTATGATTAAACTACAGTACTGTTTCTGTAGGAGAACAACTCGAACACTTTATTTAAATATGGGGTTTATCGGAATGCGATAGTTTTAGCATTTCAACTCCATTTAAATTGTGATATTATTTTAGGGCTACTTTGTAAACATTAAAATGTCATGCATACATATTGCGCATTGCATCAATGCCATGTGTTGATTGTTGTTCTTTTCCGGTGTTTGTTCTTCTCGGTAGATCGTGGTTCGGAGGTTGACCCCGCTATAGTTGAAGAACAAGATCTGATTTCCGACGAACAAGGCAAGCATAACCTCTTATCTGCCCATATATGATTTTGAAGTATTTCACGCTTGTATTTGCATACGATTCCAATGTATTTTGGTCTATAAATAGAGGTATCCTATATATTCGCATCACCTAGATATCCGCAATCATTATTCCTAGCAGCCATAGTTTTGATATGTGTTTACCGCCAAAGCCTCATATCCGCTTAGCCATGCGTAGTTGTTATCTCTGCTCCACCCGGTTGGTGAATCAGAGCTGCGAAGAATCTCTTATGTCAGGACGTTGTGAGAAGGAGGTGAACATATGACAATATGCTAAAAGGCATGGATGGGAGGCCACATTGGGATTGTGGTGAGTTGTTCCATTCTTGCCGACCTAGGACCTGAGGTTCTCGCCTCTTGAACCAAGACTGAGCGTATTTCCATACGTGGCGGGCCTAACACCCTGCTCGACTAACTTGGTTGGTTGTACCCATGGGACACGTAGTTTGGTATTCCATCTGCGTGTGGGTCAGAAACGTTTATGAAAAGGTAGGGCCTGGCAGGGATCCAGTGATGGACGAACACGGATCTTGATTCCTGTGACAGAGTAACGGGGACCGTCACGAGGTGGCCATCTCGCGTAATGGCGGCAGCTCCCTGTTATGGATGGCCCATGGAATATAATCAACCAAGGTAAAGGTCGTGGTCAGCCACCCTCTGCCAGCACCCCCGGAAGTGTGTCATGTGGCAATAAGAGTCGGCTGATACGTGTGGTTAAAGTTGTACACCCCTGCAGGGTTTAATCTTTTCGAAAAGCCGTGTCCGCGGTTATGGACGACTTGGGAATGGACACGTGATCATAGAGAATCTGAACATAAACGTAAAATCTGTTGACAACGAATGAAGGGTGCTTCCTCGAGGGGGTGACCCTAGTTGATAGATGATGTTGATTAGCTGGTGGATACAACATGTTTACAATAGTTGGAAATGTTTTCTTATCCCCTTTTATAAAGTCTACTGTTGATACGAGTATCTCCCTCCCTCTGTTTGGAACTAAAGATGGCTTTATGCAAATGAACCTTCATACATACTCTCTGAACAAGCAGATATATAATAGGTTAATTAAGTCTTGTTGAGTACCTTCGGTACTCATGTTTGCTTAATTTGGTTCAGGTGAAGACCCTCACTCCGACGCTGGTTTCTACGTTGACGTCAACGAGTAGTTTGCGGTTCCCAGGTAGCAGCCTAGAACGTGTAGGTTGGGTTTGGCTACATTGCTTACTTTTGGCCTCTTAGGCCTTTTGCAGTCTTGTTGTATAGCAACACATTTGTTTTCGTTGTTTGTTGTAATGTTGGGTCATGTGACCTTTGCTTGTAATATTACCAAGTTCTGTAATCCAGGTTATGTAATATTACTTTGGATCGTAGAGTCTGTGATGTACCAGTTGTTCTACAGTCTTGATCTCTCTATTATACTTTGATAGTTGTGCCTGTGTTATGGCATCAATCGAGGTGTTGTGTTGCCGATGATCCATTCCGAGCAACGCCTGCCAGAGGTTCTGGCCTGGGAGAGGTGTGCCCAGTAACCTTCGGTTATATCACATAACCAGTGACACAGCATCTTTGTATAGTACCGGGGTCGGGGCGCTACACTCTGGCCTGGGAACTCTGGAGCGGCTCTCTCCACCACTGGCGTCGTGGGCACCCGCGCCTTCGCCTTCCAGCGGCGCCTCCTCTCGGGTTTCAGGGGCTAGGGAAGATTGCCCAGCCATCGTCAAGTCCGCCGCAGCCGTGCCCGCTGCGTCCTCAGAAGAAGCTGCCGCCCACTCAGTTTCTGCACTTGGAGGGGCGGCGGAGGAACGTTCTCCTCCATCTCGACATCGGCGCCTTCCCTCGCTAGCGTGCCGCTCCTCGCCGTCTCCGCGGCGATCCTCCTGCCGCTCCGGTGGAGTGACAAGGCGTGGCGGTGTTGGCGTCCTCTCCACCGTCTCCTCCTCGAGGCGCTCCTCTGCGGTAGGAGACGAAGCAGCTGCCTCGATAAGAGGCACAACCACCACAGGCCCTGTGGCCTCCTCTGCCACAGGCCTCGTGGCCTCCTCCGCAGCCGGCTCCGTGGCCTCCGTCACCACGGGCCTGGCAACCTCTTCAGCTGAGGGCTCCACAGGCCCCTCAGTGGCTGTCGTGGCGGTGCCCCGCACCTCCGCAGCCTTACGGAGCCTACGGCGCTTTGCCGTCACCAAATCCCTGACAAGCAAGCAAGAAAGGTCTTCAAGAGGGGAACAAGGGTTTTTTCATAAGGAATGAAAACAGCCAAGGGAGCCAACCCTTACCCAGATGCCTTGGCGCGGGAGTCAACCCACACCGTGTTTGACGACCTCCACGGCCTTGACGACGCGGCACCGGACCCCTCGAGGGCAGCCTCAGCTTTCCTCTTGGAGGAGTGCCCGCCGGACTCTTGGCGGTCCTGTCATGACTAGCCTTGGAGCGGGGCTCGCAGCGTCCCGCTGCGGCCTCCCTGTCGCTGTCTCCTCCCCCTCCGCGGCCTGGCGCGAAGGGACGACAAGGAAACCCTCATCCCCGCTGGACGAGATCTCCAGAACCTCTTCCTCGGGAGGCGCAGGCTTCGAGGAGCTCGCTTCTCCTGCCGAAGGATTCGCCTCTCTAGAGGCGACGCCCAGATCGGCGTCAGACGCGGCGGGTGACTCTGCGGTCCAGTCTTCTTCCACCACGGGTGCCGCGGCCTCCTGCTTTTCCTCCCCCGCCAGACCTTGAGGGGTGAACTCCGGCATCAGCTCAGGATCGCGAGGCGCTGCTTCGGAGTGAGCTGATGGAGTGGCCTCGCAAGTTCACTGCGCGGCACAGGAACGTCCGGGGCGGTGAAGAGGATGCCCATGATGGAGGCAATGACGTCGGGGGTGTGGGAGCTGCAGTGCAGCCGCATCGGGTCCGCCGGGCCTGAGTACATCCACGCCGGCTTCGTGTGCTTCTGGAGAGGAGCGATACGGCGCCTCACGAAGTCTTCAGCAACCATCTGCCCGTGAGGCCAGCTTCGCGGACGAGCCTCATGCGCGCGACCAAGTCAGCAATCTTCGGGCTTTGGAAGGCCGCGCTTGACCAGTTCGAGTTCTTCAGCGGCGGCGCCTCAGGGACGTCGAAGGAGTTCTGCGTCTTGGCGTCCACGATGAACCACCGCTGGCAGAAGTCGTCCACCTTCTTCGTCACCCGCGTGACGGGCTTGTCGCCGTCCCAGGACATGGGGATGTAGATGCCTCCCATCCCATCCGCAATGCGGAAGGACACGCAACCAGATCGCTCGCCGGGCGCCGTGGAGCGGAGCGCGTAGAAGCTCCGGAAGAAGGCCACGGAAGGCATCACCCCCAAATACGCCTCGCAAGATATGCGAAAATGGCGAGGGTCAAAATGGAGTTGGGGTGCAGATGCAGAAGCTGGATCTGGTAGAAGGCCAGAACCTCTTCCAAGAAAGGGGAAAATGGCGGCATCAGGCCAGCGAAAATGGTCTGGAAGAAAATGAGGTACAACCCCGCCGCGAGCTTGCCAAAGCGCGCCGCCTTGAGAATGCTGGCGTCGTGCTCGTTGTTCTGGCCTGCGGCCATCAGCCTGATTTTGTCCAGCGCCTCCGCCGTGTGGATGCGGGTCCCCACCAGCGCCGGCGCGAACTCGTCCTCTGCTGCTGCCCCAGCAGGCTTGTTCACCATCGCCGCTTTGTCCTTCTTAGGACTCATGGTCGATGAAGAAGGGCGGCGGAGAAGCTCGGTGAAGGAGGAAGAGCGCTGGGGACAAAGAAGCGCAGAAGTCAAGAGCAAGGAGACGGGCGCGTAAATGATGCAGTAACTGCTGCCTGAACCAGCGCTGCAGGCTTTATATCACCTCAGGGAAGTTACCAAGACATGGTGGGTCCCCCCACTATGCCCATCATCTCCGAAGAGAAAGTGTCGTCGCGGCTCAACTGCCCTACACGTGTCTCGGGCCGGCCGGACACTTTGGGCCCATGACGATTCGCCTGCGTCCATTGGACTACGTCGTGCCCATCATGGGCCCGGGGGCTACTGTCGGCCCAGTAAGAACCAGGGTGTGCTGGGCCTGTCCTCCACAGCCCTCGACACTCGATGGCTAAATTTCGCTAAGGACCAAGCCTACGGCTTGGAGAGACCCGCGAGGCAAATCGCCTCGTGAGGGCTTAGGAGGCAGCAGAGGCCTGCGGAGGCCCCTCACTGCTGCCCCCTCGTCAAGGTGATTTCCTCTGGAGAGAGGTCAACGCCGAATCCTCCACAGGGCACCCCAGCCCTCGTGGGGATTCCTTCGCTGCAAAGCAACCTCTGCAGAGCGCACATGGGCTCTGCAGCGGCCGCAGAGTGACGCGCGCCTCTGCGCGCGGTGACGACGACGCCGCAGTTGCCATTTTGGTGATTAAAGGAGTCAACAAAGCTGCGCCATCCGCACCGGACTACAAGGATTTCCTCTTTGGTGATAAGTGGACCGGCCGGCGCTACGCTCCACGGCCAACGTCACCGCGGGCACCCCCACGTTCCTCTGCAGCCCCAGCTGGCCGTCCTGCATGGACGGTGGTTTCTCTGCCACAGGCATCAGCTTTATGCCCATTGACCGCGTCCATGGACAGCTGGGCTGCGGTGCACCGTGCTCCCCCTTCTGTCGCCATGTGGTAGCCCTTCCGCGGCGCAAGCGCGGGGAAGAGGCCCGGGGCGCCTATAAAAGGAGGAGGTGCACCACCGTAGCAAAGGGTCGCATTTCCAGCCTAGTTTAGCTACCTACGCGCAAGGAAGAAGAAGACTACTGTTTCCCCTTCCTTGTGAACACCACTGCCAAAAGAGAGCCCTCGGCAAGCTCATTGTACTGTAACCTCCATAGCAGTGCAATACAGACAAACAGGAGTAGCGTTGTTACCTCCACACGAGGGCCGTGAACCTGGGTATGGGCTGGTGTTCATCTCTGTCGTGATGTCCCTCCTCATGCTCGACGAGCACCGTCGCCGTGCAGGTTGAGGGTTGTTTGACCAACGTGTTCAGCCCCTTACACGAACTCTCTTCGTGAGCTTGACCATCCCTGTTTCGTGGGAGTCATTCTCCGACACATACCACTTCCCGCAGTTCATGTCCACGTTTGCTGGAATAAGCGGACGATGCTTCTTGGCCGACCCACCTCCCTAGAATCCCATAACCCAATTTTGCCACCTCCATTTCCTCCCAGCAACTCATCACCATATGTTCTTCCTCCTGCCATCGATGATGTTTGGTGTGCAAGGGTGTTGAATGAATGAGGGGGAATTTATAGGCCGATTGATCGACCAAACAATAGAAAACGGAGACCTGTGTGTGAACATATGGGTCAACCCTGGTAGTCATGTGCTACCTGCTTCATTGTCCATCTGTTAGACCTGGCCGACACCAAATTAAAAATCAGAGTATACGCGCTCCTACCTGTTATCCTCATCAACCGCTCTATGTCTGATATTGTAAGATATCTTCACGAATCTAGATACATTAAGTTGTCCAGCGAGCTACTAAACCCAAGTTGAACCAGTCAAGTAGACTATAGGTTATGCAATCCCTGGACAAGAAACCAACCATGTGTGGACTAGTGTTTGAGGAAGAAGATGGACTCTGGCACGGCGTCATGGCTCCCATGGGAAGATGGCCTCTATGTCTGATTTTTCTGATTTGAGTTTAAAAGAAAATCAAAACTTTTTTCGTTGGATACCTATGCATGTTGTCTAAGTATATGCTAATTTTTGGTGCAAAAATTGTATTCGGAGCTATATAAAAAACAAAATTTTGGACACAATATAGTAAAAAACATAGTATTTGTCAAAAAAGAATTCTTTGTGTAGCCCAAAATATAAAGTATTTTTTGCCAAAACTTCTGGCATATTACATAATACGTATATGTATTTATATAACCAAGTTCAGACTTTTTTGAGACCTAAAAGTCGGTTGTTAAAATCATTCAAAAAAAACGGGCACACTGCTGGCCCGGTGCCACAATCGATTTCCTCTACTTTATAAAAAATCGAAGCATATAGTTGTTGCAACCGTCCAAAACCTTTTAACAAGTCCTTCCCTTCTCCTGTAGGCCCCGCTTGGATTGGCTGTTGATTTTCTGGCCCGGTATTTCTCCACCCTCCTTGACCTGTAAAAGAAACGGAGGTGGTCAGGTCCGGAATTCTTCCCGACCATTTCCGGCCGAAAAACGGTCATCCAGTCGGGCCCGTAAGATGTAAGAAAATGTGCAGTCACTAACCACTATCGATTAAATATTTTTATAGACTTGTCCACAACCTTTTTCAAAAGTCGTCCCCTTATCACAAACCAGTTTGCTAATGCTAGTATTAGTTTATGCATCCTCGAGTTAACCAAGTAGCCATGTGGAGGAAGGCCAAGGCAAAATTTCCCTAACCGCGTCCAAAGCGCTAGGCATATCGGACAACGTTGATACATGAGAATTTGTTTTCAAAAAATTCTCGTGCCTTATTTTTAACCTATTTGTATTTTGTAGGGTTCGCAGGGTTAGAGCAGCGCCACCGGTGCTCCTGGACAAGCTCGTCGAAGAGATTCTTCTCTTGGCACCATGTTTGTACTCCATGTTTGTTCGCCCTCAGTGATCAATATACACATCTATTGAAAACATCATGTGGGTGTGGCCCTTGAACACAAAATTGTTGGTAAATGCCCGTGGAACGATGCTTAATGTTGTAACAGTTAAGATTTTAGATGATCTGTGACCTTATCATGTGTGGAAAAACTGATTCAGTGCTTCTCTGTTTGTCATGTGCATTTATGTTTGAAAAATGTTTGCAAGAACGTGATATGCACGTTATTTGGTGAAAATATGTGTTTTCCTTTTTTCCCGTGGGAACTTCGATGAACACGTTTGTACTTGTTTTGACTCATGATTATGATTTGTGCTCCCTCCGTCCCAAAATATAAATATAAGGCATGCTATTTTTTTTTTGATGCAATATTTTAACCACTAATATATACTCTCTCTGATCCAGAAAAGTTGCCGCAACGCTTAGTATATGCTATTTTTCATTTTAGCCCTTCTAAGTTAAGAATTAAACATTTAGCCCATGTCGTGTGTACAGCTTGCATCTCCGCCCATCTCGCACAACTCTCCTTCCCCCGATCTCGCCGCAGCAAATCCGGGTGAACGAGTAGTTGTTGCTCCCTGACACCGTCTCCATCGCCTGGAGCCGCCTTGTCGGTGGAGAGAGGCAGGAGGGAGTTGGCCTAGGATCTGGATCGACGCTCGGGAACTTGGTGGAGTAGGATCTGGATCGGTGCTCGCAAACTTGGCGTCCAACCTGTCCTCCTGCCGAGGAGCGTGAAGAGGCGAGGGGCGTGCAGCTGCAACGGGAGCTCGGCGCCGGAGCAGAGAGAGGGAGAGCAGAGAGTGTGGGTTCGGGAGCAGGAGCGGTCGCAATTATAAATAGTACTGATAAAAAAATGTATAAATAGTAGTACTGTATATCTTCATTCGTCTTGCAATTGATAGAAAAATGTTTTGCAAGGAAGTGAAATGCAGGTAATTCGGTGAAAGATTTGGTTTCACTTTTTTCCCATGAACACTTCCGTGCTTCTTTCCTGATAAAGTCTGCACTTGTTTTAACTCATGATTTTGTACAAAAGAAATTTATACAGTGATCAGACGGATAAGTTCAGTGTTCATCCGATAAAAAAAAATGTGATCAAAATAACCCGACGGATCGGCCCAGCCCAACCCATTCCATTCCACTCCACCCACGCACCCAGACCTAGCTAGCGACCACCATGGCAGCCACGCCGGCGGCGGCGCTCCCGGACGAGCTCGTCGAAGAGATCTTCCTCCGCCTCCCACCCGACGAGCCAGCGTGCCTCCTACGCGCCTCCCTCATCAGCAAGGCCTGGGGCAGCGCCATCTCCAGCCCCGCCTTCCGCCGCCGCCTCCACGACTTCCACCGGACGCCCCCACTGCTCGGCTTCCTCCACAACCTCTGGGATGAGGAGCGAATGCCCCGCTTCGTCCCCACCACGGCCTCGTCCTTCTCCCTTGTCGCCCCGGACTGGCGCTCATGGCGGGCACTCGACTGCCGCCACGGCCGCGCCCTCTTCATCTCCCAGCACCGGTTCGCCCAGGAGGCTCAGGAGCTCCTTGTGTGGGAGCCAATCACGGGCGCCCAGCGGCGATTGCCGGTGCCCTCCTTCTTCGAGAGCGTCAGGAAGGTTGTGTGGGAAAAGAGGTGGGAAAAGATTTACCCGGGCGCGGCCGTGTTCTGCGCAGCCGATGGGTGCGACCACCGCGACTGCCACGGAGACCCCTTCGGATTGGTCTTCGTCTTCACGTTCCCGGACGACGTCCAAGACGAGGAGGCGGAGGAGTATGGCATATGTGCGGGCGTGTTCTCGTCGGAGACCGGCACATGGGACAAGCTGACCTTGGTGCAGAGCCAGTCCACCATGCGATTTTTTCATTATGACAGCGTGCTTGTCGGGAGGTCTCTGCTCTACTCCATGAGTAGGAAGAGTGGATTCTGCAGTATGACTTGGCAAGCCACACCATGACCCTGCTCGACCCACCGGGCTCCATGGGGAGATTTAACATCATGGTGACGGATGATGGCGGTCTGGGAATTGCCGAATACTCGGATCGGAATCTCAAACTGTGGACAAAGGAGGCGAGGAGTGACAGCACTGATGCACACTGGGTGCTGAGCCGGGTCATCAACCTGGTCAATTTGCTCCCAATTGCTGCTCTCCTGGATGCACATAGTAGATTGCAAGTGGTGGCAGTTGCTGAGGGAACACATACCATTTTCCTTAACATGGTCGGTGGGCGTGGCACATTCATAGTCGACCTGCAGTCGGAGAAGGCAAGGAAGGTGTGCGATGTGGGCTTGGCTAGTTTGGTTCCAGTTGTCAGCTTCTACACTCCTGTGCCCCGTCCGTCGGGCCCTAGTGAGGAGGCAGGTTGCGAGGAGAGGGGAGAGGAGGACAAAATAGTAGAGCAGCCGCAACCGCAACAGCTTTTCTTCGATAAAGGGTCCAATGCTCTCGAGGAGGGGGACTTTGTCAACACCCGCTTCAGCCACACCCTCAAGACCAGGTTAGAGTTTATTCCCCAACCGTGCCCAAGTGTGGAGTGTGCGCACTGATGGATTGTTGGATTTTTTTTCTTTCAGATCTGTTCAATGCTCTTTTGATGAGCTGTTGTATTCATGCATCCTTAATTAGTTGCTTTGAGTCTTTGAGTTTTGTAGCTTGGGAGATGATCTCGAGGTGGTTAGGTTATTGTGGACCTTGTCGAGCATAACTGTTTGTGTTGCTGTTTGAGGGATTCAGCAAGCCTAATTAGCCTTTAGTGTTATTCCATAGAAAAACTTGGGAGAAAGCCTATGTGTTGTGTTGGTATTTCATGGATTTAGCGAGTTCAGTTAGCCTTGGTGTGACTCCATAACAATACTTGCAAGTTAGGACCTGTGATCCTTTTGTCATTATGTGTGTGCTGCTTGCAGTGAGCATCGAATGAGCGTGCACTTACTGGAACCATAAGTTTTATCCTACTTGAGAAACTTGTATGCATCTCTAGTATTGGTTAGTGACAACTGTCTCATCAATGTGCATTTGGTACTTCGTAATTGTACTTTATAATCCGTGCAAACTCTAGCTGCTTGTTAAAAAAGAAACTCAACAGAGCATAAATGTTGTTTAGCACCTTGTGTCATCAAAATGGTTGATGGAATTATTGTAGCTGTGCTTCTCCATCTCAGATTACAGATTGCAGTACCTTTCAATCTTTCATGGCCTTATGTTATTACTCTTAACATTGATATACACACTGCAAAAAATAACGATAGACTATAAATTTTATGTATTTGTTGTTACCTAGGGTTCCGAGTCATGGAGAAGTTTCTCTGGACTGTGCTAGTACAGAGTATGGCTGTGCCATGCTATACAAAGCTGAATCGAGGAACGATCCTTTGGATGATGTTCCAGAAAGTGCATCCAATGAAGAATTTGTGACGGGTACAACCAGCAAAAATGATGCTAGGAACTCAAAAACCTCTGGTAGCAATGTTGAGGGTGCTGCTCTTCCTCCTTAGAAAGGTAACTCTAAAGAAGCTAATATCTCTGTTCCTAAATATATTACGTTTTGGGAGTTCAAAGTGAACTTCCAAAACGTCTTATATAGTTATATTTAGGAACGGAGGTAGTTATCTATATCATTGTCCCTTTCCTTAGATCAGTGATGGTGCCAGGGCTGCACCACTGTGTGGTGAAGTACATGATTTTGTCTTAAGTTTGCATTGCTCTCTAGGTTATTATATGAAAATTTACTTCTATGGAATAGTTTTCAAAGATTTTTTGAGATCAACTGACTCCCTTTTTCTGAAAGCAGGAAAATGATTTCATTATGTATGCATCTCGTTTGATTGCTGTTTCATTATGAGTTGTTCGATATAATAATAAAATTGATGGTCACATCTAGGTTAAATGCTGATATAATTATTTTTAACAACACCACTAATATAGTTGCTGATTTGGGGAAAACTTAAATGGCAGCAATAGAAGCACTAGAAAATACTATAAATAACTTTAGGCTCGTAGGCAGACGTATCAAATGTGGTAACGTCCGGTTTCTGCTGAACTCCAAAAGAGACTAGCAACAGACTGTTCACCGTTTGTGAAATGTGATTCTAGCTAGATATGAAGTTCTGAAATTGCCAATATATGACTGATACATTGCAACAAGATGTTTCTACTCCATGTTCATGTTGCCTCAGTGGTCAGTACTTGTTTGTTAATTTTGTGTACAAATAGCTAGATAGAAGATTGCTGTCATTCAGAATTTATATGTTCAATTTTTCTAGCAGTTGCATACGATTAGTTGCTTTCATTTACTTGTATCTACTCATCCAGTGTACGATCAGTAGCTTCCCGCAGAGAGATACTCATCCGTTGTTTGCTATCTGTGTAGTATACCTTTCAAATCATGTTCTAAATCCAATTTCAAATGCTTGCCGTCCTCAAAAAGACTGCCATCGTTTGCTCTTTGCTTTGTGTGACAGTCATATATTTGCATTAATCTTGGAGGGTTGTAAAAACCATTGAACCATCATTACATGACCTTGTGCATATGTAAAATGCCTCTTTTTAAGCAAAGTCATGTATTATATGCCATTCGACCATCATTACATGGCTCCTAAAGGAGTTTACCTTTCTGTATATATCAACTGTACTAACATTTCGATCTGTTGCCATGTGCTGCTACTGCTACGCTGATGATCAGGCTGCTGGATGCTTCACAAGTCATCAGCGTTTTCAGTAGGATCTGTTACTTTTTCAGGGAAACATGAATGTTGCTTATCTTTTATTCACGGCAATGTAATTTAGGAGTCTGAGATCAAACTCTGACAAGAATTAAGGCGCCTCAAAGAAGTGAATGTTGTGTCATGGAGACTCAAGGTAGCCCACATCAGGAATTCAATGGTGAGAAACTGCACTGCGGATTAATCTCTCCCGGCACTTGAAAAACTATTTGTAACTGCTACCTGTACATGGTAGTTTCTGTGGATTGATGTTTAGCATTGGAACAATTCAGACTGTCGTAAGAGATTGATCCTTTGACATTGCATTCCATCTTTGATAAGCATCGGCTAAGTGGGGTTTTATCAGCTACAAGAAAACAGTAGTCCTTTTTTTTGTACTTTTATTACTGGCAATGCACGGTGGCTTTGCAAGCCAGTGATCATTTGAGAAGCATTGCGTGTCTTTTTTTCGCTGATGAGAAAGTTTTCATGTTCTAGTGAAACGAGGCAAAACCATTCCATCTTTGATATAAAGAATAAACTATCGTACATTCTTACTGTAAATACTCTGTTTTCCCTTGTTTCTCTCAACCGGAACATCGAAATGAGTTGTAAATACAACTAGCTGAGCCTCATTCACAACAAGATGAAGAGGTGTGGAAGTATCAACACAAATAAAACGTGACCAGCAGGGGGAGGAACCCCTGCGGTATTTTAATTAAGTAGGGAGTGTGCGATAGGGGTCGAACCCGCGCTGCCTGGGAGGCGCCACTGCGCACTCACCACTGGGCTACTAGCCCATACACTCAACACAAATAAAAGAAAAAAAGAGAAGGTAAATGCGTGTGTGTATATCGTTGCCTGCTTCGGAAACCACAATTGGCTCCCAGCTACATGGAGTTCGTTTTTCGAAAAAAATCGATAATAGAATTTGCAAGTTTCCAAAAATTCAGGACAAAAATTGTAGATGTAGATAAAATTGAACTCTAACATCGTGCAAAACATCAGTTCAAAATTCGTTATATCGTAGACTACACGAAAATGACAAATCTGACAATTTTTTTAATTTCGAAAATGTCTACTGTTCATCATACCCAAATTTACCCATTTTTCATTTCTTCTCAGACTAATATACGACTAAATTACCATTGGTTTTTGGCACACAAGTAGATCTCATAATTATCTACATCTAGGTTTTTTTTTCGAATTTTTGGAAACTTTAAATGTCATTTTTGATTTTTTTTCTTTTCGAATAACGAGCTCTCTGCCTGCTTGCACTACTGTCTGTCATCCGCTTGGCATGAGACTTCCAGGCGAGAGTCCTGTGGGCTGTTCAAAATCAGTAGAATTTTTAGAAAGGGGGGGGGGGGGGGGGGGGCAAAAGCTTTGCCCCATCTATTAATTAAGAAGGAGAGTACAAGGAAATTAAAAGTTGTTGTTTACAAAGGCCACTACTCTCGTGGCAAGAAAGATCTCAAACACTTCGCACCCGCGGTAGCCCAAAGATAGGCCTCCCGCTTAATACCCTCTAAAACTACCGTCGGAGGCGCATGCTTATTGCGAAAGACCCTCGCATTGCGCTCATTCCAAATTTCCGAAGACGTGAGCAAGGTGAGGGACGCCATGGCCTTCCGGTTGGGGGATGAATTGTCCGACATTTGAAGCCACCACTCCTCTAGGGTGAGCGAGTGCCAAAGTTGGGAGTCAAGTGTGTGTAGACCAAGCTGACTCTTGATCAACCCCCAAAGACGCATGGTGTACCGACAATCGACGAGGAGATGCTTGACCGACTCCGGTGCTCCCTTGCAAAGGGGGCAATGACCACAATTAGGCCATCCCCGCTTCTCTAACCGAACCGCCGTCCAAAGCCTATTTTGAAGAGCAAGCCGAGCCAAAGATTTGATTTTTGGAGGGGCCCAAGGCTTCCACACCATGCGCATCATGTTTGTGGAGGTCAAACCAAAGAATTGTGCTTGATACGCCGAAGCCGCCGAGTATTGACCATAGTTACTGGATATCAAATGGTTCAAAAAGAGCAGGCTGGCCATAATGAATTGGCGTCGACCCTGATGCTGCTGATATGATGGGTTTCGGACAGTTCGGCACCTAAAGGAAGTAAAAATGATGCTTCAGGTGGTATCGTCTCGTCTGCTTCAGACATGGCTGTTGGCTCGTTGCTGTTTCTAAGTTGTAACTGCTACCATGCTGTAAGTTGGGGATTGTCTGACAAATATGTCATCCTTGAGATTGAGAAGTAGGATAACTAGCCTACATCTCTCATCAGGTTTCTTGTAATCAAAATTACAGAATGCATTATGAATTCTGCGGCCGAAGCCTTCACAATTATTGGGAATTTACCTTTCTAACAACAAAAACAGCAAGGAGGGTGAGGAGAGTGAGCAGGAGGAGGAGGCAAAAATTCCGCGCAACCGATGTGGCCAGAGCATGTCGCAACTCGCAACACACAACTCCTTTCTCACTGCGCATCAGGAGGGGGTGCGGTGGTGCTCCAATGCCTCCCTCGAGTCGCGTGTCATGGGGATGTCACCTCTGAGCGCGACAAGGGATGAGGCCGCCCACCAATTCATGGCCGTCGAGCGGTAGGCCCACTCGGAAAATCTGCCATTTTTTTTTATTAAATTGTGAATGTTCAGAAAGTTTGATTTGAACTTGGGGGCGCAGCAGCCCTGCTGCACCCCCATTGTGCCGGATATGGGTTTGGCACCCCAAAACTGGCCACATTTTGGGGGGCACGGGACAAAATTCTGGGATGTCGATGGAGATGGTCTAACATTTTACTTGGTATATGTCCAAGTCTGGCGTGAAACCTACACTTGGTGACTTGTGTTGTCCCTAAAATAAGCAGTGAAAACCAATGAGTTCGGGGTCATGCCTTACATTTTCAAACGAAGGAAGTTTAGGTGATACCCCAAATGTCTCTTAGGGAACGTGTTGAAATAATAAGCATATTTGACATTTCTGCATATGCTGATGTGCATGCATACGTGTTCTGTAATTTTCATTAACAAATTCTTTTATTTGCTAGTCACATGAAAAGACCTGCCTCTTCATCAATGATGTAGTCTGATGTAATAGGTGGTAACTCGGTTATTCAAACTAGAGCTAGGAGCAGTGATACGAGATGACCGTGGAGGTTTCATAGCTGGACAATGCTGCCCATCGACAACATTAGCGATGCAGCGATGGCCGAGGCAAGAGCCCTCCGTGATGGACTACTTCTCGCTGGTCAGATTGGATGCACCAAGCTTGAAGTAAATAGTGATTGTTCGGATGTGATCGAGGTGATGCAAGACGGAGGAAATTCTTTGGGCCCGGCTGCGGCAATTTTTGAGGAGTGCTCCTTTCTAGCTAGAGGTTTTGCTCATGTTATCTTTCGATTTACACCTCGTGAAAGCAACCAAGTTGCTCATTGTATAGCTAGGTTAGCTACTAGTCCTCACTCCGCCGTGTGGCACGAGGATCCACCAGATTGCATTCAAGGTCTTCTAGCTGATGATGTAAGTTTGTTTGAACGTTGAGAGGCGGCAAGTTTCAGACGTGCTCTTTTCCCTACCAGGGTACCGAAACGGACTGGAGGGTTTTTAATGAGGCGGCTTGCTAAACTAATATATGTGGTGGAAAATTTCAAAAAAAAAACTAGAGCTAGGAGCACATGCTCCCAGCTAAATAAAAGTCATCCCAAAATGTAAAAAATAAAACCCTAAAATTTCAACACACGTACATGTTCATGTTCTATGTGCACGCACAACCATTTAGTATGGCATGACGTGGCTCAAGTAGAATGCGGAAAAATCGGGTAGTGGGCTTCTCCTATTTAGATATGGAAGATAAATTTTGTACGACCAGTGTGAAAAACAAATTCAAAGTGCTATAAAAATCATTTTTTGATCAATATTTTTTTGTCTAGGACAAAGCATATGTATTTTTCCATAAAATTTGTCGAGATAGAAAATTTTCCTAGGATCATTGTATTACATGTTGCAATTAAACAATGCTCTGAACACAGGTCTATTTACCATGTACTTGAAAAGTGTTTAAAAGTTAGTGAAATGCAGATTATTATGTAGAAAATGCGTTTCACTTTTCTTCCATTAAATTGCCGCACATGAATTTAACTCATGATTTTCCTTATTTTAACCCATGAACATGAATACTTTTTTTTATACAGTGATCAAACAGATAAATTTTGGGAAAACGCTAACGTTCAGGCGGAGGATGGCATCCTCCGCTCGCGCTGCGCGACGCGTGTCGAGCGAACCGACTAGAAGCGGACCCACTTTTCCAACCTTATCGCACCACGTCCACTCATTTTTTTTCTTCCTCCCCTGCTTCTCTCCTAAGTACTACCTCCCGTCTTCTTCCACCTCGAGTTCCTCCTCCCAACTCCATCTCCTCCTCACACGTGCCAGCTCTGCCCGATGTCTGTGCCCTACACCTCCTCCCACCGCTGCCGTTGTCCCTTTCGCTCCTCTCCCCCTGCATCTCCCTTCCCGCTGCCGGTTTGCTGAGATGTACGCGTTGCTGCTGCAAAGTGTGCCTCGTGCACCTCCTTACACTCGCCGCTGGAATCATGGCCTCAGGCGGAGCTGCGGGCGGTGGGCGGCGGTGGGCGACGGTGCTGCAAAGGAAGGGCCGCTGTGCTACAAGCTGTCTTTGTCGGTGTTGCTCCGGGGAAAGGGCAGCGGTGCTGTCACCAAAGACGGCGATGCTGCAAACTGCGTCGGCCGATGCTACCCTAGGCGCGTGGAGGTGCTGCCACCGGCGATGTCGGATGCTACCAGCGGCGCCGACTAGTGCTACCCTAGGCGCGTGGAGGTGCTGCCACCGGCGATGTCGGATGCTACCAGCGGCGCCGACTAGTGCTACCTGTGGAAAGGATTTGGGAGAATGCACAGCTCCAATAGGGCCGGCTGCTCATGTATATATAGACAAATTACAGGTACAACCCTAGGATTACATGGGACCTATACTAGCACAATACATATCTCAACACCC
This sequence comes from Poa pratensis, assembly GCA_947311845.1. NCBI lineage: Eukaryota > Viridiplantae > Streptophyta > Magnoliopsida > Poales > Poaceae > Poa > Poa pratensis. The sequence goes on along the minus strand of CAMZMU010000037.1, from coordinate 1,064,625 downwards.
CCCGCAGTCGAAGGGTCGGTTCCGACACATAGACCGGAGCGAAACTCAGGAAAAGTCGTCGACGGCAATCCCTTCGTCATGATGTCCGCAAATTGCTGAGAGGTCGGCACGTGTAGAACTCGAGCGTGACCGAGGGCAACTTGCTCACGAACAAAGTGGATATCCAGCTCGATGTGCTTGGTGCGCCGATGATGGACGGGGTTGGCGGAGAGGTAGACAACCGAGACATTGTCACAAAATACCACCGTGGCCTTGTCGATAGGACAAGAGAGCTCGGAGAGAAGCTGACGAAGCCACGTGCACTCGGCGACGGCGTTAGCCACGGCTCGGTACTCGGCCTCGGCGCTGGAGCGAGACACAGTGGGCTGCCGCTTGGAGAACCAAGAGACGAGCGACGAACCGAGGTAGACACATTAGCCCGAGGTGGAGCGCCGCGTGTCGGGGCAGCCAGCCCAGTCCGCATCCGAGTAGGCGACGATGTCGGTCGAGGGCGAGGCGTGCAGTGAGAGGCCGAAGTCCATAGTGCCGCAGATGTAGCGAAGTATCCGCTTCACCGCTGACCAGTGAGCATCCCGAGGGGCATGCATATGCAAGCACACCTGTTGCACGGCATACTGCAACTCCGGACGTGTCAACGTCAAGTACTGCAGAGCACCGACGATGGAGCGGTAGAACGGCGCGTCGGAGGCCAGCGACCCAGCGCTGGCCGAAAGCTTGGCCTTCGTGTCGACTGGAGTAGGCGCGGGGTTGCAGTTAAGCATCCCAGCACGCTCGAGGAGCTCATGGGCGTACTTCCTCTGATGAAGGAAGAACCCATCCGCGCGCCGGACAACCTCGATGCCGAGGAAGTAGTGGAGCGGGCCGAGGTCCTTCAGGCGAACTCAGCGCGAAGGCGGTCGGTGAGCTGTCGAAGGAGACCATCAGTGCATGCCGTCAAGATGATGTCGTCGACATATAGCAGCAGGTAGGCAGTGTCGGTGCCTTGTCGATAGACGAACAGCGACGCGTCAGAACGCGTAGAGCGGAAGCCGAGTTGATGCAGGAACGCGGCGATGCGCTGATACCAGGCGCGTGGCGCCTGCTTCAGTCCATACAAGGACCGAGAGAGCAGGCACACATGATCTGGATGCTCGGTGTCGACGAAGCCGATGGGCTGCTGGCAGTACACCTGCTCGGAGAGATGACCGTGGAGGAAGGCGTTGGAGACATCCATCTGATGCACCGGCCACGCACGAGAGGCGGCGAGGTGTAGGATGGTGCGGATCGTGCCCGGCTTGACAACCGGGGCAAAAGTATCCGTGAAGTCGACGCCGCGCGTTGGCGAAATCCGCGGACCACCCAACGCGCCTTATAGCGCTCCAGCGTGCTATCCGGGCCTAGCTTGTGCTTGAAGACCCACTTGCCGGTGATGACGTTGGCGCGAGGAGGACGGGGGACCAGCTCCCAGGTCCGGTTGCGCTGCAGCGCGTCGAACTCCTCCTGCATGGCGGCGTGCCACTGCGGGTCGCGCAAGGCTGTCCGGGCAGAGGTGGGCACCGCGAGAGCGCGGACGTAGACGCCGTGCAGACGTACTGGTCGGCGGGGTAGCGGGTGGACGGCCGGCGCACGCCCGCACGCGCACGAGTGAGAACACCCGCGGGGGAGCAGGCGCGGCGGCCGTGGCCAAAGCAGCGGCGTCCACAGCTGAAGCGGCGGCAGGAATGGCGATGATGAGGTCGGCGAGGAGGTGGCCGTGCTGGTCGGGACGACGGGGGCGACGCCGGCGGCGTCGCTGGCTCGGGCGAAGGCGGGGCCGCGGCGGCCGGCGAGCCAGGGGGCGACGCGGGCGGACGACAAGGGACCAGCGGGGCGGGCACGGAGGGGGCCACCGCGGTCACTCGTCGGCGTGCAGGGCCAGCCGCAGGAGGGCCAGCGGGCGCCGGGGGCGTCGGAGAAGGAGTCGCCGAAAGTCCCTGCTGAAACGGAAACACCAACTCGTCAAAGTAAACGTGCCGTGAGGTGATGACGCGATGCGAAACCGGGTCGTAGCAGCGGTAGCCGAGAAACACACAAGGGAGAGAGCGCGGCGCAAGCTTGTGCGCGGCGGTGGCGGCGGTGCTAGGGTAGCAGCGGCAGCCGAAGATGCGAATATCATCGTAGGCGGGGGGCACACCAAAGAGGAGATGGTGCGGCGTGTATTCCCAACACGCGTGGCAGGGGCGGATGTTGACGAGAAGGGTCGCCGTGGCGAGGGCATCTGGCCAGAACCGTGGGGGCATGTACGCATGGAACAAAAGGTGCGCACGCAGTCGTTGAGAGTACGAAGGATGCGCTCAGCACGACCGTTTTGTTGGGAAGTGTAGGGACACGTGAGACGGAAACGGTGCCATGGGAGGCGAGAAGGGTGCGGATGGTGATGTTGTCGAACTCTTTGCCGTTATCGGTTTGTAAGGCGTGGATGGGCGGCCGAAATGGGTGGAGACGTACGCGAAAAAGGAGGTGAGGGTGGCGGGGACGTCGGATTTACGGCGTAGGGGAAAAGTCCACACAAAATGCGAGTAATCATCCAGAATCACAAGATAATAAGTATAACCAGAATTACTCGGAACAGGCGAGGTCCAAACATCACTATGAATAAGTTGAAACGAAAAGACGACTGTGGAGGAAGAATTAAACGGAAGACGAACGTGTTTGCCTAGACGACATGCTTCACAAGAATGAGCATCCGTTTTATTACAAGTAAAAGAAAATCCTTGCAGTATTTGACGGAGGGCGGTGGAGCTAGGATGGCCTAGGCGGGCGTGCCAGAGGTCGACACCGGCGGAGAGGGCGAGTGGGCTGCTGGCGGTGGTGGAGGACGACCAAACAGGGTATAAATCGCCGGGCTGTCACATCGGTGGAGAAGCATCCGAGTACGGCCATCCTTAACAGAAAAACCAGAAGCGTCAAATTCCACAGTCACAGAGTTATCACGTGCGAGAGAACAAACGGAAACAAGGTTTTTGATCAAGTTAGGAGAAACAATAACATTATTGAGAGAGAGGGAGTGGAGGTAGAGGGAAAAGAGGCGGAGCCGGTGTGAGTAATGGAAGAGCATGACCGTTGCCAACGATTATGCGAGAGGAAGTGGAGGCGGGGGTAGAAGTAGAGAGGTTACCGGGGTGAGAGGCCATGTGCGCAGAGGCGCCGGTGTCCATGAACCAATCGCCGCCACCACCATACGATCCAGCGGTGGGGGCGGTCTGGAGAGCGGTCAGCAGCGCGGGATCCCACTTGGCCGGCGTCGGGGCGCGGTGTAGCAGCCGGGGGGAGTCGGAGGCGTGGTGTAGACCGGCGCGGCGACGGGCTGCGGTGACGCGAAGAGCGCCTGGTGGGTGGCCGGGCGCGGCCCCATGATGCGCGGGTAGGGGCGCGTGGCACGGGCATCGTGTAGGCGTGGACGACCCCTGTCCAGGGGTTGTGGCCCGTGATCCACGACGGCGTCGGAGCGGCCTGCTGGGGTGGACGGGGCTGGGGGGCGGTGGCGTTGCCACCACCGTTGCCGCCACCGTTGCGACGACGACGACCACCACCACCATTGCCGCCGCCGTTGGCAGGAGGCGGAGGCGTGGGCGGCTGGGGCGCGTAGAATCCCGGGGGCGGGGCCGTGGCGCGGGGCTGATGGGCCGGAGGCGCAGGGGCAGTGGCGCCCCGGGAGAGACCGGCGACGAAGGCGGTGTGGGCCGCCCGAGCCCGGAGATGCTTCAGCCGGCGCTCCTCGAGACGAAGGTAGGCCACGGCCTGCTCAAAGGTCGGCGTGGTGAGCAGCGTGTGGTTGGAGGCGGCGTTGCTGAGGTCCTCGCCGAGGCCGGCCGACAGCGTGGAGAGGAGGATCTTGTCGTCGATCGGAAACTCCAGGTCGCGAAGCTCGTCGGAGAGACTCTTGAGGCGGAGGCAATAGTCATCGAGGGAGAGGTCGTTTTGGTGGGTGCCGAAGAACTCCTGTTGGAGGAACGTGACGCGCTGGATCTTGTTGTCGGTGAAGAGGCCGGTGATCTTGGTCCAGACGGTGTGCGCGGTGTCGCCGTCGCGAACGACGGTGCGGAGGATCTCGTTGGAGACGGTCTGGAAGAACCAGCGATGATGGTGGCGTCGATCGTCAACCAGTCGGAGGTGCTGCCACCGGCGACTTCGGATGCTACCAGCTGCGCTGACTAGTGCTACCAAGGAGCGTGGAGGTGTTGCCACCGTTGAAGACGACATTGCTACCAGTGGCGCCGGCCGGTGCTACCATAGGTGCGTGTAGGTGCTGCCACTGGCGACGTCCGATGCTACCAAGGGAAGGCGGCATTGCTACCAGCAGATGGTGGCGATGGCAGTCGGTACTGCTCCCAGTGGCTATATGTTGATCCTACAACAGCAGACATAAATGCTACCCGAGGTTGCTGGTGATGCTGCCAGGGGAAGGTGGAGGTGCTGCCAGGTGCTTCTAAGGAAGCCTCGTTGGAAGAGCTCGCCGGAGTATTTTTTGCAGCAGTGGTGTCGATTTTGTGGAGAAGGTATGGTTGGGGCGAAGAGAGGCGGAGGGGTGGGTCAGCGTTGCGAGGGATAGATGGAAAAAGGAGAGAAGCAATGTAGGGGGGCACGCACGTGGTCAACAACTACTTTTGACCGATGGGGACACGTGTCGAGCAGTCCATCTGGAGGATCGAGCGTTCCGAACCCCCGGAGGACGCTCAGCAGTGCCCTAAATTTTGGGCCTTAACAAATCGGGCCGTAACAAACCTGTTGAGCCCAACCATTCCACGCAAAGCCCCCACCCGGCCCACACCCAGAAGCACCATGGCAGGAGCGCCGCCACGCCGCCGCGACTCGCCGCCGGCGCTCCCGGACGAGCTCGTCGAAGAGATCCTCCTCCGCCAGCCGCCCAACGAGCCAGCGTGCCTCCTACGAGCCTCCCTCATCAGCAAGGCCTGGGGCCGCGCCATCCCCAGCCCCGCCTTCCGCCGCCGCCTCCACGACTTCCACCGGACTCCCCCACTGCTCGCTTCCTCCACGACTGGGATGACGGGAGAATCTCGCACTTCGTCCCCACCACCGCATCCTCCTTCTCCCTCGCCGCCCGGACTGCCGCTCATGGCGGGCCCTCGACTGCCGCCACGGCCGCGCCCTCTTCCTCTCCAAGGGCCAGGGTGCTCAGGGTCTCCTCGTGTGGGAGCCAATACGGGCGCCCAGCGGCGCGTGCCGGTGCCGTCGCTGTTCGAGAGCGTCAGGGTGCGCAGGAACACCACCTTCTTCGGGAGGGTGACGGAGACGTACCCGACCGCGGCCGTGTTCTGCGCAGCGGAGGGGTGCGACTGCCACGGCGGGCCCTTCGGGTTGGTCTTCGTCTTCACTAACGACGAGGCGGAGTGCCACACAGATTGAATCCGAGGAGAGTGCTGTGGTCTGAAGGAACGCTGGGTAGGATAGGAAGATGCTCGCGAGTTCACAACAGGAGGCAATACCCAATCATGTACTCCCTCCGTTCGGAAAAGAATGTCTTGGATTTGTCTAGATTTAGATGTATGTAGACATGTTTAGTGTACACATACATCCACATTTGGACAAATCAAAGACATTCTTTTCTGAACGGAGGGAGTACATGTACCTTACAAATGTGTTATCAATCTAGAGAAAATCTACAGGCAATGCCTTGAACAAGCAAATAGCACAAGGAGTGTAATTAATTACTTGTCTTTGCTCGAAAGGGTCAACACATGTACCGCATGTCTTTCCATTCTAGTAGCAGTGTGCATTGGATTTTCAGGAGGTAATCGAATGAGTTGGTACGTCCTTTGAAACGGAATAGGACAAGTCTTGCCTAGAATTTTGTAAAGCAGCACATGCCTTTGCTGCATAGCATCATTAGTTATCAAGTACTTTCTGTGTAAAAATTTATATGTAATTCATTCTCTCAACTAACTTTCATAGTTAACATTTTATACCACCAGCCATATATTGTGTTCACTACATAGTTTACAACTTAGGTCAGCATTCCTCCCACACCGACTATTCGCAAACACATTACGAGGAAAAAAAAGGAGAAACACTAGCTTGAGAATAGGAGAGATCAGGACAACAGTGCTTAGTATCTTCAGCATGAAAAGTATTGTACATTGTGTTTTTCTTGCTACGTAAGGTCTTTACCAACCGTGTTAACTTGTACGCCAAGTGCGACTAGCCCCGCGACACACGCAAGATGGCCCATTTGCGAGAGCAACATACAAAATTTCTCGGACCATCATGGCCATATGTAGTTAGTTTATATGTGTTCTCAAGGCACGTTGAAGTCCAAGCAGCGGCAACAATTACGATATCATTTTTTCGTTATGTCGACGATATAACTCTCTTCTTTTCGAATATCTTGCTATTCTTCATTTGTGAAAGATTAATACATGCACAACAAAAATCTTATCATTTTAGCATTACTTTCATTGTTATTGTATCTAAAAGTAATTTCCAAGATGGGAAAAAGTGAGTTAATATTGTACACAATAGTACTAGCCGACCGATACACATACAATTGTTTTCCTTAAAATATACTTGAATCTGATCCCGCATAAATATTTCCAACCACCAGAATGGTCACCAGTATACATACCACCATTGATCTAGTACCTTTTTTTTCTCATATATACTTCACAAGTAAATTCGACATATTTCTATCATACACTAACTTTTTGCAAGAATGTTATAAAAAGCAAAGAGAGTAATTAACTTGAGACTCGACAAATGTTGATGAGAACATGTAGTACAAAGTACAAACTGATTAATTATTAGTAGTGAACACATCGTTGTTCCATCATAGTGGCATTACACGGTTTTGTAATTTGTACGGCCTACTGTAGCATTCGAGCTTCAGCCGTGTACGACACAGTAGATCCGCGAAAGGATGTTGTGTATCCGCACCTCAGCCGACTCTTATTATGTTGGATTCTACTCCCTCCGTTTCAAATACATGTCTAGATACATCCATTTTTTGGCAAATGGATGACATCTAATTTGGAACGGAGGGAGTAGTTCCCAGGATTTGCTGTCAAATATTTGTGTAGCCAAAATATTCGTTGAAATTTTGGTTTTCCATGACTAGGCCAACTTTGACAACAAAACTGAACTAGACTGGGAAATTAGAGACATTGACATACATGAATTGGGCTGCAATAACAGGGGGAAATACCGCATGTCTTTCCATTTTAGTAGCAGTGTGCATTGGATTTTCAGGAGGTAATCGAATGAGTTGGTACGTCCTTTGAAACGGAATAGGACAAGTCTTGCCTAGAATTTTGTAAAGCAGCACATGCCTTTGCAGCATAGCATCGTTATTTATCAAGTACTTTCTGTGTAAAAATTTATATGTAATTCATTCTCTCAACTAACCTTCATAGTTAACATTTTATAGCACCAGCCATATATTGTGCTCACTACATAGTTTACAACTTAGGTCAGCAATCCTCCCACACCGACTATTCGCAGACACATTACGAGAAAAAAAAAAAGGAGAAACACTAGCTTGAGAATAGGAGAGATCAGGACAACAATGCTTAGTATCTTGCAGATGACTAGTATTGTACATTGTGTTGTTCCTGCTAGACAAAGCTCTTTGCCAGGTGTGCTAACATGTACGCAGAGTGGGACTAGCCCCGCGGCACACGCAAGATGGCCCATTTGCGTTTGCAAGTCTTGAGACCAACATACAAAATTTCTCAGACCATCATGGTCATAGGTAGTTAGTTTATATGTGTTTCTCAAGGCACGTTGAAGACCAAGCTGTTGTTTTATGGTGATCCAAATTTATATAAAGATAAAAGCTAACTTCAGAGCGAAGCGGGGTGTGGCAGCCCCGCGGTACAGTACGGATAGTTTTCGAGTTGGACTGCAGCCGACTTAGGGTTTTGCTCCATATAAATACATTTTGTAGGCTGCCGGTTGGGATAAGTCGCATTGTGAAAATACCCGGCGTTTGTAACCTCACCCGATATAGTGAAGTTTTGCTGGCTGGTGTCTGTGGTTTTTCTCCTCCATTGTTGTAGGGGTTTTGCACGTTAAATTTCGTGTTCCCGTTGGTTTGATCTTTCCGCTCTTCATCGTTTATCTTGCTATCGTTTATAACACAAGCAGATGTAGCAACCATGATACGATTTTTTTATGTCGATGATATAATGCTCTTCTTTTCAGATATCTTACTATTCTTCATTTGTGAAAGATCCATACATGCACACCAAAACTCTTATCATTTTAGCATTACTTTCGTTGTCACACCAAAACAAAAGAATTGCCAAGATGTGAAAAGTGAGTTCATATTATATACCTTTGTTCTGAAGCTGACATAATCAATATCAATGCGTTCTGGAAAGTTCCACGGCCTCTTTCCTTCCAAACGTGCAAATTCTACGGCCGGCACATAAATGATGTGAAGCCTTAAACATTAGTTCACTACACTATATCACCTTCTTAATTGGCCGAGGAGACACGCAGGGCAAGATGCACCACAAAATAAAATTAAATATTAGTTCACTACACTATATCAGCATACAAATTAGAAAAGTATGAACAAATGAGTTGGCACCTCAACAATTTATGAAGTGTGGAACAAGTTTGGACAAAACTAAATAAAAAATTGCATATACTTTTGTACACCAATGGAGAATAAGCAATAAAGCTATTTCTCAAAGCAGGTTTTCGTCCCGCTTTATCTAATAAAGCTATTCTACAGCAGAGCACTTAAGTGAAAAATACTTATGATATATGTGAATCATTGCATTCAGACACATAAATAGCATTGATATGGGCAAGTCATTATTTATAAACATTTTACGTATCAAGATATATTTGAAACTAAGTAGAGGTAAATATTCGTAGCTATATATCATGACATGTATGGTTGAAAACCTATAAATCACCTTGGAACGAGTGAGTTCACAAGTTAATGTAGCACATTTCTCTCTTACACCAACTAGACGACAGAAACAATGCAAGAAGACAGAAAAAAATTGCTAAAATGAAAATTTGAGGGATCGGAAAGGAACGCTAGGTAGAATTTTGACACTGTGAACTGCACTATTTCATGTTGTTGCGCGACATAATTCTTTGCCTTCCTGCAGCAACATCGAAGCCATCACTGGTATTTCTAGATGCAATCATTGGTCGAGACAGGTTAAGTTAGGCCACAAATATGTGTATTACTTTTGTACGCACGTATACATATTCGTAGTTGCCTCCATTTTTTTTAAAGAAAATGTAGTCATACCAAACTTTTATACTTTCTAACCTTTTAATCATATTTTGATTTCAACAAATAAATGATGTATACTATATAGTTAGTATTGTTAACCATACAACAACTTTTGTTTAAAAAAACATCCGTTATAAGGTTTCGATGTATATCATTGAAAATATGTATGAGTTTTGGAAAATTTGTTTCCTTATGGGATATTGATAATCCCCAAGAGCAAGGAATCACTCTAGCACAATTCGATAAGTATTTGAGTGTCGAACCCACGAGTAGCTGAAGGTAAACTATCTATTCTCTAAAGCCCTATAACCCTCTTATATGGCCGTTTGTGCAAAGCAATAAGTTTAAATATGAAAGGAACTAACTAATGAAAGCAAGTGATGTGGAATGGGTTTATCTAGTAACAAGTTTCTCAATCAAGTTTCAAACGCAAGTTTCTTAGAGCAAGTTTCTCAAAGTAGCAAGTAGCAAATATCTCAAGTAGCAAATATCTCAAGGGAGCAAATGTTCTAGCAATTGTTATTTCATTCGTGTGGTTGTCACAATTAGTGAAGCACATGTTTCAGTCTTAATTGTTTCTTCTAGGAAGGAGCCATAAATAGGTGTAGCCAAGTAAATGAACTAAAACCCCTTATGATGGATCTCATGGCCAAGTAAATGAGCACACAAGAATTATTAAGACATAAAAGTCCCACCATAGCCTTAAGTTCTAAGGTCCCCTATATATCCCCCAATAAAGTAACTTCATGACTCGGTCTCAGGTTTACATGTCCTCCCAAGTCTCCCTCACTCCATTACATTACCGGTGATCACCTTACATGCATTCCCCAACATATGTGTGCACTCATATATTGTACATAAAGACAATCATAAAAGATAACAAAACTTGTATGCAACCAATCAACGAACTATTTCACTATTGCCATGAACAAATCACTTCTCAAACATAGATGGGGAGACACAATAGATCAAGGGAATAGTATATTGCATCATATATCATGTTTGCCAAGAGTTTACAGTGGAGAGATGGAGATGATCTTGCTGTAGATGTTGATGATGAACACGCCGGAGGGGGGTGGAGCCCTCCGGAGGTGATTCCGGCGGCGTTTCCCCCCTCCGATCTTCTCCGGCGGCAGCCTTCTGACTCTCTGTTTCGTGGTTTTGTGTTTCTCCGCCGCCTCCTCGCGAAACTCCTCGGGGGACTATTTTTATAGTCGGTTTTAGGTCAAGACGAAGCCACGGAGACGAAAACGGACGGCATCGGAGCCACGAGGCCCAAGATGGGGGGTCCCACGCGGCCAAGGAATCTGGCCGCGTGGGCCCACCTCTTTTGGCCCTCGGGTCTCCGTTTGTTCGCTTCCTTCGCTCCTACGCTTCGTTCCTTCCAAAAAATGATCCCCAAAATATTAGGTCATTTGGACGTCGTTTGGGTCCCTGAAAGGTAAAAACATTGAAAAATAGGGTTTCTGACAGTGCAGGGTTAATTCCAGAAAAATGGGAAATTGTGAAATATTCCCAAAATCAATATAAAACAATGATATAACCCTTATATGATGCAAATATGATTGAAATATAAGTAATATAATGCAAAGTTCATGTATGCATTTTACATGCATCAACATCCCCAAGCTTAACCTATACTCGTCCTCGAGTATGAAGGTGATAAAACTAACATGGACTTTGCATTTTAATACTATCAATGGATATCAAAGATGATTACTATTGCTACATAGAGTCAAATGATTCATTCTTCAAAGGAGTAGCAATATACAAGATAGATTATAAAGTGATATCAAATATTCAATGAAAGGATGTTCAATGATAATTCACAAAGTGTAACATAGAAGAAAGTACTATGGACCAAATGTATGCATAATGAAAAGTAAAAACATCCTATAATGGTCATAGAGTATTCTTATGAAATCTGAATATAAAAGGTGGACACTTTGGAAAGATAGATAAATGAGTAGAGGTAAAACATGAATAAGTTTCATCTAACTTCCAAATGCTTCTACTTAAGTTAATGTTTGCAATGTGGTATTCATTGGTGTCAAGCTCTCATTACCCCTATCATAGCATCTTGAATGGTTAAAGTTTAAAGTGAAAGCAAATATGAGTAGTGTGCTTGACAAAGTATGGGTTGAATGTCTCATGCCCCGTGAATACGAGTACCTACACCACGGTGTTACTCAACTTGGGACACACAGCAAGTTCAAGTTAAGGTCATTGTAAGTAATATAATAGCGTCATCAAGAGCGTCAACTGGGGTACCTCTTGTCCCAGGACATGGAACAAGCCCATGTCAAAATGACAAGACAAACAAACAAAATGAACAATCTCAACACCTTTTTATTTACTATTGGTATAGCTTTTTATTGTGAGGTGCATCACTGAAGGTTCACCATAGCATGTAAGTAAATTTCCACCATGAATGATGCATGGCTTAGATTAGCGGCCCAGGCGTCTCTCTAGCCATTTATACAAACTCATTAAACTTACTAAGTTTCCGCATTTATTTGGCACCATGATAAGCATCCATAAACAAAAGTACATGATATCAACTAAATATAAAGAGCACGTTGAAAGCTTGCCATGTGACAGCACATATGAGCTAACTCCCAACCAAGACTCTTGTCAAGCTCACAACTTCATAATTTTAATCACAATGGGTCATGTTTATTAAGTGCAATGAAAGTAAAGTGTGCATCAAGTTCGTGAGAGCTCTTTAACCAACTTTTCCCATAACAATCAATAACATAAGCATTTTAATTCAGAAGTATAGATAATACAAAATAACATGATAAACATACTCGGAATAGCATAAAGCTAATAGATATGGTGGACTCACTGGAAAAACTTTGGTTGAAGGTGTTGGAAAACAAGTTTTTACTTGTTGGAATTTTTGGGCTAGCAAGAGGGAGAAAGTTGACCGTCTAAATGCATGCATAAGTGTCCATAGAACTAACCAATCCATGTTAAACAAAGTAAAGTAACATTCAGCATCAAAACATGAATAAAAGATAGCTCTTGATAAAACACTTGCAAATTAATACTCATTAAAAAGCACATGAATCATGCAACTATATGTATCTTTTTGAATCAACTCAAACATCCCTTTCCCAATCTTTTTAATAGCATCCAACTTAATTCAACCCAAATTTCCAGTAGCTCTCTCATATATAAATGATAGTGGTGGTCTCAAGACAAACAAAAAATCAAACCGAAATAAAAAGCAAATAAAAGACGCTCCAAGTTTATGCGATAAAGTGCATTGATCGAAAAACAGAAGTTAGACGTGTGCAAACCGAGAGTGTGTTGGTCCAGTGGGGTTGTCTTCACATCCCCAAGCTTATGGTCTTCACCATCCTTGGATAGCTCTTGGTGCATCTCCTCTAATCCCTGTGAAAAAACTTCAAAACACCGTTTCTCCCATTTCTTTTCTGTGGGGTGACATTAGTAGTGATAGACAAATGAATTCTTGCTGCATATAATCCTTAAACAAAAATTCATATGAATGTCCAGAAAGTGTATAATGTTGTATGCCTACTTATAAACTCAATTGGATCAAAAAGATTCAAGTTAAAAGTTCAAAGAATGCATCAAACAAAATGGGACAGAATCTGTCCAGAAAAACAGCAGCAGCAAAACGTATTTTTCTACCCTACTTAAATATGTCAAAAAATCTGAAAAATTCATGCTTACAGAGGATGAAAAGTTGCAACTACAGTTCAAATATCAGCTCATTCGGAGTTACAGAATAGGAATTAAAAATCATACCGTGCACAGATTCGTGCTGGAATAAAATCTCCGAATACAAAAGCAACTTTTTCAAGCCAAAATAGGTAAAACTTGGCACTTTATTAAAATTCCAGAAACTAAACTAAAAACTAAGTCTCTTGTTACAGCAAGAGGACACAAAGAAAATCAAAAGTAAAAACAACCGGGTTGCCTCCCGTAAAGCGCTTTCTTTATAGCCATATAGCTAGGCTTACTTACTTGGTATCAAGATGGTTGGAGTGAGGTGGCTTGGCATCCCCAAGCTTAAATTCTTGTACTTATTTGATATATGTAGGGTGAGCCTAGGGGTAACATCCCCAAGCTTGAGTGTTTGTCCCTCGTGATCTTTATTCATCACCCTCAACTCTTCCACTTGAAAGTTCTCTTCACACAAAACTCATCATAAAACTTGATTAGAGGGGTTAGTGTCTCCATAAATGAAATCCTCATAGGTACAGCAAAGACATATCATGAGTTGATTCTACACATTAGCTAATATTACTATGGTTGTGTATTGCTCTTTGATCAATAGAACCACACAAAACACAAGTAATGAGAGTAATGCAAAATAAAGACAGAATCTGTCAAAAACTGGACAGCCCGTAAAGAGTGAATTTTCAGAGGCACTTACGTTGCTCAAATCAGAAAACTTTGAACTAATGAAATGTGTATAATAACTGAATATTGCTGTCGTAAAATATCAGGTCAAAATTCCTCTTCTGTGATTTTATACATTTTTCGCAGTGAAGCTCAGGAATCTGTTTTCTGGACAGCAAATCACTATTGTTTAATCCTACCTCTCAAAAGAGGTTATTCTTGCCATTAAGATGAAAAATAAGATACAAAGGTGATGTTACAGTAGTAAACAAGCACCTTGACTCAAAAACCCAAAACTTAAGCTGAAGATAAAAATAAAAAAAAACAAAAAGAACCAAGCAAGAATCAAGAGAAAAATCAAAGAAGAAGGAAAATATTTTTGTTGTTTTTGATTTAGCAAAAAGGCAAAAGGAGAAGCAAATATATACAACATAAACACTCTTTTTATTTGGTTTTAGCTTTGGGAAAAGTTTTAATGATAGAGACTTTGCAACGGTTCCATTGGCATGAACAACACATGTTCAAGGTCGACCCCAACTTCTCCATTACTCATCCTTCTCATTTACTTTCCCAAATTTTATATAAAATGAAAATCTTAAACTAATTGTCACAAAACAGTAGGTAAAGATATTTTACATGTTGTAAAGATATAAAGTGTGCTCAAACCGAATAGGAAATTAAAGCATAAGGAACACACCACAGAATATTAAACAATTTACTTTTAAGTCTAACTCTCTTCCTATGCATTGGAATTTTATATATGAATAAATAACAACAAATTTGAGGTAACCAATGCATATAATAATCAATAGCTTGCATTTTAAATAACATAGAAACATAAAGGGGATTCTTATCTCTTCCTCTCTCATAATAGTTGCAAGCATTAAAGTTAAACATAACCACATAGTTTTGAATAGAATCACCACATAAAGACTTATCATCCAATGAGCATAATGGATTGATGACGTGAAACACACGTTCGTTGGGAGACCCCAAGAGGAAGGTATGATGTAGTCAGCAGCAAGTTTTCCCTCAGAAAGAAACCAAGGTTATCGAACCAGTAGGAGCAGCAACTCTTCAGAAGTTTGTCAACGGCGCCAGAAAAATAGTGTTGTTGATGGGAGTCTGGACTATTGACGTGGAATCTGCACACAACACAATCAAACTACTTTGCCCCAACGAAACAGTGAGGTTGTCAATCTCACTGGCTTGCTGAAAACAAAGGATTAAACGTATGGTGTGGAAAATGAGTATTAAATTGCAGAAAATGAAAAAGGAACAGTTTGCAGTTTGTGGTTGTTTAATCAGTGTAAAAGAATGGACCGGGGTCCACAGTTCACTAGTGGTGTCTCTCCATAAAAGATAACTAACATGTTGGGTGAACAAATTACAGCTGGGCAATTGACGAATAGTGAGCGCATGACAATGCATATACATGACATGTTGACTACTATGGTATTTAATTGGGCATTACGACATAATACATAGATCGTTATCCAACAGCATCTATGACTAATAATCCACCGCCGGGTTGTCATCCGAGTTCCCCATTGGTATTAAGTTGCAAGCAACGGATAATTGCATTAAGTAAAGTGCGTAATGTAAACAAACACATATGTCCGTGGACATAGCATCGTTAGGTTATCCCTAGTGGCAACAGCACATCCACAACCTTAGAACTTTCTGTCACTGTCCCAGGTTAAACGGAGACATGAACCCACTATCTAGCATAAATACTCTCTCTTGGAGTTACAAGCATCTACTTGGCCAAAGCATCTACGAGTAACGGAAAGCATGCAAGATCTTAAATAACATATAAGATAGATTGATAATCAACTTGACATAATATTCAATATTCATCGGATCCCAGCAAACACAACATGTAGCATTACAATAATATGATCTTGATCATGTAGGGCAGCTCACAAGATCTAAACATAATGGCACAAAGTGGAGAGACAACCATCTAGCTACTGCTATGGACCCGTAGTCCAAGGATGAACTACTCACGCATCACTCCGGAGGCAGGCATGGCGATGTAGAAGCCTCCGGTGACGATTCCCCTCTCCGGCAGGGTGCCGGGAAGAGGTTCTGAACCCTCCCGAGCTAGGGTTGACGACGGCGGCGTCTCTGGAACTTTTCGTGGATATTTGCTCACACTACTAGGAAACTGCCTTTCTGTGGAACACATTCTGTGGCGCACCAGTCTCCATGCGCCACAGAAAGTCACATTCTGTGGCGCACCAGGCCACATGCGCCACAGAAATGTCACTTTCTATGGCGCACCTTGCCATGTGCGCCACAGAATGTGACTTTCTGTGGCGCATGGGAGCGTGCGCCACAGAATTGTGACATTTCTGTGCCGCACATGGCAAGGTGCGCCACAGAAAGTGACATTTCTGTGGCGCATGGAGGTTGGTGCGCCACAGAATTGACTTTTCCCTCTCACGCATGCCTACCCCCCCCCCCCCCCCGTGGATCGCCTTTTCTGTTTTGTAAACAAGAAAAGAAAATGATAAAAATTTCAAAAAATAAAATCCTTTGACTTGTAGTTTCGTTATAGTGTCTAGTTGGTATAGAAATTTTGAAATATGAATTTTGACCTTTTTTGCAAAAAACAAAAAAAAAACTTTGCATGGGCATAACTTTTGCATACGATGTCGAAAAATGCGTTTAATATATCAAAAAAATCGTGAGAAAAAAAGGAACTCGAAATTCCAAAAGAGTAAAAAGTTATTTCAAAAAGAAGTTTTTTCTACAAAATAAAAAAAAATTCAAATTTTTTGGATTTGTTGAATTTTTGGATTTTTTGAAGTTTTCTGGATTTTTTGATTTTTTTTGATTTTTTGAATTTTTCTGGATTTTTTATCTTCTTTCTGAAGTTTTTAATTTTTTTTGGATTTTTCAAACACATATATACACATACCATACATAAACTACACACACATATATACACATACACAAGGGTTAAGAGGGTTGATATGATACTATTATCAATAAGAACATGAGTAGCATGAGGGTAGCTGAATTGAATGGAACTTAGAAGTTAAGCGTGCTTGGGTTGGAGCAATCTAAGGATGGGTGACCTACTGGGAAGTCATCATTTGAGATATGCTTCGAGTGTTAAAAATGTTCAAAAAATTCAAATATTTAGGGTTTTCCAAATTATTTCATTTTCTGATTTTTTTTTGAATTTTTGGATCTTTTTTTGAATTTTTTGAAAATCCAGATCTAGATCTGGCCGCCCTTTTTTTAAATTCAAAAAAAATTCAAAAAAATTTGTAGGACACACACAAACATGATAGAGCATTTTAAACCCCCCAACAATTTACAAATTTGAACAGTTTTCAATTGGACTTTCTCAAGAACAAATTGCAGCCATATTGAAACATTCTAATACAAATTCCAAATTTTCAGTACATTAGACTTTTAAAAGTCTTTCGCATCTAATCATCTTACAAACATGACAATAACCCAAATCTTACTAACTTTCCGATTTGAACATTTTTTCAAACCTAAACATTTCTAAAACATAAAACCAACTATTTCCGACAGAAAAACAAACATGTTTGGAAAATTCAAATTTCTCAACATTTGCCAACATTTTAGGAAAACAAATAACCAAATTAAAGCATTCCAATCCAAATTTCCAAATAAAACCCTAAAAAAATACTCTTACAGATCCGATTATTTTATGAACGTCACATGATTTCACACCTTAATACGTTTCCATTTCAAACAATTTTTGAAATCCAAACGTTTTTTAAACGTAAATTTTCCCAACTACAACAATTTCCAACTTTAAGCAAGCTTTAAAATCCGACCATTTTTAAAACAAAACCTTTTTAATTTCAGTTATTTCCAAACTTAAACAATTTCAGGATGACGCCATTTTGAAATACGAATTTGCAAACACGAACCATTGTGCACAACTCAAAATAGATGTAACCATTGTGCACAACTCAAAAATAGATGTATTAAGCAACCTTCAAAATCTGACCATTTTTAAAACAAAACCTTTTTAAATTTGAGTTATTTCCAAACTTAAATAATTTCAGGATGACGCCATTTTGAAATACGAATTTACAAACACGAACCATTGTGCACAACTCAAAAATAGATGTAACCATTGGGCACAACTCAAAAATAGATGTACTTACAAATTCAAAACAAAAAAAAACAAACCTTCCATATGACCTAACAACTGCCCATATTGTATTTTCAAATAGTATTACCCACTGTCAATTCAAAAAAAAAAAATTAGCGCGATAATGTCCATCCGACAAATATTTAACCGCATAAACAAACCTTCCACATGACCTAACAAATGCCCATATTATATTTTCAAACAATATTACCCACTGTCAATTTTTTTAAAAAAATAACGTGATAATCTCAAGCCGGCAAATATTTAACCACATCAGATAAACTAACGTGAATTTCATATTTTTCTAAAACATTTTTTTAGAAAGTTAGGTTTCTAACAGGTAGTACCCTTTTACTCCAACAATTTTTAGAAAATAGAAACTGTTCGAACTACCTTGATTTTTAAATTTTTGACATTTTTAAATACAGCGGATGCGGCGTTTCGCCGCACCAAATTCCACTGCTTTACATAATAATACAATCTTAATTTTTTTAACATAATACAGTGTAAACTTCTCTCCCAGATAAATATAATTGAATAAAAAAAATAAAAATTAAAATAACACATGCTTTACATATTTTCCAACACTTTATACATATTGTTTTAGGCCATTCAAACAACTTTCAAAAACTACTAAATGCTGCAAAAACATTAACTTTAATTGTATCTCCAAAAATTTGAATATTTCAAACATTCAAACGCCTTCCAAAACTAATCATTTTACAGAAGTAAAGAAAGCAGCGAACTTGAAAAAACTTCCCAATTTGCCCAAATTTTGAAATCTAAACAATTTTTATCCCTAAGCTTTCTTTGCATTTTACTAATTTCCAAGATTGCACAAATTTAAAATGTGAAATTTCCAACTTTCAATTTTACCACGCATGCACGGTACCTACATTGGAAAATTTTAGATATGTAAATGCATTTCATATTTAACCATTTCACAACCTTAAAAAAAAAAAATCTAAACAGCTTCTCAATTTGAATAACTTTCCACGCATGCACGGTACCTATATTGGAATATTTTAGGTATTTAAATGCATTTCAAATTTAACCATTTTACAACCTAAAAAAAAATCTAAACAACTTCTCAATTTGAACAACCTTCCAAACTTGAACAAGTTTTAAACATAAACTCCCTTCGAATTTCAATATTTCTGAAATCTTCACAACTTTTAAATATTTTTTTTTAAATTCTAATTCCACCAAACAGGCGCACCAATTTATTAATTACAATAATGCGAGACATACATACAACATGCACAAAAAGAAAACATTCACGAATAATTTTCTTGCAAGTTAGAAAATATAATTCAATAATTTACATATTCAATAAAATCTTCGTTCTTACGAACCACAATAATGCAAATCATGCATGCAAAAAAAAACACAAAAATTATTTCCCCAGATAATTCTTTCTCTCCAAAATATTCCATTTCTTCCTAACATTTAACCATAGGTTTCAAAAAATCAGAAGAATTAAATTTATTGACCTTACTAGCTACAACAATGCAAATCGTAGATTCCAAAATAATTCCAATCTTTTTTTTTCAACATAATACATTGTAAACTTCTCTCGGGCATTTGAGCAATGGGCCCGGCCTGTCAGCTCTCTATTTTTTTCTTTCTAGCAATATTTTTAGGAAACTTTGCACTGCTAATCAAAAGCTTCAAAAACAAACTAATTTGACCAATTCAACTTCCTAAATATTTCGCAATACTCTAAAATACATCGAAACACCCAGGAAAAAAAAGGAACAAAATTGAACATTCCAATATGCTTAAAAATTTTATTTTAAAAACTCGAAAAAATAAATCAACATGCTCACATTTCATTTTGCCAAATATTTTGCAACTACGACAAAATATTTCAAAAAGCTTACAAAAAACACAAAAAAAAAACAATTTGGACGTTCCACCATGCTTATTTTCCCAAAAAAAAAATTTCAACAAGCTTACAAAAAAAACACAAGGAAAAAAAAATGGACGTTCCACCATGCTTATTTTTCCAAAGAAAAAAATAAAAAATATATATAAACATGCTCACATTCCAATTTGCTAAACATTTGACGGTACTCTATAGTATATATCGAACCATTTCAATTTTCTAAAAATTTGAAAATACTCGATATGACAAATTGCTTTCCCTACGCTAAAATATATCATAATTCTAACAAAAAAAATACATGTCACACATTTGAAAAATTCAACTTGCTAAAAAAAAGCTCTAAACATGGAGTTCAAATAAATATTTATGGCATTTCACTACTCTAATTTGAAGAACATTAGTACAAAATCCAAATGAATTTCCTCTGATTATGGATTGACTTTAACAAATGCTCATATAATCTACATCTTCCAATTATGAAAATCAAACAAATATTTCGATAAAATACAAACATATATAACCATTTCCAACTTGCTAAACATTTAACGGTACTCTAAAATGCGTGAAGACACTCAACAAAAAAAATACTAACTATTCCAGAGTATTTTCACATAAAAAAACAAACACATTTGAAATTGAATTACAATAATTTTCAAATTTGAGCAATCTCCAAAATCCAATCATTTTTAAAACGAAAGCATTTTTTCAATTTTAGTGATTTCCAAACCTAGACAACTCTAGAACGTCACCATTTTTCAAATTCAAATGCCAATTTTTTTCCCCAAAATAAATAAATAAATAAAAACAGAAAACAAGAAAAAATCTATAAATACCCATCGACAAAATATTAAAAATATATCAAAATTCTAGGGAAAGAAAATATTTACTATTTTTGACAAAAAAACAGCTTGACTAATTCAAAGAGGCTTAGATTTGGATAAACAACATGTTTGCAAATTCCAATTTGGCCAACATTTAAGTCAATATACCAACATTCCATAAAATATATCGGGAATGCTAAAAAAAAAGCTGTATACTTATAGCAAGTTACAAATATATTTAAACATTTCAATTTGGCCACAATTTCGACACCATACGAATGAACTTTCTCCAAATGTGCAGTCAAATTCAAATGAATTTTCAAATTTCAATTAAATTTTGACGTCGAAATACAAACATGTTTGAACATTTCAAACCACTAACAATTTCAATAACCTACACAATATATCAGAAAAGCTCACAAAAAAAATTGCCATCTATTCATACCAAAATAAAAACATGTTCAAACACTTCAATTTTGGCTAACATTTTGCCGAAAAAAAAATTGTACAAAAAAATTACCAAGGGCGTGGCGTGACGCCACGCCAAAATTCAACTAGTAGTGTACTATCTCTCACCTAAATCCTTCCGCTATTTTGAACCATGCTAAGTACGGAGTTGGTGTTATGATTCGACAGTAGTACGTAGTAGTACTATAACTTTATCTCAAACATATCTGGCCAGCCATGTACATAACATAGTACAAAAATTGCTACATATATATACCCCATGTGTTCCTTTCCTTCAGCATAGTTTACTAACAAGATCTCTTTTACTTGCAATGCATCCAAGAAATTAATCTATAGTAGTTTTAGGCATGGATGGGGTTGGGAATTGGGATATGAGCATACTCGTGCTCTGAACAAATAAGCGCAACGGCTTTCGCTCTAGTTGCTTGCTTCTCTTCTGTCTTGGAAAACCTATCGGGAAGGGAGAGAGGTTCGCATGTACGAGTCAAATGTCGTGTGCATCAATAGCTAGAGATCCGTGCAAAAGTTGCACGTAGAGGATCACCATGAGATTATGTTGGACGATTTTTATAATCTCCAGCACGATAGAGATGTCCTCGCCTGCTCCCATCAGATCGGCTCAGCCGCCGGATCTCTCTATGGAGCGAGGAACTAAAAAATGACACATGTATGGTAATTGGTAAGAGGTAATTCTAAACAAAAAATGGAAGGTAAGAGGTGGGAGTGCTAAGTTTAGACATGTAAAATTATAGGGGAGTTGCACTACCTTACAATGGAGAGTGTTCTACCATTTGTTAAGTGAGTGACAATAGGATAGGTTCTCTGACAGTTCTGCTCTCGTTTTGTCGCGTCCCGTCGTGTCCCATCCCATTCTGAAAGTTTTCACAAATTGAGTCAACTTATACCAATATTATTACTGTTCGGACAAACATAGTCTCAAACAGAAACAAAAATATCACATACTTTTGATATAGAGATCTGAAAACAAGTAATGGCCACCACATAATAGCATTAATAGGTAGGCAAGTTATTATTTATGAAGACTTTATGTGTTAAAATATCTCTAAAAATAATTACATATCAATATTTCTTGATACCATAACATGTATAGTTTGACAATCAATATATCAATAGCAATCAATTGCACTCTCTCAATATATTTCACGACTCATCTCAGCACATTTATCTCTTACAAAAACCTAAATGTCGAAAATGATGCAAAAGAACGAAAGAGACATGGTATCTTGTGAGTGCTAAAGAATGATGATTTCCCATAGGAGTTCGTTAGGTACCCCCAAGAGGAAGGGATGATATAACCCAGCAGCAAGTATTTTCCTCAGTTTGATAATCAAAATTTATCGAACTAGTTGGAAATATCAGGACGTCAACCAAGCTAATGAACCTGCACAACAAACACAAAACTAGCTTGTCCCTCACATGCAGTAAGATTGTCAAGCTTTCACTCCAGCTAGTTACAAGAATTAAACATATAGTTTGGATGGAAGTGCTGAATAATAATAATAAAAGGACCAGCGAGAAAATAATATGAAAGCGAGTAAAACAAGAGTGTAAACAATATTAAAAGATGGACTGAGAGACATATGTTCACTCTCTCCAATTAAACATAGTATTGTTGGGGGTGAACAAATTACAGTTGGGCAGCGATTAAACTTTACTTATCTCTATTTCATAATTATTATTATTATTCATGACAATATTTCATGTAGAAAATATTTTTGATTATGATTGTGGCCACATGAGAATGAACTAAGTGGATGAGGCCGGTGATCTTTGTTGTAGAGTAATAGGAGAGGTAGCTCCTCCCACTATAATTAGTAGAATCACTTTGATCCTTATGTTTTGCTGTACTACTGTAAGATTTTCTTTTGGCAAAAACCGAGTGAGATTTAGGGTCTCAACTGAAAATGGGGGTCGAACTTTGCCGATAAGTTCCTAGAAAAACTTTCCCGTTTCCATGTCAATGTCTGGCAGTTTATGCTACTTAGCATGGCTTTGTGATAATTTGGTTACAAAATGGCAAGTTCTTGTCTTTCGATGGAACATTTCCAACTTAATCGCTCATTTATCGCGGATGCACTTTACTTAGTACAAATCTGAACTTATTTTAGTGGAATATTGTTGTGCATCTAAGCTGAATCAACACAAGGGTAGATCACCCTTTGCACTTAGTTTTTATTTCTCTTCTAGGTTGTTATTGCAAGACGTGGGACGTGTCTCGTCAGTAATTTTAATGTATTTTGCTATTAGGGTAATATATCAAAATGCCTAAGGATGTTGTATTTCAAAACAGATATTCGTTCATCTAATTTGAAAAGATCGAAAGAACATGGACCAAACTTAAACTGACAGGCATCACATGCCCATAATGTTCATAGCATTGATCTAAGATGTATTTTCTTGTCAACCACACAACACATGACTAACTAACTATATGTCTCTATATACATATTCGGCAACATTAATCCAATATCAATTTCTTTGCCAACCATACATTACATGCCCCTACGCATTTTCCTGAAAGCGAAGCAAACATTAATCCAATATATATCAATTTCTTTGCCAACCATACTTTACATCACTAACAACTAATTTTTTTATATATACGCCTTCAACTATAGGGTGTGTACTCTCCATGCATCACACATCATTGAGTTTCACCACCGATGCTTATTCTCTTCTACACCATCCGTTAGCATAGCAATGCAAGGAAGAAAGAAAAGGAAAGAGATGATAGCCTGAGAATATGAGATATCGGGAATAAAACACTCGGAAAAAGAGAAAATTACACTACCAAGTTCATGTTTGTTTCTGTCGACACTATTCTACATTCCCGAAACAAAAGCAGAGCTCGTGCATTCATGCACTGCGCCTCGAGGCATTTCACACCCAGGACGTCCGGCTAGACATAAAAATCCTCCAGCTGGCAGTCCGCAACCTGCTTGTCGGCACGTGCCTCATACTCCCTCATCTAAAGTTTTCTATTAAAAATTCTTATGCAATTCTTTCGCATGTGGTCCTTCTATGTTTAATAGTTGTGAACAAAAATAAAAACATGCAATATATATTGTTTTAAAAAACTTTCAGAAAAATGGGCCATGTTACCATGTAAGGCTGTAGCCTATGGAAAAATTGTGGCAAGCAACATTACCAGTTCACTTTGCAATTTTTAAGCTATTCGTATGCAAGTCCCATATGTGTTTACCTTGGTGCTAATTTATTTATCTATAAGAGATGCCCAACTTTGATGGTAATGTGGTATAATTTAATTTTAAGTATGAAAAACCTAGTACAAGCAGCAATAATAGGCAAACAGTGGCACGTCGAAGTTGTTGGTTCGTTGTTGCTGATTCTGCCATCTTTCGGCCGTTGGACAATTTTTTTCTTGCCGAAGGTTAGTCTTTGCGGAGTGTCATAAAAAAACACTCAGCAAATACTTGCTTACCGAGTGCCACATGCAGCGCACTCGGCATACTGCTGAACGTCGGACAACTTGTTGCCCGCCGGCCGGCATGACACTCGAGAAATAGTAGTCGAGTATGAGGCTCATACTATGAGCACTTGGCAATTAGCATTACAGAATTGATGCACTAACCATCTATTCCCAAAATCCGACCTGATGGGCGTGGGTTCGGTGCGGGCCGTATATTTTCTTTTTTCCTTTTTAATACTACGTGCGCATGGTCTTGAACTCAAAACCATATAAAATTGATGCACAAGCCATCTATTCAACAGTCCGAACCGACACAAAGAGTTATAATGAAAGGAAAACTGGTACCCTGTAATGAAAAATGGTTGTATTGACCGGAAAATTTATGAAGCCCTACGTGAAAATGCCAGAGTATAGGATGCTTACAATTGAGTGTAAGCGTGCTTTGAAGGTATGATGGACTCTCATTGTGAATGGAGCTTCCAGTTAACCTCTGTTCGAACGCGGCTATGGCTGACCTCGATCAACATCTAGACTACACTGATGAATTGATTACAGCTAACAAATAACAACATGAGCATGAGCAAACGCCTTCAGTTAACTGAGGTCAGTTTGCCGCGATTAGTAAAACGTAAGTATACCGAACGTAGTACGTTGGATCTCTAGAAGTCGGAGGCTTTCCAGGCCTAAACCGGGTCGTATCTCGTATGTACGTTTTTTGGCAATCTTAAACCCTAAGTAGACGACGGCGGTCATGGCAGTCTCGCTCCCGGACGACCTTCTCCTCGAGATCCTCGTCCGCGTCAAC
This sequence comes from Poa pratensis, assembly GCA_947311845.1. Lineage (NCBI taxonomy): Eukaryota > Viridiplantae > Streptophyta > Magnoliopsida > Poales > Poaceae > Poa > Poa pratensis. The sequence goes on along the minus strand of CAMZMU010000037.1, from coordinate 1,039,439 downwards.
GACGAGCCCTCCCTCTTCCGCTGCACCACGGCGTGCAAGCAGTGGCGCCACCTCATCACCGATCCCTCCTTCCTCCGGTGCCGGTGGTCAGATCAGGACTACTCATCTTCCTTGGTCGGCTTCTTCACCTGGCACTGTCAGCAGGACCTCGGAGACGGAGAAGCTGTCTTCAACTCGTGCTTCGTCCCGACGTCGTGATCGCCTCTAGGTCCTGGTCCCCACGTGCTCAGATCCTTCTTCACCGCAGCCCCTGCCGGCCTTTTCGACCGTGCGGTGCCACTCGTCTCGCGCCACGGCCTCCTCCTCGTCCTCCTCGAGGCACGCTACACCGACAACGTCCGGCCAGACTTGAACATCCTCCAGCTTGCGGTATGCAACCTCCTCGTCGGCACGTTCCATATGATCCCTCCTGTAAAATTTGCCTGGGCCATTAACGACAAGGATGACTATGATTTCACCGCCTATTCCATTCTAACTGGTGCGTATGATCCCTCCACTGATGATTTGTCGTCCTTCAAAGTGGTAATCATCACCTTGGACTACGATGGCCTCAAGTACAGTCTCCACATGTTCTCGTCCGACAAAGCAAGCTGGAGCACGGGTACCAATTGCTTCAACAACACTTCGGAAAAGGAATGATACGGGCTGTTTGCCGATGCCGTCTCGTGGCACGGCACATTGGCTATTGCGAAGACACGTGCTTTTACATCATCAGCCTGAACACAGGAACCAGCCACATCTCCAAGAAGAAATTCCATTTCCTAACCGACCACTCCATCGCAAGTTACATATTCCTTACTCTAGCCTCTAATGGGACACTAGAGATCTGGATCCAAAAGATAGGTAGCCAACTTGAAATATGGGGACAACAAGAGGACCAACAAAATGAGGGAAGTACATACTCAGAATGGCAATGCACTAGGACGATCAAGAAAAATGAACTCGGGAAGCAGACTCAAGGAAGAGAGGTATGCGTCTTGGGAGAGAGAAGTGTGGCACATTGCTAGTCAAAGACAACAACAAACACATGTACACTGCCTACCTCGAAACCGACAGGATGGAGGAGGTGTCAAATTGGCCTTGCGAGTGGTACATCAGTCGCTGGGATGTCATGCCCGTAGAGATGGATTGGCCATCGATCTTCATCTCTCAATTGAGCGTGAAATTCTGATCCATATGTATGTATATGATTTCCTTGGTATCTTTCGCATATTATTCTGAATAAAATATGGTGTTGTCGCCTTTTCTTGGTTCTACTATTTCCCCCTGTAGTACTTTTCCGAAATCTTGGTCACCACATTAGTTGCACAGCCTTTTTTCTTACTGCAGGGCATCACTGATGCGGAAAATTACATTATGGAAATTGAGGTATACCGCTTTAGTGTACATGCTGAATTTGAGGTAATTATGAGGAGATTTGAAGTAAGCTATCCGATTTAATTGGCCACGAAGATCTGATCAGTGGGCATGGCAGTCTTTGTCTCAGTTAATAGAACTTTGCATTGATGGTTGCCTGCAAATTATGGCGATGAAGTCCACTGCCACTTTGGGTGCATTGATAGATGCCAGATTCATCGGGCTTGTTGAACCTGTTAAAATATTTGCAGATAAATAAGTAAAAGCTAGGAGGGATAAGATCGATAAAGAACCAACCATCACCACTGCTGAACTCCCCTCATCTCCACCCCAAAGTTATCTATAAACATGTTGGCTGAGTTACATCATGATGCAACTGGTAGTAAAATCTAATTATAGTAGGAGAGAGTACAAGCAACTAGCTTATTGACACTGATTAGAGATAAATTTTCCAAACTACCATAACATGTATGGTTGACAATCTATATATCACCATCGGGTGAGTGAGTTCATGGGTCAGTGCAGCACATTTCTCTTAGACACCAACTATAGGTAGAAACAATACACGAGAGAAGAAGACACATGCTAGACTGAGAATGCGAGGGATCAGGAAGGGAACATTTATTACATGATTAACACTTTGTAGGACGCTATTTCCCTCTAGGGCGTCGCACTGTTCTCTACTCGTAGGCACCAACGTCGGTGGTAATGTAGTCTAGGCAGCAACGAGTCTAAAAATGACTGTACTTACCTCCCTTCCAAGGCTTGATCCGCTGTCCACACGCAGCTCACCATGCGGCAAGACTGCCATGGTGCTCACCAACATGTAGGATGTTGGACAGTATGAATGAACGAGCGTGGCAAAATTGGCTGCAACACTCTCTCATCGAGTACAATTAAGCACAACATGCTCACGCCTCACAGATCGAGGCGGCCATGAAGGCGGTCGTCCAGATACAAGAGGATGACGGAACTGCACCGCTCAGGTCTGTGGTGTTCGCCTGCTCCGACAGTCCGACGCCCAAGCGTTTGTCTGCCGTCCGTGTTAGATTTGATGATCTCCTTAATGTCTCCACGGTTATCATATGTGTGACGTTCGGTGAGCAGCAGTCACGCTCTGCACACAAAAAATGTTGGATAATCGTCCTTGTTTTCTTAACCATTTCATCGTAGATGATGCAATGGACTCACTCTAACAATGCTAGGTTATTATGCAAACAACAACATGAACTACCTGACGAATGTCGTTCGATTATGCATGAATTGGCTTCCTATAAATACTAATTCCACTAGCAAGCAAGGAGCTCTCTATCTTAGAGCATCTCCAATTACGTACGTGGCTTCGCGTTTTTTTACATAAAATAGTACGGAGCGGTCAATTTTTAATTGAATATAAAATTATATCTGGAACATAGTTCTTTAATGTGTCACACATAACATTTGTTGAGTCAAATGAGAGAGGAAAAAAGGTTAATTTCTCTTGGTATTAGAATTATCTCTTATTAAAACCGAAGGACATCAGGATGAGAATGCTTTGTGTTGAAGGAGAAGTAATGTGTAGGTTGTTCGTGCCAAGCGTGTTATGGGTCTCCTCCAATATTTTCGCTAGGCGTTTTGCGTAGGTCGAGCTTAACGACATGTCCTGTTTTGTTGCCGCACCTGACTGCCAGTGACCGCAATCCTCACCCTGCCATGATGAGAGAAGGCCTGCTTTGAAGGGCAGAAGCGCATCCATCCCGCTATCAGCTGATGCAGGTTCTAGTCCCGCCTGACATCCGCACGTGAACACGGCAAACAGATTGTGCGATGAAAATCAACAGGCAAAATATTTCTGCAGCTCCTCGGCGAGATTCCCAAGCTCGGAAATATTGGTCAGACGAGATAGGGAGTAGCAGATCAGAATGGCAATGCAATGGAGAGAGTGTTGGATAATTAGGCAATCATTTCGTGATTAATTTCAGAATATTAAATATGACAAACACATCTACTAACATGTTAAATACGAACATACTAGATGTACTAAGCAACATGAACAGCAACAACATACACGCCAGAATATCCATAGTAAAACAGTTCGGAATACGCAAGCAACAGTCGATGCAGAAAGGTTCACCGCACCCAGAGCAGCGGTGATGTTGTTGACGATGACGTTGGTGAAAACGGGTCGAAGAAGACGACGCCTGCAGAGACGATTCGCAGCTGCAGCTGGTAGACGACCGGTGGTGGAAGCGGCGAGCAGTCGCGCGAAGCGCTTCCCAAAAAATCTAATTCGCACTCTCCCGTACAAGATCACAAAGGCGACTGGTTCGGGAGACCTGCTCTCCCGTTCACCGGTGCACGCCGATGCTCGGGATGGAGCAGACTACGGTGGCGGCGCAAGGCACGAGATGGCAAAACCTATATTGATTCGGTGTGTGACAGCGCATGGTAGTGCAAGGCATTATATAGTGCGTTCAGGAAACCCTAACGGGTACAACGTGGGCCGGTCAGGTCGCACACGTTCAAGTCGGTTACAACAGCCCACGATCCGGGAGCGACCCGAATTGGCTAAGCTGTACACGTACGCTGACGACTCGATTTCCCCGAATGGGACAAGTACCTACTCCTTTTCGTTTGTCAAATTAGTACACACCGCAAATCGTGCTTTTTAGGTGATCATGCTTTGTCTAATCATGTTTTGGTGAATTTAATTAGTGAACTTAGCATCACTCAAGAATTTTGCAGTTGAGCTTGGTGGTCATGAGACTACCCAGATGACCCCCCCCCCCAACCCCCCGCCGCTACACCCTTGAGAAATATTACTTATTTATGGAGACTATGTGTCCAAATATCTTTGAAACTAGGTAGAGATAAATGTTCCTAGCTATCATAAACAGGTACAGGTCGGCATTCTATATATGTATCACCATTCACCATGGATCAAGTGCATTCTCTCCATATTTCCTTCTCAACACATTTCTCTCTTACAACAACTAAATGTTAGAAACAATACAAGAGAGCAAAAGATAAATTTTAGGTTGAGAATGTGAGGGCTTGGAAAGGAAACACTTGGTGCGAAATTGACACCGCGCATTGCTGGATTATCTTGTCTGACATCAACATTGGGGGTTGAATGTGAGAACTGGCTTCATTGTACAAGATGTCCATTTTTGTTTTATGGTGATCCAAATTCGTATGAAGATAGATGCTAACTTCTAACAAGCGGAGCGAGTCCCGTACGGATCATTGCCGAGTCGGACTGCAGCCAACTTAGGGTTTTGTGTCAACATATATACCTCTTGTAAGTCGTCGGTTGGGATAAGTCACAAGTTGTAAATTCACGGCGTTTGTAAGCTCACCCGATCATAGTGAAGTTTTGCTGCCTGGTGCTCGTGGTTTGTTTCTCTCCCGTTGTTGGGAGGGTTTTCCAGTTTAAATCTCTTGTCCCCGTTAGTTTGATCTCTTTTATTTATTGTTTTATTGAATATCGTTTATAACATCCATGACATCGCCCTGCACTAGCTAGACATGGAGAGCCCATTGTCGCGGCAACATCACTGAAACAATAGCTCAGTACCACATGACGGTCCTAGAGACGCTCTTCGACATGACGTGGAGCTCTGTTACATTACATCGCACCACCACGCAGCTTTGCCTGACGGTAGCGAACTGCTGCAAATTCCTGCCTTTTTATAGCTGCGCCGACGCGCCCGCTGTTAGATTTGACGAGCTCCCATCTTGACGAGCTACAGGAGAGACTGCAGGAGTCGAATCCGCAGAAGATCCAGCAGCATGCGTGGAGCTTGTCGTGTCCGCCTCATGGGAGGCCACACCACTCCCAGGTGCAGCGGATGCAGAGGAGGAAGCATAGCCGTGCGAACCGGGGGGCGACACGTCGTTAGGCGTGTGGTCATCACGCACGCCATCATTGCGTGGATACAGCGTGCTGGACGGCGACCGCTCGGGGGTCCCGCCAGGTGGTCTTGGTCGGGGGCATCGGAGGCAGTGCGGGAGTCAGCGCTGTCGGGAGGCGGAGGAGATGCCGCGCGCGACGATCGAGGCGAATCTCCGCCCTGGCCAGTCAGCGGATCGTCTTTGGGATCGGTGTCCACGTGATCCGATGGAGCAGCAGAATCTGCATCGGAATTAGTGGAGACTTCGTCTTCTTCTGCATGTGCTGCAGTATCATTTATTGTACTGTTTTGGAGCATTTCTTGATCATTTTGAGCCAAATTTTCTTCTGCTGATTCTTCAGCTTCCTGGCCATGATTAGTAACTGGGATAATAGGTAAAGGCATATAGTCATCTATGTGTGCATCCCCATGATTTGATGTGTTTGGAAGGAGAAGAATTTCTTCACGAAGACGTTTTCCGACATTTGGATGTAAGGATGCAAACGGAAAAACACGCTCATCAAAAATAAGATCTCTAGATATATAAACATGACATGTAGAAATATCAAGGCACTTGACTCCCTTGTGACGAGGACTGTATCCCATGAAGACACAACGTGTCGAGTGGAAAGCGAGTTTGCGTTTGTTGTAGGGGCGAAGGTTGGGCCAACAAGCACAACCGAACATACGAATGGAGTCATAGTTGGGTGTGGTATGAAGTGGACGTTCAACAGGGGTTTCTGAATTTATAACTTTACTTGGAAGCAAGTTTATGAGAAAGGTGGCTGTGAGAAAGGCTTCATCCCAGAATTTCAAAGGCATGGATGCATTAACTAACAAAGCAAGACCAACTTCAACAATATAACGATGTTTGCGTTCAGCGGAACCATTTTGTTGGTGAGCATGTGGACAAGAGACATGATGTGTAATGCCAATTTTCTGAAAGAAGCTATTCAACTTTTCATATTCACCACCCCAATCAGTTTGCATAGTAACAATTTTCCTATCAAACTTGCGCTCAACCAATTATTGAAAATTAAGGAAAACTTGATAAACCTCGGAACGTTTCTTAAGAAGATAAATCCAATTAAATTTACTAAAATCATCGATGAAGCTTACATAGTAGCAATGTTTGCCAACAGAGGCGGGAGCAGGGCCCCATACATCAGAAAACACTTGTTCCAAGGAACAGTGGAAACACTAGTGGACACATGATATGGAAGTTGATGGCTTTTAGCTAGTTGGAAAGAATCACATATGTAAGGATTTATTTCTGGAGTATGGGATAACTTATTATTCCTAAGAACCTGTTGCACCACAAACGATGAAGGATGTCCTAAACGACGATGCCATGTAGATGATGAAGGCTTTATTGTGACGAAAACATGCTTGGATGATGACCCCGCAGAGACTGGCACTAGGGGGTAGAGCCCACCATGACAGGGACCCTTAAACAGAACTCTCCTTGTGGCATGATCCTTTATCAAAAATAAGAATGGGTGAAATTCAAGAAACACATCATTATCAAGTGTGAGTTTATGGATGGATAGCAGGTTTTTAGAGGCACTAGGAACATGAAGAATGTTATTAAGATGTAATGAGGCATGTGGGGTGCGCAACATAGAATGACCAATATGACTTATAACCATACCTTTCCCATCGGCCGTGTGGACGCGCTCACGTCCATTGTACTTCTCCTTGGTCGACAGCTTGTTGAGCTCACTGGTTATGTGATCTGTCGCACCCGTGTCGGAATACCAATTGGTATCCACACCATAGGATGCAACAAGGACAGCTTTGTTGTCATCACGATCACCATCATTGTCCGAGTCATCCTGGTAGCGCCACCAGCAGTCCGCAGCAGGGTGGCCATGGATCTTACAGATTTGGCACGTGACGTCGATGAAGGGGGTCAGAGTGCGATCACGCCGACCACGGCGCCGTCCATCACGATCATCACGGCGCCGATCACGCCTGTCATCACGGCGTCGATCTTGGCCGCCTCCATCACGGCGGCGATCATCACGGTGGTCACCGCGTCCTCTGCGGTCACCATGATCTCCACGGTCGCGGTAGTCACCGCGCTCACCACGGTTGCGGTCATCGCCATGAGGGGGAGCTCCACCACGTTGCGCAGCATTAGCCGAAGAGATGAAGGTCTCCGGGGTGTCATCTAGCATCTCATTGCGCATATCGTATGAGGACAATTGACCAAAGAAGTCATCAAGGGTTGTGCCGGGATATCCGTTGACGGCGGCAACGAGGGAGTTGTAGGAGCTGCCGAGGCCATGAAGGAGGTAACCGATGAGTTCATCGTCTTCGAGAGGCTTCCCGACAGCAGCAAGCTCGGAAGCGAACCCCTTCATCTTGGTGATGTACTGGTCAGCGGTGAGGTCCTTCTTCTTGGTGTCGTTGAGGGCGGACCGAAGGTGCTGCACCTTCGATCTCGAGGCGGCGGAGAACATGGTGTTGATGGTAGTCCAAACTGCTGCAGTGGACTCCATACCAAGAACATGTGAGAGGATTTCAGGTGAGAGAGAGTTCAACAGAAACCTCAAGACTTGCTGATCCCGTGCAACCCAGGCCACGTAGGCCGAGTTCTCCACGGTGACCATCTTCTTGTCGCGATCTTCGATCTCCATGGTTTTGGGTGGAGCAGCGTCCGTCCCATCGAGCAGCACCATCACGTGGGCACCTCGGAACGCCGGCAGGATCAGGGCCTTCCATAGCAGGAAGTTCCCGCGAGTCAGAACCTGTGTTGGTGGCGCACCGAGGGCAGAGGCCAGCGAGGAGCTTGACGAACTCATGGCAGCAGGGTCTTTGGGCAGCGGCGGCGGTAGAGGATCTACGGCGGCGGCGGCAGGTTTTGATCTAGGTTTTAGGTGGCGGAGGCGGTAGAGGAGACTACGGCGGCGGCGGCAGGGGTTTTGGGTTTTGATCTAGGTTTTTGCATGGTTTTAGGTTTTAGGTGCGGCAGGAGCTTGGGAGCAACGGCGGCAAGGTGTCTTTGGCTTTGGTTTTAGGCGGCGGCGGCACTGAGGCGGCGGCGGCAAGGTTTTAGGTGGCGGCGGCGGACAGAAAGATGGCGGCGGCGGCGAGGTTTTGGGCAGCTAGGGCGTCGCGGAAAAGGATCGCTCTGATACCATATAGAAACTAGGGTTTTAGGGGGAAACGACATACCTCGTTGGAGGCGTCAGGTGCGTGTTATATAGGGTGGAAACAACCTCCACCGTGGTTTACAAGGGGTACGGTATAGGGGTGGTGTACTACACCATACCCTATACCGTATACGTTACAATACTTTCAGCAATGCCTTCACAGCAATCATTGATGTTTGATATACGCCGTAGCAGCAGCAATGTCTCAGCACACAAAAATATTGGATGATCCTCCTTCTTTTCATAACACTTCATGGTAAATAATGCAGGCAATACAGAACCAACTTACTTCAATAAGGTTCTGGTCTGAACTTAAAGGAAGAAAATACACGAGGTGCATCAAGACCATGTGTAAATTGAATTCATCATAACATGGACTCACTCAAGAGTGGTTTAAATTATGCACAAATTGACTTCCTTTAAATATTAGTACTCCTGTTAACAATGAATGATCACGCTATAGTTCAGATCATCTGTAATTACGTAAATTTACAATTTAATACTCTAGAAAATTGTAGTGCTTTTCCCTCTAAATACAAACAATTATGTAAATTAACTCTTCTAGTGCTTCAAATATAGTTTTTTGAGTCAAAAGAGAGAGGGAAAATATTGAGTTTTCGTCGTAAAAGCAAGACAATTTCTTTGCAAGCTTAAAAGATTCTCAGAATACAGGGCATTAGGATTCTTTGCAATTTCTTTACAAGCTTAGGATAAGAATGCTTATCAAGAAGGGCTGAAGGACGAGAAATGTGGGAATTATTATTGGCAGTGCATTCTGGGTCTCATCCACTGAATTTACTAATAGTGCTAGTACTGTTCGTCTCAACAAGGTAAAATAGATTGAAGTATTTGAAAGTTGGTTTATAGAAAGAACTAATTAACCAAGCGAGAACTAACTGAGCCGGCTCATCAAATTTGAAGCGATTAGATTGAAGCTGGACCATGTTTAAAGTATACATCATATCGCATTTCTCTTGATCCGTAGCATATTGGAGGTGGTGACTTATAAGGCGATTCACCCAAGAAAAAAAACATGTCCCACAATTGAACAGAGATAAATTTTACGACCAACCACACATTGTTTCTCTATCACCTTATGTACGGAGGTGTGTAAATATATACATACAAAACCCGGCCGTCGATTAAGTCCATTCTCTTGGTGCTTCACGTATGACAATGAGTTTAAGTACGTTGATGCACTATCTTCTACACCACCTCTTAGCATCAACAATGTCAGAACAATGTTTGGAAATGAAGAGAGAGGTTAACTTGAGAACAGGAGACACAGGGAACATAATGCTTCGAGTCGCAAGCTAACTTTGTACTTTGAGTTTCCACCTGAGTCTCCATCGTCATCACTTCACTACCTGGAATGGAACTACAAGTTGGTTTCAAATAAAACATAAAATGGGTTGCCTCAATCTTTATCAAAGTTTTGGTATGGTGACGTCTCATACTGCCACACATTCATTCATTGTCTCTATTAAAGACACACGTAGAAATTGCCGTAAATAGGAGTGACTTGACGTCTCCGTGCGAAATTTTGTGCATAGCAACATACAGAGGAGTATATTTCTCAGTCTTCGTTTGCGAGAGATTACCCATGTGTATATGTTTTACGTAATTTGGTAATCCGTACACTCAATTGTTTGGTGAAAGTAGATTATGATATTGCAGTTTTAATTTTCAACGTTGATGTTATTGTTTCCGTGTTGACTAATTGTCTCAAATGTTGTGGTTGTCAACTCATAATGTTTTTTGGGGAACTTTAATCCCAACAGGTACTATTGGAGCTTATTTTTGTAGGGCATCTGATCGATTGTGATATTGTAGTATTGGAGTCAGTTTTTTAAACCGACTGAGGAGTGAAGTTTTCGAGTCGGGTTTAAAACGACTACAATAATCTGGATTCTTAGCATATGGCTCGGTTTTGTGGTTGTGCCCTGCGCATGCATGAACTGGACAACCAGTCAACCACCCATGTAACCTACATTAATTGCCATTGACAACATACTGATATTAGGATCAAACTTTATATGAACGTGGAAAGGTGTGGTAACAAACTTTATATAGTTTCTCTTCATGAAGTAATATTTATTTTGTAGGTTGTTCCTGGAAAGTATGGGTGTCTCCTCAACTATTTCAATGTATTTCACCAACCCCATGTTACATGACCAGCAATTTATGTACGTCAGTATATATACTTACCCATCGACCGGGTGTGTACTCTCCATGCTTCAAACCACAATGAAAGGAAGAAAGAAAGTTAAAGGGAGAGATGCTAGGCTGCGAATAGGAGACAACAGGAATGAATAACCCAGACCTCAATGAGAATCTAGTACTTGGTCATTGTCTCCAGCGGAAGACATTATTCTACTTTCCCAAAACCAAACGATTGAGTACTACATCTTGATTTCGACGGGCATATGGTCCTTCCTCCTTTCTGTCGACTAGTGGGGCTTTGTGTATACAAGTTTCACTCGGTTGATTGTAATCTTTCGGGCTATATTCAACCAACCACATAGATTAAAAGATGCATAGACGTTTTATGGTTCTTTCTTGCCCATTGGTTGATTCATGCTGCAACGTTGTGCGGCCAGTCAGTTTAACCTGAATATTTGATATATGCCATAAAGAAATTTGCATGCATCACATCGATGCAGAGTGCGGAGCTGTGCTTCCCATTCAAAAAAATAGCAAACACTGCTATTTTATTCTCTCCTCGAAAATGTTGAAAAATGAATAAAACACCTAATTTTCCATTTTTTTACTTGTGAACTGTGACAAGATTATACTGAACAAAATGTGGTATTCTGTAACAAAAATCAACGGCAGTAACAACATTCTGTGTGTTTTTGTATAAATTTTTGTTCTATTCAGCATTTTGTTTAAGAATTGTTCCAAAATTCCATTGTAAAATGGATCCAATCAGGATGCGTACTTTGAAGCTAAGGATTGCATCTCAACGAATGTAGCTTCCAGTTAACCTCTATGCTTGACTTTTGAAACCTCGATCAACACCTAGACTACACTGATGTATTGTTTATAGGTTTGATTTTTTTTACCGTAACTTCGGCGGACCTAAGTCAGACTGGACTATATATTTCCTTTTAAATCACAGGGTTTGCGTACAGTACAGAGCGAAGGGAGGTTACAAGGTAAAAGATTCAGGGTGGTTCAAAGGAGGTACACCAGCCTTTAAGAAGCTGTACAACAGGAGCAGAGTTACATCTGTACACTCAGAGGCGTACATCATCAAGACATCGAGCACCAACGAGAGCTTGGCGTTGCGTCGCTTCCAGATACTCCATGCGATGGCGGTGCAGACGGTGGACTCGGCATAGCTGCCACTTCGACGACTCCACATTTCTTGAACCCGAACCAATCTGTTGCATGCAGTTTGGATAGAAGCTAGTAGAGAACAGGGCATCAGTACCGGTCTTATTGGACCTTTAGTACCGGTTGTGCAACCGGTACTAAAAGGTCGAGACTAAAGGGGTACCCCTTTAGTGTATATACAACCGGTGCTAAAGGCCCTCCACGTGGCCGAACCTGCGCGCGCGCAGCTGTTTTTTTTGCCCCCCCCCCCTATTTTTTCAGGGAGGTTTAGGTTTTCGGTTTTTTTTCTTTTCGCTTATTTTTCAAGGTTTAGGGTTTCTGTTTTTTTTCCTTTTCGCTCATTTTTCAGGGTTTCGGAGGAGATCACGTATAAAGTACTCACTACACATATAAAGTACTCATTACACATATAAAGTACTCTCGTTACATATAAAGTACTCATAATTACAATGGAGATTACCGCTAGCTAGTACTTGCATGGAGGGAGTCTATTAATCGACATAGTGGAATTCACCGAATTCATCTACGACATGCGTCAGAATGAATCCCGCCAATTCCTCCGCAATAGCTTTTACGCGGTTTTTTAGTAGGAGCTGGTTTCGCTTCCTTGCCATCTTTAAAAGAAGGAGATCAAATCAGTTATGATCGAAACTAAACATGATTGATGGTAGCAAAATAAAAGTTGTGTATGATGTTTATGTACCTCTCGATTTCTTATACTATTGACTCTCTCATTGACCCTCATGTGAATAAACTCACAAACGTAGTATCCACATAGCTCCGTCCCCTGTGGTTGTCGCAGACACCACTATACAAGAATTTAATTTAATCAAATAATAATCAAGAGAATGATAATGGTATTAGAAAGATACACAGACCTAGATACATAGTAGTACTTACGTTGTTAGCCTTGAACTGCAGCTTAGGTTTCCATTCACCGCGTTATTCCGCGATGAACTTTTTCCAAACCCTGCCCGGAAAAGAAAATGAATTGAGGAGTTATTACTTATACTTTTGATATCCGGAAATGAACGAAAGAGGCCGATATAGTGCGATTGAAATTACCTCTTGAGCATTAGATGCACGCTTTTGTACTCATCTTGATCTCTCCTTAATGAGTCTCAGACTTCAACTTCTCCTTCCTCGAGTCTAATGATTAGCAGAATGAAGTGGTACCTGCGCACATTTATATACGCAGGTATTCAGAACTCATCAATTACACTTAATATCGGGAAAGCAAAATAAAATGTGTACAAAACAGTAACACTCACCCGAAGTTGTAAGGAAAAAGTATTTCCTTTTTGGAACTTTGTCGCTTAAAAAGCGTTAGCAAAAAGTCCTCTATGTCCTCGGGATGGTCAGCTATGGTCTTGACATGAACTTTATCCGGGTCAATGAACCCAATGTCCCAGATTCCTCCCATTCGGCATTCACGAATCTTCATTCTGCATAATAGCGTACAAAATAATGTTGTGAGGATAATTACAAGCAATGAACGAGCTTAACTATAAATAATTAAATTACACGAATAAATTACTTACAGACAATAGCAGCTGATGATAGATTTGTCGAGAGCAAGTTGATTGTACATCTGAAAAAGTTTGGAGAACGCAACCTCCACACCATATTGTCGGAAGTAGTGTTGTTCCTTAACTCCCGCCATGAGACACATTTTCCCTTCTTTTGCGGCGGCCATGTACCAGTTATGCAATTTATATAACTGTGTTGTTAGAGCACTCGGATTTTCGACCAGAGGCAGCCCGAGTTCAAATTTATATTGAATTGTTATCTGCGCTATGGGGTAACCTGTGTCGCCAATGACAACTTCTCCATGCTCGATTTCCCGAGCTTCAGAAGGCACAATGAGCGGGGCGATCGATTGTGCTTCTTGTTCTCCGAGCTGGGCAACTCTTTTCCCGCACGCTTTTTCTTGCTCCATCTGTGAGGAAAGTACCTTTTCAATACCTCGCTCATAGTCTGAAAAGGGCGGTGGTGGAGGGTCATATAGGTTGTCAACGGTGTGATATTTTACCTCAGTTGGTATAGTCTTCAGAAGTTCCTTTATGGGGTCCAGTCTTGCCTCCAGTCTTTCCTTTTTTTTCTGTTCAAAAAAGGCTCTCGCCTCTTCACGTGTGCTCACTTCTAATTCCTCCTGAGTCATCTCGCCAGCTAACTTCTCAGGAGCCTTGACTTCCTTGGGTTTTCTTGCACGTTTCTTGACAGGGGACGACGTGAACAGCTTCCGCTAGCTTTGTCAAACTACTAGTGGGCGCAGTAGTCGGCTGACGGGACGGCGCGGGCGATGGACTCGCGGTGGGCTCCCAATCGTCGGGGGAGGAGGGTGGACTTTGCTGTGGTGAATTTCTAACCGGAGGAGTCGGTGGCCTTGGCGCCGAGTCTGGAAACTTGATATATTTCTTCTTCCATAGAACGATACCAAGTTCGACTTCTCCCAATGTCTTCTCGCCTTCAGCTCCGGGAATGTCAAGATGCATTGAGTTGAATCCCGACATAACTTTCGTGACCCCGACACGAGCAAATCCAGCCGGAATCTCACCAAAATGGAAGGTTGATCCAAGTTGATGTGGTAAAGCATAGCCATTCGCCACCGGAAAACTAATGTTCTTCATTGGCGCATGTAACTCACAATTTGTCTTCTCCGTGATATCATCCACGGGGTAGCGCGCCGCCGACGGTTCATCAACTGCAGGATCTTGTAGCTGCGTGGAACCCACGCTGCTTTTCCACTGAGATGGGCAGACATCGACTGCATGATCTTCTACTCGCGGCTGAGATTCCATTTGCTGGGTAATTAAGGCCAGTTGCTCCTTCACATCCTGCATCTGGCGTTCTAATGCAGTAAACCTCTCCGCCTCCCTCTTCTTACCTCTGCAATGTTTTCTATAAGTTGCAGCGTGCTCCGGAAACCCTTCAAGAAAACCAACCCCGCCTCCTCTGCCTCGACATCGTCCCCAGTGTTCTTTATTCCCGAGGGCGAGTGAAAGCTCGTCGTCCTCTCTATCGGGAACATATTTTCCCTGTCGGACTAGTTCTATTGCCTTAACTAGTTTTTTGGTGACTCTTGTAATTCTTTTCTTCCATTTTCCCTGTGCAACAATCAGCCCTGTGTCTGGGTCCAACACTGCCCCATGCGCGAACAACCATAACTTGGACCTGTCGGGCCAGTCATCTGTCTGTGGAATGATCCCTTTTTGACGCAGCTCGTTTTCATAGGCTTCCCACTTAGGCACGGCAGTCTTGTAGCCACCTGAGACCAAACGATGGAAATATTTCTTCTTCTTAGCATTCAACTTATTTTGTTTCGATCGGGCCACAGCGACGGCCGATTTCTTATACGCCACAAATTCAGGCCAGTCATCTTTTAGCTTCTCTAGATGTCCAGTGAAATCTGAAGTTTTTTTCTCATATTTTCTCCACAATGATTTCTTCCAGTTGTTGAATTGCTCGGCCATCTTGCTAAGAGACCACTCCATGACTTTATCCTTCCTCCTCTATGGGAGATCTACCGGTAGGCTGAAAGAACCCAATATCGACTCCCAAAGGGTTTCTTTAATATTCTAACTTAGCAAAATTAACCTAAACAAAATTCTAGTAAATAAGTAAATATTTCTAACTTAGCAAAATTAAGCAATATTTTGCTACACTAAGCAATATTTCTAACTTAGCAAAATTAACCTAAACAATAATAAGCTAAACTTAGCAATATATCAAACTTTACAATGTCACTGCAAATTTCTTAACAAAATGAAAAACTACAAGAATAAACCTAAACACATTTCCTAAAATATTTCTAATATTGCTACTAATATTTCTAATAAACCTAAACACATTTGCTAGAACTAAAAATTGCTACTAATATTGCTACTAAAAATTGCTACTAATATTGCGACTAAAAATTGCTACTAAAATTGCTACTAATAATTGCTACTAAAAAAAACAATATTGCTACTAAAAATTGCTACTAAAAATTGCTACTAAAATTGCTACTAAAAATTGCTACTAATATTTCCTAATTTGCTCCACTAAAATTGAAACATAAAAATGCTCCACTAATATTACAACACTACAAATTAATCAAAAGAACAGTACTAAAAAAATGAAAAAAATTACCTTTCGTTGGAGGGCCGAAGCAGGGCACGCGCGGCGGCTGGAGTTCGGTGGCGTGGAGGGCGCCGGAGCAGGAGGCCGGAGGGGGTGGGCGCGGCGGAGGCCGGAGAAGGGCGACGGGAGGCGACGGCGGGCGGCGCACGCGGCGGAGGGCGGCCGGAGCTAGAAGGGCGCGCCACACGCGCGGGAGGCCGGAGCAGGGGCGCACGCCATGGGAGGGCCGGAGCAGGGGCAGGCGACGGCGGAGGCCGGAGTGCGGCCAAGCGCGGCTGAGGGCTTCGCCGGAGCAGGGCTTCGCCGGAGCAGGGGCGTCGTGGAGCTCGAGGCGTCGGCGGAGGGCTTCGTCGAGGACTTCGTCGATTTTGGGGGAAAAACGATCGATCCCTGCACTTAACCGTTCAAACAACCTTTAGTACCGGTTGTTATCTCCAACCGGTACTAAAGGGTCTTTAGTACCGGTTGTAAAGAACAACCGGTAATAAAGGTCTGTTTTGTGCTGCGGCGAAATTTCGCGCGCGAAGCCCAAACCTTTAGTACCGGTTGTACTTTACAACCGGTACTAATGGGCTTTTGATTTTTTTTCTCTAGTTTCTTTTTTCTTTCTTATGTTTTCTGTTTTTTAATTATATCTATTTGGTTTCTATTTTGTTTTTTTCTCTAGTTTCTTTTTCTTTAATATATATTTATTTTAATTGTCTACAAAATTGTAATAATTATCTATCTATTTGTTTTCTATTTTTATATCTATTATCTATTTGTCAACGACGTCACTACGTAGGGGGGACACGCGCGTGTCCTCCCCAGCGCTGGAAATTATCTATCTATTTGAAGCTTCTTGACAATACACATTCATTATTATTACACATTGGAAATACACATTCATTATTATTACACATTGGAAATACACATTCATTATTGTTAGGAGGAACGGCGGGAGGAGCCAGCCCCGTTCGCGGCCGCCCGGTTCTCGCGCGCATGTTTGCGGCGGAGGGCAAGATCCATGGAGGATGAGTCTTTCAGCGCCCAATCCAGCTCGGAAGCCTCCTTCGCCTTGAGCTGGCAGACAGTTCTGTCTCGCTGTACACGGTCGTCGTGGACGGACTGGAAGGAGGCTTCAAGGTCCTCCTGCATCTGCGGCCCGCCGCGCTCTTCCCCATGGTCGCTCCAGTCGAAGTCGTCGTCGTCATCCTCCTCGTCGGGAGGGGCGGCGGCGACTGGTGGAGGTACGGCTGCGGATCCCCACGCCACCCCTGCGGTGTACGCATCCTCGTCGGGGTCAGGGACGTCGGACCACGCGCGCTCGTACGTCCTCCGCACCTCCTCCGGCACCGGAGCAGGAGGCCGGTAGGAGGGCATTCCTCTCCACGCCGGTCTCGTGGGCATACGGCGGGATAGGCTCCCGCGGTAGCGCCCAATCGCGCTCTGCCGAGCACACTCGACCTCGTCTAGAAGGCGCTGCGGCGGGCGTGGCGGATCCATCTCGTGGAGACGATGCGTTCGTGGCTAGAAATGGTGGATTAGGGTTTACCCCGTCGGCGACAATATATAAAGACCTCCAGGTCAGCGCTAGGGGAAGACACGTGGCTAGGGCAGCGCTGGGGGAGGACACGTGGCTCCGCAAAGCCCGACTTTAGTCCCGGTTGGTGTTACCAACCGGGACTAAAGAAGCACACGGATCGTGTGTTTCTTTCAAGCGCTTGTGAGACGTTGGATCAGGGGGAGCCCGACTTTAGTCCCGGTTGGTGTTACCAACCGGGACTAAAGAAGCACACGGATTGTGTGTTTCTTTCAAGCGCTTGTGACACGTTGGATCAGCAGTATCACGACCACTTCGTGAGCCACATGACCTGGTTGGTGTTACCAACCGGGACTAAGGAAGCACACGTACCCTATATATAGCCCACCTCCCGGAATTCCAGCGTCACTCACTCACTCACACAAAACATTCCAGCGTCACTCGGAGAGGCATCTTTGGGCAACCAGCGGCAAGACGTCTCTGATGACCTGCGGCCGTTCCAAATGGTTGCAGATCATCAGAGATGTCTTGCCGGACGGTTGTAGATCATCAGAGACGTCTTACCGCTGCTTGGATCGAAGTGGCGCTCAAACATAAAACATTCGGGTTCCCTAGCTACGTCCTGCAACCGTTTGGTCGGATCAAAGCAGCGGCAAGACGCTCTGATGATTAGCAACATCCCCAACACTTGTTGCAAATCATCAGAGACGTCTTGCCGCTCTCTGGATCGAAGGCCGATTTGCCGTCTCACGACCACGCGATTGTGTTGGTAAAACTGCAGCTGATTAACATAGTGTTTAGATCTCTCTTCTGAGTTTTCAAGACATAGTGTTCACTTTTTCTTCTTGTCTGTCCCTTTCTTCTGATTGCGCCGTAGCCATGGACATTCTTCATCATTTAACACGATGCTTGGGTCAGTTTTCACTTTGAAGGGCGGAATTTCATCAAACTTATTGTAATCTTCTGACATGTCTGTCTTGTCCTCCACTCCCACGATGTTTCTTTTTCCTGAAAGAACTATGTGGCGCTTTGGCTCATCGTATGATGTACCGGCTTGCTTATCTTTTCTTTTTTTCGGTCTGGAAGACATGTCCTTCACATAGAAAACCTGAGCCACATCATTGGCTAGGACGAATGGCTCGGTGCGGTACGCAAGATTCTTGAGATCCACTGTAGTCATTCCGTACCGCCGGTCTATCTCTACCCCGCTTGACAGGTTGACCCATTTGCACTGAAACAAAGGGATCTTAAAAGAAGGTCCATAGTCAAGTTCCCATATCTGCTGTATGCAACCATAATATGTGTCCTTTGTCCCATCGTCGTTTGTTGCATCAAAGCGGACACCACTGTTTTGGTTAGTGCTCTTTTTGTCTTGGGTTTCCGTGTAAAATGTATTCCCATTTATCTCGTACCCTTGGAAAGTCAATATAGTCGAAGATGGTGACTTGGCCAACAAGTATAGCTCTTGTCCAACAGTGTGTTATTAATGAGATGTGTACGCAACCAACTGCCGAAAGTATCCACGTGTTTCCCTTTAATCCAGAAGTTAGTCTCCTCCGGGTATTGGGAGCGTAAAATATCCATGTGTTTCACGATATACGGAGCCACCAATCTGGAATTTTGTAGAACTGTGTAGTGTGCTTGAGTGAAAGAATGCCCGTCCATACATGTTGTTGCTTTCTTTCCTAGCGTGCCTTTTCCACGCAGTCTCCCCTCATGGCGCGATTGAGGAACACCGATCGGCTTAAGATCAGGAATAAAGTCAACACAAAACTCAATGACCTCCTCTGTTCCATAGCCCTTGGACATGCTTCCTTCTGGCCTAGCACGGTTATGAACGTATTTCTTTAAGACTCCCATGAACCTCTCAAAGGGGAACATGTTGTGTAGAAATACAGGACCGAGAATGGAAATCTCTTCGACGAGGTGAACTATGAGGTGCGTCATAATATTGAAGAAGGACGGTGGAAACACCAACTCGAAGCTGACAAGACATTGGACCACACCCGTCTGTAAACTTGGTAGAGTTGCTGGATCGATTACCTTCTGAGAAATTGCATTCAGGAATGCACATAGCTTCACAATGGGTACTCGAACGTTTTCCGGTAGAAGCCCCCTCAATGCAACCGGAAGTAATTGTGTCATAATCACGTGGCAGTCATGAGACTTCAGGTTTTGGAACTTTTTCTCTGCCATGTTTATTATTCCCTTTATATTCGACGAGTAGCCAGACGGGACCTTGATACTGCTCAGGACTTGAAAAAAGATCTCCTTCTCTTCTTTGGTAAGAGCGTAGCTGGCAGTACCTTGGTACTTCTCTGGATTCAGGTTGTCTCGTTCGTGCGTACTTTGCTGGTCCTGCCGTGCATCCGATGTATCTTTCGTCTTCCCATACACGCCTAAGAAGTTTAGCAGGTTCACGCAAAGATTTTTCGTCACGTGCATCACGTCGATTGCAGAGCGAACCTCTAGGATTTTCCAATAGGGTAAATCCCAAAATATAGATTTCTTTTTCCACAAGGGTACGCGCTTGTTAGCGTCTTTTGGAACATTTAGACTGCCAGGACCCTTTCCAAATATTACTTCCAAATCCTTGACCATGCCATATATAACATCACCATCAGGGCGTGTAGGCTTCGTTCGGTTATCTGCCTCACCTTTGAAATGCTTGCCTGGCTTTCTTACGGATGCCTGTTTGGAAGAAATCGACGATGACCAAGGTACACATTCTTGTTACCTAAATATATACTGTCAGTCTTATCTAAACAGTGCGTGCATGCATTGTATCCCTTGTTTGACTGTCCTGAAATGTTACTAAGAGCAGGCCAATCATTGATGGTTACAAACAGCAACGCTCGTAGGCCAAATTCCTCCTGTTTGTACTCATCCCACACACGTACGCCTTCGTCAGACCACAACTGTAAAAGTTCGTCAACTAATGGCCTCAGATACACATCAATGTCGTTGCCGGGTTGCTTCGGGCCTTGGATAAGCACTGGCATCATAATATACTTTTGCTTCATGCACAACCAAAGGAAGGTTATAGATACATAGAGTCACGGGCCAGGTGCTATGACTGCTGCTCTGCTCCCCAAACGGATTCAAGCCATCTGTACTTAGACCAAACCTTAAGTTCCTTGCGTCAGCTGCAAATCCCCAAACGCACTGTCGATGTTTCTCCACTGAGACCCATCAGCGGGGTGTCTCAGCATCTCGTCTTCCTTACGGTCTTCTTTGTGCCATCGCAACAACTTGGCATGCTCTTTGTTTCGGAACAAACGTTTCAACCGTGGTATTATAGGAGCATACCACATCACCTTCGCGGGAACCCTCTTCCTGGGGCTCGGCTCGCCCTCAACATCACCTGGGTCATCTCGCCCGATCTTATACCGCAATGCACCGCATATCGGGCATGCATTCAAATTCTCGTACTTCTCACCGCGGTAGAGGATGCAGTCATTGATGCATGCATGTATCTTCTCCACCTCTAATCCTAGAGGGCAGACAATCTTCTTTGCTTCGTATGTATTGTGCGGCAATTCATTATTCCTTGGAAGACTCTTCTTAAATATTTGTAGCAACTCCTGAAATGCCTTGTCAGATATTCCATTCTTTGCCTTCCACTGCAGCAATTCCAGGGTGGTACCCAGCTTTTTCTGGCCATCTTCACAATTTGGGTACAACAATTTTTTGTGATCCTCTAACATGCGCTCCAACTTCGACCACTCGTTTTCACTTCCGCACTTCATCTGTTCATCAAGAATGACCCGACGAAGATCATCATCATCGGACTGATCAACAATGACCTCGAGCTCAACTTCGTCTTCCCCCATTGTAGTATCACCGTGTTCAGAGAACACAGGATAGTTGTCATCATCCTCTTCTTCAGGGTCTTCCATTATAACCCCTCTTTCTCCATGCTTGGTCCAACAAAAATAATTGGGCATGAAGCCTTGTCGCAACAAGTGGGAGTGTATGGTTCTTACGCTCGGGTAATTCCTCGTATTCCGACATTCATCACATGGACAAATCATAAAACCATTCTTCAGCTTGTTTAACTTAACCACATCGAGAAAACGATGCATGCCATCAATGAACTCGGGACAGCGTCGATCACCGTACATCCATTCTCGGCTCATCTGCATTACATAAATACATCAAAAACCATTACACCAGCTAAATAATGAATAGAGATACGTGACCAAATTAATTTATACAAGTTCATCACATTAAAATCAAAGTAGAGTAGTGCCCAAATGTAATACATAGTTCTCACGAAACATACATCAATCGAAACTAACATACAACTATCTAAAGAATTTAAATCCAACAACAAATGCGATCAGAATCGCAACCAAGGTAACTATTGAACCAACAGCATAATGATACCAAGCCTCTTGACTAATGGCATATTTTCTAATCTTTTTAAGCTTGGCGCGATTGCATCCATCTTCCTCTCGTGAGCAGCGACGACGTCGGCAAGCTCGACCCCGTGAGCATCAACGATGTCGGCAATCTTCAAGTCCAATTCCATCTTCTCTTCTAGGCATTGGAGACGAAGATCTTCACTTATCTTCAATTTTGCTCTCAAATCGTCGTTTTCTTTTTTAAAATACTCGACAATAGGGTCGGCCGGAATTTCCGGTTCAACTACCTCCTAAATAAAAATATATCTACGTCAAGTTGGTCGGCATGATTGTTATAAACACGAAACAAAATAAATAGTTAAAAAGATATACCACATCCGAATCATAGACCGGACGAGGGCCGAAGGGGACGGATATCAAAACCATGACACTATACATATATAAAAAAAAATAAGAAAATTATACAAGAAATAATTATGCATTTAAATCATATAACTAACAATTTTTAAAATAAAAGATAAAAAAGAGGCTCACCGAGGTGGTGTCGGTGACGGAGCGGCGCGGGCGATCGACGGCGGTGAGGAAGAGACACTATATAAAACCACAAATTATACTTTAATTTGAGCTCAAAATGCATATAAAACAAATGAAATCCCTAACTTAGGCATTTCATCAAACACCTTGCAAGCACCACCAAAATCAAACTTGCTAAACTTGCACGAAAATGAGCTAAACTTGAAATGCCGGAAGAGAAGATGAAGAAGTTGCTAACCCTTGTATAGGGTGCCACCAATCTTGACAAATGTTGGAGAAAAAAGCGGTGAACTAGAGCTTGGGAGAGAGGAAAAATGGAGTTGGGTCGAGTTGCTTCAAATGGAGCTGGCTCGGGGTGGAAGAAGGGTTATAGTGCCCGAAACCTTTAGTACCGGTTGGTAATAACAACCGGTACTAAAGGTCTCGCCGTGGGGCCACCAACCGCGGCTGCATGTGCCGCGTGGCCTCCAACTCTTTAGTACCGGTTGCTAATAACAATCAGCAACCGGTACTAAAGGCTACCCTTTAGTACCGGTTGCTAAGAACAACCGGTACTAAAGGTCCTCGCCGCGGTGCCACGAACGCAACCGGTGCTAATGCCCCCCTTTAGTACCGGTTTTTGTACAACCGGTACTAAAGGTGGCGCACCAAAGCCTCCTTTTCTACTAGTGAAGGAGTTCCACACTTGAGCTTTGCGGCATCCAATAAGGAGATGGTCGACATCTTCGACTTGAAGGTAGAAAGGGCAGGTCGGTGAGGCTCCAAGGTTATGGCGAAATCTTCTTTCGTTCGTTCGGAGGCGGCGTCTCACAAGCCAGTTGAAAATCCTACAATTGAGAGGAGCAAAACATTTCTCCAAACCTTTAAGGCCTGGTCATCAGTCGGAACAAGTCTAAAAAAATTGGCATAACAATCTTTGTTTGTAAAGAGTCTTTGGGAAAAACGGCATACACGTGCATCAGCTTCCGAAGGAACAAGGGAGATGGATGCGAGGTCAGTGCAGGCCCTGGAGGAAAGGCGAGGAACCAGGGATAGCGAGATGTCGGCGTGGAGGACGGCAGCAACCTGGGCTCCGGTTCTGGTGGTGTCCGAAAAGAGGGCAACAGGAGCATGATGAAACTGCTTCGTGAATTACATAGATCTAAGAAAACAAGATCTACCCGGACTAGCATTTCGTGGTATTTTTTCGTAGATCTGAGTTCAATTTCCAACTCGTTACACATACATACGCCGCGATTGGTTAGGCGTACGTTGGATTGGAGACAGAGTCGGTAACCTCAAACGTTGGTTTGGAAGCCTAAATAATTATAGCTTGATCCAGCCGTACATTGTTGGAAATCGTAAACCCCATGGGCTACATCAGATCGTGATGGAACAAGAGACGTCGGCGGCCATGGCAGTCTCAGCTACCGGACAAGAGACGACGGCAGCCATGGCTGTCTCGCTACCGGACGACCTACTCCTCGAGATCCTTGTCCGTGTCAAGGACGTGCCTTCCCTCTTCCGATGTGCGACGGCGTGCAAGCGGTGGGGCCACCTCATCACCGATCCCTCCTTCCTCCGGTGCCAGTGGCCAGATCATGACTACTCCTCTTCCTTGGTCGGCTTCTTCTCCTGGGACGGAGAAGATGTCTTCAAGTCGTGCTTCGTCCCGACGCCGCGATCACCTCTCAGTCCTGGCCTGCGCGCCCTCAGCTTCTTCGTTACCGCTGCCCCTGCCGGCCTCTTCGACGGTGCGGTGCCACTCGTCTCGCGCCACGGCCTCCTCCTAGTGCGCCTCGAGGCACTACTCCCCACCCACACCGGCTGGCCGAACATGAGAATCCTAAAGCTGGCCGTCTGCAACCTGCTTGTCGGCACGTACCACGTGCTCCCTCCGCTAAAGTTTGCCATGGTCATGGACGACAAGGATGACTACGAGGTAAGCGCCTTTGCTATTCTAACTGGTGCGGACTGTTGCTCCAATGGCGAGTCGTCGTCGCCGAGCAACACATCTCTCTTCAAAGTGGTAATCGTCAGCTCGTACTATGACACCCGTAAGTATAGTCTCCACATCTTCTCGTCCGACGAAGCAAGATGGAGTGTGCGTACCAATTGTTTCGACGATACTTTGGAAAGGGAATTCTACGGGCAGTTCGGTGATGCCGTCATATGTCGTGGCACGGCACATTGGCTATCTTGTTATTGCGGAGGACCATGCTTTTACCTCATCAGTCTGAACACACGAACATGCCACATCTCCAAGACGAAACTCAGTTTCCTAACAGACTATCCCCTCACAAGTTATATGTTTCTTACTCTAGCAGCCAATGGGAAACTAGAGACCTGGATGCAGACAGGTAGCCAACTACAGATATGGGGACAACAAGAGGACCAGCAAAATGTGGGTGTTAAACACTCAGAATGGGTATGCACAAGGACGATGAAGCAAAATGAACTCGGGGAGGAGAGTCACGGAAAATATCTACGCTTCTTCGGAAAGAAGTGTGGCAGGTTGCTCATCAAAGACGACAAACATCACATGTACACTGTGGACCTTGAAACCGGGAGGATGGTGGAGGTGTCAAATTGGCATTGCAAGTGGTCCATCAGCCGCTGGGATGTTGTGCCTTTAGAGATGGATTGGCCATCGATCTTCATCTCTCAATTGAAATCTGAAGTAAGCTATCTGATTAAATTGGTCATCAAGATCCGGATGTAGCTTCCAGTCACTGCTTATAATGATTATATTACGAGTCTGATCAATGGGCATAATTCTCTTTGCTTCAGTTATTAGAACTTTGCACTGATGGTGTTGACTTGCATGTGCCTGCAACTTGTAGCATTGAGAGATGTCAGGTTCATCAGGCTTGTTGTACCTAATAAAATCTTTGCAGACATTTGAGTAAAAGCTATGACGGACAGCAACTTCCGGTATTTCTGCATTATCTTGAACCATGAAGGCTGAGTTACATACATCATGATGAAACTGGGAGTAAAAGCTAATTACCGTACGAGAGTACCTTCCATGCCCAGGCGCCTATATAAGAAACACCGACATCACCAAATGACACTGAATCATTAGAGCTTCCTATTGTGCCATAATGTAGGATACCAGATACACTAAAGAGGCAGAGCAGAGTTTGTAAAGTGACAGCTGCATTCAAGTGGAATCATCATCAAAGCATATAAATCCCCACTTTTTTTTTCTTTTACCGCACCAGCAAAGTGGTCATCTTCATCCTTGTATGCTAAATCATCTCATGTTGAAAGGGGGAGTTCAGGCCTTCGCTGAGTGCAGAGCAAGTAAGCTTCATCAGAAGACATATGCACGGCTTTGATGTCTATAATTTCTACTTATTCTTCATCCTTCAGTGTTGATATATATCATCTACTGGATAACGAAGACTACACTACGTTCTTAGACATTTGTGCAGTTTTCTCCAATTTTATCTTGCAAAACTGTGTGGTTCTCTCTGGAATACTGGGTACAGTTAGCAGCAGTTGTGCACTCACGTACTGCTAGCTTTTTGGAGACACCCAAGAACAGTCAAACTCACCCACGTCTCCTGCACAATCTGTAGGCAAGAGAAATGTACAAAAATACTTGGCTGTAGCAGAAAAAAAGAGAAAATAGCAATAGCGAATCATTCTGCCATTAGTGTTTCAATATCGATACACACCAGAAATTCAGAGCACTGCTTGATTCAGCGCAAATCGACTGAATATGTACATCAAAAGAAATCAGAAACAAAAAACTACTGTATAAGTGGACAAGTTGAATATGTTGCGGGGAAATCAACCATAGTGTATAGGCATTCTCAAGTTAACAGGTGGCTCTGGCTGGCTCCAGGACTCCTGCCATCTCACGGATTCTGCCTCTTTGTCATCTCTGCTGTGGCAGCAGATGTTCTTCAAGCTCCAGGACACTGAGATATTCAGCCTCATCTAGCTAATATTTTTTTATTACATCCTCCAAGCCTGTTAGAATATATCATCTTTCTACAAAATTGAACTCTGTTGCTCATCATCAAGCTAAGCTTGCTATTAAAGGGTGGCGATTGAAGCGCGATAAGGCTTTTCCCCTCGCTCTCACCCCGCGCCCGCGTCCCGCCTAGGGTTCCTCCGCGCCGCCGCCACCGGAGGCAGCCGCCGGCGCCGCCCTCCCGCCCCTCTCCTCCCCTCCCACCTCTCCCCCGCGCCCCGCGTCGCCCTCCCGAGCGGGGTGACCGGGCGCCGTCGCCTGCCCCCGCCCCCGGTCCCTCCTCCGCCTTGCTCTCCCCTGCCGTCGCCGGCGGGCGCCGCCGGGCTTTGCCAGCGCGGTGGCCGGCGGCCGGCGACGGCAGGACATTCTTCTCCCCGACGCGGTAGGAGCTCGGCTCGGGCTGGGGTTTCTGGGCGGCGGTGCACGTCGGGAGCTCGTGGTCCGGCTTGGCCGGCAGGTTCTGGTGGCGGTGCGGACCTGCAGCGTTGCGCGGCGCCGGCGGCCGGCTTGGCCCTGGTCTGAGTCGCCTCGGCCCTAGATGGGCTCGGGCGGGCTCAGATGGGCCTGAGCGGGCCGGGGCGTGCGTGCGGCTGCGACTCCCTCTGGAGATGGTGACGGCGACGGTGCGGGGTAGGGGACGGCGGCGCTGCAGCTCTGCCTGTTGCAGCAGGGCGGCAGGAGCTATACCGGGCCAGGCGGGCCTGGTTTGCTCCGGCTGCTCTGTCCGGTCGGCTACCGCCTCTCGGTGGTGGAGGTTGTTCCCTCCCGTGGTTCGGCGGTGCTGCTGTCCCTCGCTCCGGCGGTGTTGTCCGATCCGTTCTGCAGACCGCGGTCTAGTGCTCGTGGAGAGACGGCGATGATGACAGCAAAATCGTGGTGGCGCATGCTGGCGGGCGGAGAAGCGGGTGGTGGTGCTCCGGATATGTCCGGGTGTTTTTGTGACTCGGGCTCGGGAGAAATCCGTGTTGACTCGTTCGACACCGACGCGGTGCCGCCTTCGGGTGGCGTCATTCCTTGTTGGAGGGCGTCGTGGGTAGCCCGAGTTCACCTTACACCGAGTGCCGGGGGAAACCCTAGGAGCAGTGTGCTGATCCGAGTAGCAGCGCCGTGACGACGGTGCCCCCTCCACGGGAGTTGCTGCTTGGTACTGAGTGCCGGGGGAAACCCTAGGAGCAGTGGGCTGATCCGAGTAGCAGCGCCGGGTCGACGGTGCCCCTTCCGAGGGAGTTGCTGCTTGGTACTGGACGCATCGGGGTGCCGCGAGCGTGGTGGGACAATTTCGGAGGGCGCAGCGATGGAGGGTCATTTTTGCTTAGTCGATTCGCCATGTTCTTCATTTCTTTTCGTTTTGGGCGTTGTGTCTGCTGATGCCCCAGCATGTGTGGTGTGTGTGTGGTGTTCTTGTATCGGTGGTTGTTTGTTGGTCGTTGCTTTATTTATAAAGCGGGGCGAAAGCCTGTTTCGTGATGCTATTAAAGATACAGAACAGAGCTCTAGCACCAGAGGGAATTTTGGGGTTATATGGTGAGGCCCTACAAAAATTTAGGTACTGGAGGTACATAGGTAGTCTGCTGGAGCACCAAAAACTGGCTTCTCCACCACTCTTACATGTAAAAGCATGTAGGCAATCAGAGTTCTGAAAAATAGAGCCGTTCAGAAGAGCAAACAACGCCTAAAAAGTGCTACTATAACAGGACACCCAACACAATCTTCATCAGACTAGAATTAAAAACATAGCCGTTAAAAAATGCAAATAATACCTAAAACAAATTCTGACAGAAGAAAGCACCCAACAACATCTAAATTACATAATATGACTTCTTCTAAAATTTATGAAATATTTCCACTTGATTCAATCCATCTAATATACATCGTGCTGCACTGCATTAAGCTCCTTTATAGCTAATAATAAAACAAGGGACTACTTGGTAAATAATAGTAGTACACACATGAAGAGGAAGGTAACACTTAATTATCCAAATCACAAAACATAATCATACTGGTCTTGAGCAATTCAACTGCACATGTCACGGGTACCTCATGCTGCCTCGTCGTGGGTCTTGTTCGTTAGGCGAGCCCAACCTATAGCAACCCGCACATAGACCACATCATACAGCTTGTCAATGATCCGAAAGTAAGCAATCACCCATGTTGTCCTCAACAACATGGTGCAGAACACCATCCAAAGACCTAGGTAGAGAGACACGACATGATCTACATCTGCATGGACACTCTGCTCTGCGTCATGAGTAGAGCAGTTCTTGGAGAGAGGTTGACACAGAGACCGGGTTGCCAATGTAGATGTCAATCTGGTTGTCGAGAGTTTGCAGCTGCGGCCCGAATGGTATCACTCCTGACAAGTTGTTGTATGACAAGTTCAAGTGGCTCAGAGAGGTTAGAGCTGACAAACCCAATGGGATGTCACCGGAAAGCTCGTTGTAGGATAGGTCCAAGGACTCCAACTGCTTTAGATCACCAAACTGATTTGGCATTTTGACGACAAGTTGGTTACTTGATAAGTTCAGATTGGTGAGCCCAATGAGCAAAGCGTATCTCCTCCGGAATTTGTGTTGTGAAACTGTTACATGACAAATCAAGATTCACCAGTAGCTCGTAGATTTCAAAGGTATAATCACGTGTTTCTCCTTTTGTGGTGACTGGTATGCTCTCCTTACTAACATTTTCGAAGGTGTTCTGAGCTATGATAGTCATTGCGTGCAAGTTTGATAGCAATCTTGGTATGGTTCCAGATATGTTATTATGTGCAATGTCCAAATAATGGAGACTCCCAAGGCAAGTAATATTCTTAGGAATATGACCACCGAACATATTTGATCTCACTATCAAGACTTGCAACTGTGGCATTTTTTCTGGTAGCCACTTCGGCAATGTTCCGAAGAACCTATTGTATGAAAGGTCAAGGAACTTCAGTCCTGAGGCACTCTGAAGAAATTTAGGAAATTCACCCGATAGATCATTGTTGCTCAAGGCTAGACTGGCCATGTTAGAACCAAATCGATTTGGTGAGTTTGAGCTGAACACTGAATAGCTCTTATCTGACTCCTTCAAGCACTGCATGACATTTCCTGTTAAATTGTTTCTTGATAGGTCCAACCGTGCCAAACCAGTCAATTGGCACATAGATGATGGAATAGTGCCTGTAATTTGATTATTTGCAAGCAATAACTCCTCAAGTAGTGGAGCTTTTAGCTCTGATGGCAATGGTCCCGAGAAAGAGTTTGAAGACAGATTCAAGTGTGATACATTTATTGGGAGATGTGGAATTTGACCTGTAAGGTTATTGGATCCGAGAGATATATAGCTAGCTGACATGTGTTGTAGATTTGCCGGTAATGAACCACGCAACATGTTGCCTGATGCATCCAAATATGAAGCTCTAGAAAATGTCACACAGAACCAATCAGGAATAACATCATTGAGATTTGTATTTCCAGGAAGAAGAACATCGATGTCAGTTTGCCATCTAACCCACTCTGGAAAATGGGGGCCCACTCGGCATGACTGGAGGCCTAATCTGTTTAGTCTAATGGAGGAACCCAATTTGGTGTAATATCGATTTTCAAGAAGTTGTACGACAAGTCCAGAGACACCAAATTTAACAGGCCTAAAAAATGCTCTTTCGTCAGCACACCACTAAGTTTATTGGAGCTGAGATCCAACATTGTCAGGTTACCAAGTCCTCCAACTCCCAGTGGCACAGTACCAGCTATCATGTTACGAGTGGCTGAAGACACGATGAGACTGGTCATGTTCCCAATCCAGATTGGCAGTTTTCCTGTCATATTTGTTCCATCCATGGACAATAATTGTATTGTAGTCCATGAGCACCTTGGCAATCGAAACATGAACTCCCCTATTCCTGCATTGATGTTATTTGCTTCGAAATGCAGCACTTCCAAATTGCACAGATCTTGTAAGTTGCTCGGTATCAAACCCACAAGATGATTGTAACCGAAATGTATGACTTGAAGGGATGTCATGTTACCCAGTTCTTCGGGGATAGATCCGTGCCAGCTGGAAGATAATAGGTAAAGCTCCTTAAGGCTTGTGAGATCCCAAAACCAGTTGTGCTCTAGTAATGTGTTAAACCAGTTTTCTGATAGATCGAGGACTTCGAGATGTGTGAGGTTTGATTTCGAAGTAGCAGGCATGGTACTGGTAATGCCACACCCTGCTAGGAGAAGCACTTTCAGAGAAGAAAGCATGTTAACAATGGGAACCCAATCCCGCATAGGACTGAGGTCGACTGAGCTCATATCAAGGTAACTCAACAATGATAGACGTGCCTGTTATGAATATGCAACTTATCTATATTGATGGCCCAATGGGCATATATATATTACACATAACTTGGAGAATAAGGAAATAATATCTAGACTAATACGGACTCCTAGACGTATACTAATACTCCTTAACACTCCCCCTCAAATGCAAAGCGTATGCAATAGCATTGCATTTGAAGAAGTGTAACACTAGAAAAACAAATGATAATCCAAAATCCGCGTCTTGAGAATGTCGTCGCAGCATGAAGAGTCTTCAAAACCTGTGGAGTCAAGCCAAACAATCGATCATAGAAGACCGACGGAGACTGATAGACGATCAGAAGAAAGATAGAGACCAAGAGACGATCAGAAGTAGAGCATGTCATAACAGATCATAGCACAAGGAACCAATGGCATAAGAAGCCCACGGCAAAAGAATGTGCGTAGATCAACAATGACAATGCGAAAGGAGGCCACAAAAGACCGAGAAGAAGAGGCCACAATGGACCGAGAAAATGAGGCCACAAACGGACCGAGGAAATGAGGCCACAAAAGGACCGAGAAGAAGAGGCCACAAACGGACCGACAAGAAGAGGCCACAAATGGACCGAGAAAATAGGCTGACAAATAAAGGTATAGTGGACTCGCATGACATGAAACAGGAAAAGAAACAACGGATTTGGTGGACGCAGCGGAAAATATGAAGGAAGACAAAAACCAAACACCGTCAACAATCACCCAAGAGTGAGGAAAAGAGACGGTGATGGCTGACCACATATGACAAAAAAAAATTGATGCATCTCACGATCGGATCTGGAAAACTGGTCCTAACACACGAGGAGAAACGTCATACGTGAGATACCACGCAACGAACCAGCAGCAGAGGCGGCTCGATCTGAAGGATAGCAGCGGGCCAGCAGCAGAGGCCGGCGCAACAACGTGGCTGGAGACGGGCGAGAGCAGCACGGCCGGAATCAAGCCGGCAATTCCGCCCATGGGCACGTCCGCCCACGGGCACCCGACCCTAATGGGCAGGGTATGGGTCGCTATGTTCGCCCATGGGTCTCGCCCGTGGGCGACCCGATTAGTCGTGGGTAGGGTATGGGCAGACATGTGTACCCATGGGTGACCCGATGGGTAACCCGATTAGCTAACATGTGGGGTCTCATAATAAAACATGACCACATCCCATGCTATTTGTTGTTTCCTGGGAACTTGATTTGCTGTTTGTGTGAGCAATCAGTACATCAGTACATCACTATTTGTTGTTTGTGCTTATTTTGCTGTTTGAAATGCTATAATATTATATATTGATGTGCTGCCTACAGACCCGATGGGTCGCCCATTGGGTCTGGTGACCCGATGGGTACGGGCATGGGTCTGAGATCTGACCCATGGGCAGGGTCATGGGCAGAGACCCTCGCCCATTTGTTATATGGGCATGGGTCTGGAATAGGTCGACCCGCCCAATACCCGACCAATTGCCGGCCTTAGGCCGGAAAGGAGCCGAACAGCAGATCTGGAGCTTGAGCGAACCGTGGTGGCGTGGTGGGATCCATGCGGGAGAGGCAGCGTGATCAGTCGGCGCAGACGGAGATCGGCCGGCCAGCGACGGAATCGATCTCAATTGATTGACGACGGACATCACAAGAAAAAAAAAGACAGACGAGTTGCGCGTCCGCAAAACCCAAACCTAGATCTGATACCATGTTATGAATATGCAACTTATCTATATTGATGGCCCAATGGGCATATATATATTACACATGACTTGGAGAATAAGGAAATAATATCTAGACTAATACGGACTCCTAGACGTATACTAATACTCCTTAACAGTGCCAACCATGCAAGATCCAGTGCGTGCAGTTCATCGAAACTATCCCCACTAATATCAAGATATCGCAAATTTGAGAGATTACCGAGTTGAGAAGGTATTCTCCCACCGAAAGCTGAGTCCGAGAGGTTGAGATACCTTAGGTTCTCGAGAGAGCCGATGGACACAGGTATCTTAGTGTAGTTGAAAAAATTCCAGCTCAGATCAAGATACCTCAACTGTTGTAAGGCAGCCAAAGAGGAGCTCATCTTATCTCCCGACAAGCTCAGGCTGTACTTGTCGTAGTCATCAACTCATCATCTGTCTTGCTATTGCGGAGGTCAACCTTGACAACATGGCCTATTCTGTTGCTGCACCGGACTCCCTCCCACTGACAGCAATCTTCAGCATGCCATGACGAGAGACGGCCAGCAGGGTCCAGAAGGCCTGCCTTGAAGGACAGAAGCGCATCCCGCTCCCTGCTGATGCATCCAGTGCCACCTGATATCCTCGCTTGGGTACAGGAATCAGATGGTGCTACATGGAAAATCAGCAGGCAAAGAATGGCTGCAGCTGCTCGGGCGAGATGCCCAAGCTGAACAGCCATATTGGTTCGACGAGGGATTGAGCAGCTAGCTACAGGATGGGAACAGCAACGGAATGGAGAGAGTAGTTCACCTCGAGTTCACTCGCAAGCACAATATCTGATTGGTCTACGGTATTGTACGTCAAGTCTTGGTCTTGGTCTTGGTATGCATACTTTTCTTATACAGAAGCTGTGGCTGGGAGTTCTACTGATTAGGACACTCAGCCATGCATTGCACGGCAGAGGAATAAATGGGGAGCTAAAAAATTAGGCACCAGTCAATGGATGACCATGAGATCAAGGCACTGCCATTTCTTTGAAAGACGGACTCGCAGAACCTGGAGTAATTTCTACACGGCAAGTTATTTCAGGGAATTCGTGAGATCATTTATATCAGCAATTAAGCACTAGGATGATTTTCTCGCGCCTGGATGTGCCGGAAACATTTTTGCAAAAAGTCTGTAGGCTACATATTACAATGCCTTGCTTTTGTCAGGAAGATATTAACTCAAGAATATACATGTCGTACAGGACCTCAATTCAGAATTTCGTTTCTAAATAAGCTCCAGAACAATCAGGTTGTGTCAATCAACATGCTAGGGACAGTAACAGTACCGTCCTAGTTCCATTTTACTGTGTTGCTACTAGATGGCTCTGAAATTATCTCCAAAAACAGTCACGCCACAATGTTTCGCGCTCTGAATCTACTGCGTCACGCGTACAAGCTATTACCTAATTGTAAAGTTAAGAGCTGTTCAGAATCTGAACGCTGGGGCTCGGCACCATAACACACCTAGTATTATTCAGAGAAGCTCTCACTCAATCACTCACTCACTTACGAGCTAATAAGTAAGTCAAGATACGCAGCCCACACCTGATTGCAGCGGCCTGCTTCCGGCGACTACCCCGCCGGGCGCCGGCGCTGCGGAAGAAGCAGCAGGCGCAGGCGCTGCTGGAGCCGACGTGCCGAGAATCATCCACGGGTTGGCGTATCCGGGGAAAGTGTGGGATCGGCCGGCGACGGGCGACGGCGGCGTGGTGGTGGTGGGCGGAGGCTACGGCGCCATTGGGCTATCCTGGAGTGAGCTCCGCGAGTGACGACGAGATGTTCTGCGACGGGATAGCACCGCGGACACAGCTGCCAGCTCCTAGCGGATTCGGGTGGCTGGTTCGTAGCAGCGGACCAGTACAGAGCTCGAGAGGGGGTGGAGGAAGGCCAGGAGCTGGCGCGGTGGCCGGAGGTCGACGAGTAAGCGGCCGGCGGGCGTGGTGAGCCCCGCGCAGAAGAAGAAGAGATAATGGGGAAAAAGTTGACGATGGTGTCATGGTCATTAGTGGGCTTCCCTTGGGCTGCGACCCAGTTGTGGCCTATGTGCCGTGTACGTGTGTGCAAGTCCAGCTGCGCTGGCACTGTGTTGGCTTATGAGCCAGGAGATACAGAGAACGGCATCGTGAATGAATGAACTATACTTCCCTGCCCTTTGCTGTCTCTCTTCCCAGATCCCCAGTGCTTCTGTCTCTCTTCCGATCCCCAATTTTCCTCTCCAATCCCCATTCCTGTGTTGGATGTATCGAGGTTCGTTACAAATTGGTATCAAGAGCTAGGTTAGTGCTGTTCCTCGCCGCAGATCGAAGCGAAAATCCTGGTCGTTGGGTGTGATTCATCTGAATCACGCAAAGTTCCTCACGGACACCCGCGATTGGTTTGATTTTGCTTCGGCTCTCTAGGCAGACACGCTGGCGCCGCGAGTGGATCACGTGCAGGAGCAATTTCGGGAACAAATTACCAAATCCATGGCGAGCGCAACGGAGCAGAATCAGGCGCTCACGGACATGATGAAGCAGCTTCTCGACGGCTTCAACGACCTCAAGGCGTCCCAGATCGAGACTCGGGAGGTGCTCCGCGACGTCCAAGCACGGACGGAGGCAGTGGAGGCGCATACCGCGGAGCTGGACAAGCGCGCGGCCACGACACCGACGAGCCCAATCGATTGAGGTTCGTCACCAGGCGCGACGCGTCCAGCGACTGCACCAACTACGCCAACCGATCCAGGCTCGTCAGCGGGTGCGGCGCGCCCGGCGACTGCACCACCACTCGTCAGCGCTCATGGAATCGGGTCTCACGACCACCGTGCGACAAATCTCTTCCGGGGTGATGCTCGGGGAATTCTCACGAACCCCTTGCCAGCCCCGGGCACAGGTGTGATTCCACACCGGCCTTTCCATATTGATGTTAATCGCACTACTGATGAGCATCGTGAGGATACATTTCGAGCGCCTGCACCTAAAATTGAGTTTCCCAAATTTAGTGGCGAAAATCCTAAGCTATGGCAGCAACAATGTGAGACTTATTTCGAGGTGTTTCGCGTGCAACCCTGTCTGCGTACTAGATATGCTGCTTTAGGATTTCAGGGCAATGCTGCCTTGTGGTTCCGGAGTATAGAGGCTTCTGGTAGGGTTGAGGATTGGGGTGTCATGTGTAAGTTAGTGCATGATTACTTTGGAAAAAATATGCAAGCTAGCTATAGATATCAGATGCGTGTGTTACGGCAGTCTGGTTCAATTGCAGAGTATTGGGATAAATTTGCTAGGCTTAGACACCAGCTTTTACTATATAATCCACACTTAGATGAGGGGTACTTTGTTGATGAGTTTATTGCTGGCCTTCGAGATGATATTCGATCAACCATTTGGCTTCATCGACCCCAGGATTTGGATACTGCACATTTGCTCTCATTGTTACAGGAAGAGGAGGCCATTCCCAGCAAGAAGAGGCCCTATTCCAAGCATGATTTCAAGGATACCTCTCGCTCTAAATGGCACAATCGAGCAGATGGCAGTTCCAAGTCAGATGCTAAAGGCAAAGATTATGGGAAGGCAGAAGACAAATTGGAAGCACTCAAGGCTTACAGGCGCAGCAAGGGCCTATGCTTTACATGTGGTGAAAAGTATAGCCGCACACAAAATGTCCTGAGAAGGTTCCCTTACATGTCATTGAAGAATTGCTCGAGGTGCTGTAAATTCAATCTCACTCTGATCTGCAGGAGTCCAGTGAGTCTGAGTCTGATGGAGAATTAAATCTGTTGATGGGAGTGGACAAGAACACATCTGCCAAGAAGAAGAAAGCATTCCGACTCCGAGGTACAGTGGGAAAACATGAGCTGCTTCTTTTGGTTGACTCTGGCAGTGTCTCTTCGTTCCTTAACCAAGATACAGTGGAGAGGTTGCACTGTACTCGCAAGCAATTACCTCCGGCAACATATGTTGTAGCTAATGGGGCCAAGATGCAGTGTGATCAAATGGTTCCTCAGTTTGAATGGACTGTACAAGGACAGACATTTGTGCATGATATGAAGGTTTTACCTCTGGGGTGCTATGATATGATACTGGGACATGATTGGTTGGATGACCACAGTCCAATGTGGGTGCATTGGAAGCGCAAGGTAATGCGGTTCACACATAATAACAGAAGAGTCACGTTGCATGGAGTGGAAGACAACATTACTTCTTGTAAACCCGTGAAGGCAACGCAGTTGAAAGGTTTGCATAGGAGAGGAGCTATCACTCACATGGTACAAGTTCAGTTGAAACCTGATGGACACACATTCCAGGTGGACGCCATTGATGGAGATAGTGGTCAGGAGGACAGTGCAGTCTTACCAGAAGTTCAAGCCTTGCTGGCAGAATTTGCACCACTTTTTGACAAGCCAATTGACCTTCCACCATCTCGTGCTACTGATCATAAGATACCTCTCATACCTGGTGCACAACCGGTGCAGGCACGTCCATACAGATACACTCCACAACAGAAAACTGAAATTGAAAATCAGGTTAAGGAAATGCTTGCTAATGGTATTATTCAGCATAGTGTCAGTTCTTTTGCCTCCCCTGTATTGCTGGTCAAAAAGAAAGATGGCACATGGCGTTTTTGTGTCGACTACCGTCAGCTCAATGCTTTAACTGTCAAGTACAAGCATCCGGTGCCTGTGGTGGATGAATTGCTTGATGAACTGGCTGGAGCTCAGTGGTTCACTAAATTGGATTTGAGATCTGGCTATCATTAAATTTGCATTGCGCCTGGTGAACAACACAAGATTGCCTTTCAAACGCATCATGGATTGTTTGAATTCCTGGTCATGCCGTTTGGACTAACCAATGCACCAGCTTCTTTTCAAAGTCTCATGAATCATGTCTTTGCTGGTCTCTTCCGCAAATGTGTCCTTGTTTTTGTGGATGATATTTTGATCTACAGTTCCACTTTGCAAGACCACGTAATGCACTTGAGAGCTGTCTTTGAATTGCTGCAACAACACCAATTGCTTGTGAAATGCAGCAAGTGTTCCTTTGCTACACAACAGCTTGAATACCTTGGCCATGTTATTGGCAGCAAGGGAGTGGCGACTGATCCAAGTAAAGTGAAGGCAGTCACAAACTGGCCACAGCCACAAAATGCCAAGGACCTCAAACGAATATTGGGACTGACTGGGTATTACCGCAAGTTTATTGCTCATTATGGGATCATTGTTCGGCCACTGACTCAGCTACTTAAGAAAGGAGTTTTGTTCATGTGCGGTCCAGAACAACAACAAGCATTCCAGTTGCTCAAAGATGCTATGACAAATCCACCGGTATTGGCCTTGCCAGATTTCTCCAAGAGCTTTGTGCTTGAAACAGATGCTAGTAATGTGGGCATTGGGGCTGTTCTAATGCAGGATGGACATCCAGTGGCATTTCTTAGTCAAGCCTTGTGCCCACGTATGAGAAGGAATGCTTGGCCATTATCTTGGCAGTGGACAAATGGAGGCCCTATTTACAGCATAGGGAATTCACTATTCTCACTGATCACCAGAGTCTCTTGCATTTGGTTGATCAACGCTTAGTAACAGGAATCCAGCAGAAAGCTTTTGTGAAACTTATGGGTCTCCAGTTCTCTATCAAATACAAGAAGGGTATCACTAATGCTGCTGCTGATGCTCTCTCTCTCTCTCTCTCTCTCTCTCTCTCTCTCTCGCCAGCAGGAAGCAGTGGATGTTGCTGCTATTTCCAAGGTGACACCACTATGGATGTCCAACCTACAGGAAGGCTATACTGATGACAGTCATGCTCAACAGCTAATTACTGAGTTAAGTGCTGTTGCAACTCATTCGAATGATGCTGGCTTTACCCTCCAAGATGGTCTGTTGCGGTACAAAGGACGTATATGGGTGGGCACTAATTTGCTGGCCCAGAACCACATACTGCAAGCTCTGCATAGCAGTGGGGTGGGTGGTCATTCCGGGGTGCGTGGAACTTATGAACGAGTGAAGCAACTGTTTGCTTGGCCCAAGCTTAAGCAATCCATTCAACAATTTGTGGCTGGATGTGCTGTCTGTCAACAAGCAAAGGTGGAACATGTGAAAATGCCAGGTCTGCTTGAACCCTTGCCAGTACCCACATATGCGTGGGAAATGATCAGTTTGGATTTCGTGGAGGGGTTACCCAAATCACATGGGTGCGATGTGATTCTGGTAGTGATTGATAGGTTCTCCAAATATGGGCATTTCTTACCTCTGTCACATCCTTTCACTGCTCTTCAAGTTGCTCAAGTGTTTGTCAATGAAATATATCGCCTGCATGGACTTCCTCAAGTGATTGTGTCTGACAGAGATCGCATATTCACGAGCACCTTGTGGAAGGAATTATTCCGTCTCACTGACACCTCTCTGCATTTGAGCTCTTCCTATCATCCTCAGACTGATGGGCAGACTGAATGTCTGAATCAGTGCTTGGAGTCCTACTTGCGCTGTGTTGTACACGCCTGTCCCAAGAAATGGTATGACTGGCTTCCTCTCGCTGAGTATTGGTACAATACTAATTACCACTATGCCTTGGAGCGCACTCCCTTTGAAGTCCTGTATGGCCAGAAACCCAGACATTTGGGTATTGCTACAGCTGCTGAGTGTCAATCTCCAGACCTCGAGACTTGGATGCAGGAACGTGCAATCATGGTGAAAGTCTTACGACAGCAATTGGCCTGTGCTCAGAAACGCATGAAGATTCAGGCTGACAAACGTCGTTCTGAGAGGCAGTTTGCGGTGGGTGATCAGGTATACCTCAAACTGTAACCCTTCATTCAACAATATGTGGCTACTAGGAGCAATCAGAAGCTGTCTTTGCGCTATTTTGGTCCTTACCAAGTCCTGGCGCGAGTGGGTGCTTCTGCATATCGGCTGAAGCTACCAGATTCAAGCAAGATCCATCCAGTGGTTCACGTCTCGCTACTGAAGAAA
Organism: Poa pratensis; assembly: GCA_947311845.1. NCBI lineage: Eukaryota > Viridiplantae > Streptophyta > Magnoliopsida > Poales > Poaceae > Poa > Poa pratensis. Next base: position 1,000,251 of record CAMZMU010000037.1, on the reverse strand, counting down.
CATATTCCTCCTTCCGTTGTGGTGAATGAAGATCGTCTCCTCGCAGAAGCTGCTGAGTCCCTGCTTCCTGAGGCGGTTCCTGGTGGTGTTCTACCGGCATGAGGTCATGCCTGCTGTTAAGGAGAGGGGATTGTCATGGTCATTAGTGGGCTTCCCTTGGGCTGCGACCCAGTTGTGGCCTATGTGCCGTGTACGTGTGTGCAAGTCCAGCTGCGCTGGCACTGTGTTGGCTTATAAGCCAGGAGATACAAAGGAGAACGGCATCGTGAATGAATGAACTATACTTCCCTGCCCTTTGCTGTCTCTCTTTCCAGATCCCCAGTGCTTCTGTCTCTCTCCCGATCCCCAATTTCCCTCTCCAATCCCCATTCCTGTGTTGGATGTATCGAGGTTCGTTACAGATGGGCCCACTTGTCTGTGGTGGAAAACTCCTAAAATGCCAATAGTGATGGGAGACGATCCCCAAATTACGCAGCCACTCACGTGGGGTAAAAATATATCTCACTGATTTGTCCACATCTCTCTATTCTCCAAATGCTGTGGACCAAGCTCACTATATTGAGATGGTCATTCTGATGCACTGAAGTCGAGGCGCTAAGACTAGAGGAGGGGTGCCTCATTTGCGGAATGTGGTACTCCCTCGGATCCCAATTAAGTGTCACTATCTATGCTAATAAATTGTACATGTTTAGCTATTTTGACACGACACTTATAACGGACCGGAGGGAGTAGCTTTTGACTTGTTATGGGAGAAGATTTTCAAGTTTCGAGGCAAACACCTAAGTATTTTTCAGACCGTCATGGTGTCATGTCAATAGTTGATTGACGTTTCTCAAATTGTTTTTGTTGGGAGACAATGCGGCGACGGAGATTGCAATTTGATTTTGATGATGCGTATAATAGCTTCTCCAGTAAAGGGTAATATGTTAACATCAATATGATAACAATTATACCCGATGTCTACAACAAGCAATGTTAAAATATACTTGAGAAGTTATGAATGCACACGCCTAGATAGCAAGAAAATAAATAGAAAACATGGTCATGGCAGAGCAATATGCGGTTCGCGACCGCGGGACACAACCACCACAATTGACAATAAATTTGGTGCTACAACAACGAGGACCCTAGGAAGGAAACAATGCCACAATCGCCATCATCGCCCGATCCAACAACCAATCATGTGTTTTCAATCTAGAGAAAATCCGACAATGGACAGACAATGCCTTGAAGAAGCAAATAATAGAAATGAGAGCATTTACTTGCGTTTGCTTGAAGGGTCAACACATGCATCACATGTCTTTTCCATTTTAGTAGTAGTTTGCATTGGGTTATTGTTTTTTGACGGAAAAACATTAGTTTCCATTGGATTGTCAGGAGGTAATTGAATGAGTTGCTACGTCAAGTTTGAAACGAAATAGGACAAGTCTCGCCTTGAACTATATAAATCAGCACATGCCTTTGTTGCATAGTATTGGAAACAATCATTATTTGTGAAGTGCTTTTTGTGTAAAAATTTATATGTAATTTATTCTCTCAACTAACTTTCATAGTTTAACATTTTAAACCACCAGCCATATAATGTGTCCACTAGATATTTTAAAACTCAGGTCAGCCTTCCTCCTGTACCAAGTATTTGCAAATACATTGCAAGGGAAAAAGGAGGAACACTAGCTTGAGAATAGGAGAGATCAGGACAACAATGTTAAGTGTCCCGAGGAGGACTAAGATTGTACATTGTGTTGTTCTTGCTAGGCAAGTGCTTTACCAGCCGTGCTAACATGTACGCCAAGTGCGACTAGCCCCACGATACACGCAAGATGGCACATTTGCGTTTGCAAGTCTTGAGATCAACATACAGAATTTCTCGGACCATCATGGTCTTATGTAGTTAGTTTATATGTGTTTCTCAATGCACGTTGAAGACCAAGCAGCGGTAGCAATCATGATATGATCTGTTTTTTTATGTCGACAATATAATGCTCTTCTTTTAGGATATCTTACTATTCTTTTTTTGTGAAATATTAATAACTCACAAATCTTATCATTTTAGCATTACTTTCATTGTCATTGTATCTACACAGAATTGCCAAGATGTGAAAAAGTGAGTTCATATTATACACAATAGTACTAGCCTCTACTGATACAAAAAAACATGCATGTTGTTGTATTGCATTGGAGGCACACGTATACTTTATTCATAAAATATATTTTAAGTTTACCCTGCATAAATATTTCCAACCACCACAATGGCTACCGGTATAAATATAACACCATTGATCTAGTACCTTGTTGTTCTCATACTTCACAAGTCATTTCAACATATTTCTGTCATACACTATATATAAACTTCTTGCGAACATGTTACAAAAACAAAAGAGACTAATTAGCTTGAGACTAGACAAATGTTTGTGAGAACATGTACATAGTACAGACTGATGACTTATTACTAGTGAGCATATCGTTGTTCCCATCATATATAGTGGCATTACACGGTTTTGTAATTTGTACTGGCCTACTGTAGCACTCAAGCTTCTGCCGTGTATGGCACAAAATATCCGCCAAATGATGACGTGTATCCACGCCTCAATCGCCTGTCCTTCTCTCGGGACTGAACTCGGAGATCAATGCCCGCCAATGCTTCTAGTATGTAATTGCCTCGTCAGCTGGATAATTCCCAAAAGTAAAGCTAGGTAGTCGAGTTCCGGAAGGCTCCGCTGGTGAACTCCAATGGGCGCTTCATGCTTGGAGATTGCTGGATCAGATGAGATTCAGTCGGACACACCCATGTTTTTTTCTGACCGTTTGGTTTCAGAGGGAGTGTTGCGAAGCTCTGTTGTCTGTTACTATTAGGAGATATGTCTTTGACGATCCATGGTGAAGTCAGATATGGAGAATGTCATGAAAGCCGGGATATGAGGACTAGCTTGCGATGGTGGTTCGAGACTTTGTGACGATGAGAAACTGGCTATGTGAGCTGGGACTCGTAGCAGCGACTGTTTGTGGGGTGACATCACAGGAGAAGTCCAACGGCTTACCTTGCAGGGTGAAAACCCAAGTGAAAGTGCATCTTCCCTAGATGATGTTTTGGGGTTAGTGATAACACAATTATGTATCTAACGATGTATTTTGAGCTTCCAGGGATTATCGTTATAAGCGTCATCGAATAGAGCTTGCAAATTGGTCTTAGGAGTTTTCTGCTCCAGGCAGCGGTAGTACCGCCAGGAGGGGCGGTAGTACCGCTGCGCAGTTCTTCCTCGCAAGCTCAGCCAGCTACCGCTGGCGGTACCGCTGGAGGTACCGCCGTTTTTCAGCTTCTGTTTCCATCAGCGGTAGCTCCAGCGGTACTGAGCGGTAGTACCGCTGGGCAGCGGCAGTACCGCCATCCCCAGCGGTGGTACCGCTGGGCAGCGGCAGTACCGCCCGAGGTACCGCCGTTTTGCTCCTTCTGTTTCATCGGGCGGTAGCTGCAGCGGTACCGCGGCGGCAGTACCGCTGGGCAGCGGTGGTACCGCTGCCTCCAGCGGTAGTACCGCTTTGAAGACAGCGCGCGCTCCAGCAAATCGAGCCGTTTGAATTGAAGACGAAGAAGGGCAGCGGTACTACCGCTGCCCCCAGCGGTAGTACCGCCGCGGGAATTTTGGCTGTGCAACGGCCACTTTTGGAGGAGCTATTTAAAGGGGTCTTCTTCCCCACTTGAAGACTAAGTTTTCCTACGCTCTCTCTCCTCCATTGTTGAAAGCTTCAACCTTCTAAGATCTCCCACTCCAACCACCCAAACCTCTTGATACTTTGTGGAGTGAAGGAGGAGGTCTAGATCTACATCTCCACCGAAGGAATTTCAAATCCCCCCACACTATTCGTGTGGAACTTGCATCTTGGGTTGCTTGTAACTCGAGGTGCCTTTGTGAGTCTCGGAGGAAGTCCGAGGCATTGTTGGGAGGCTCCAACTCATTGTGGAGTTCCCCGACCTTTGTGTACCGGCTTGGTCAACGCCATCAAGGTGACCTCATAGTGGAAGAGCCAAACCCCCACGGGTAAAGCTCACGGAGAATAGAGTGAGCACATCCGTGCTATTGGAGCGCCTAGGTGGCTCCACACTCCTCCAACGTAGACGTACTTCCCTTGGGAAGGAACTACGGGAAACATCTCCGTGTCTCCACTTTGCGGTTATTTCTATCCTTTACTTGTTGCTTCCGCTACGTTATTTACCTTGCTTGTATCACATAGGTTGCTATCACCTAGTGCACATCTAGTCAACCTTGTTATACTTTGCTCAAGCCCTAATTAATCGAAAAAGAATTAAAATTTGGTAGTCGCCTAATCACCCCCCCCTCTAGTCGACATATCGATCTTTCAATTGGTATCAGAGCCTCGGCTCTTATCTAAGGCTTCACCGCCTAAGAGAATATGTCGGACAACTTGGACCCAACCGCGTCGGTAACTAATGAACGCCTTGGTGAGGTTGTTAGTGATCTCAAGAGTGAGATGTCTAATCTCAATACCGAGATCACTACCAACCTCAACCTAAGCATGAAGGAATCGATGCGGGAGATGTTCAAGGAGTTTCTAGGGAAACCGGAACCTAAGATTGATTTACCCCCGAGGAAAAGGAGTCGGAGAAGGAGATGCTCTTCCTTCTTCGGTCCTAGCCAATGTGGACGGAAAGGCAAAAGCCAATCCCGAAACAACGGATGCCGCGGAGGGTAACTCAATCCCAAGGAAGCCGGGGGTGTATGCAAGTGTCCACCGGACAAGTGTATAACTCAATCCACCAACACGTCTCTCCGCCACACATCGCCAATATGGGCGCACCTCCTAAGCTTGATCCAAAAGACTTTCCTAATTGGCAATATGCTATGCGATCACACATGTCTAGTTGTTGTGTTTTCTTGATTGACATTTAGAGCAAGGCTTCTATCCTCAAGACCCACTCAACATGACTTCAACGGAGAAGGCCAATCATCAACTCAACGCCACCGCCATGCACATGATCCAAACGGCCGCCGGCCCAACTTATACCACTCATATCCGGATGTGCAAGACGGCAAAGCAATGTTGGGAGAAACTCATAACTTGTTCTTGGGGAATGAAAGCATTCAACTTTCCAAGTATGAAGCGGTTCAAGACGAAGCCGATGAGTTCGTGATGAATGAGATGAGACACCCGAAGATCTCTATCGAAGGCTCCCGCTCTTTCCATCACCTTGAATGATTTTGGCTTCGAGAAGTTTGAAGATAATTGGATCAAGCGCAAGTTTCTCAAGGCATCACTCCCTCAAATCAAGGCTTGGCTCAAACCATTCGATCAAGACCGGACTTCTCAACACTTGATTCCAACACCGTGCTCAACGAGTTTGTATCCATTGGAATGGTGGTCAAGAGCTCCATTCATGCTCATGCTCGGCAAAGAGGACTTGCGGGACACTCTCCAAATGTTGCTTTGAAGTCCACGGCCATCACTAGTGAAGAAGAGTATGAACATGGAGTTGAAGAGGAGGATTCGGAGGACGTCAAGCAAGAATATTATGAGCACATGGCCCTTGCTTCAAGAGCCTTTTGGGGCAACCGTTCCAAGAGATCTTCATCAAGACCTTTTGCTAAGAAGAACTTCGTTGCAAGACCAAGAGGAGACCGTCCAAAGACTTGCTATAATTGTAGTAATCTCAATCACTACATTGCCGATTGTCCTTGGGAGAATCGAGAGGACCACAATGGCAAGCTTGTGAGAAAAGACAAGTCCAAGGGCAACGGCAACAAGAACTACGTGAAGAAGAGGGTAGTCAATGCCTTGTGTGTTCAAGATAGAAAAGTTTTGGAAGAATACATGTCCGGTGATGAAGATGAAGATGAAGTTGTAGCTACCGCTCGCATTGCCATAGCTACACCTTCCTCTACACCGTCATCCCTATTTGAATCCCCCAATGAAATGAGTCCATTCCCTACACATGTCTCATGGCAAAAGCCACCTCGGTAACTCCTTCTACCAAACCTATTACCTCTACACCTCCTTCCTTATTGGATTGTGTAGAGAATGTTGTGAAGGAGCCCCAAAGTCCAAATGAGGTGGACTTTGGCTAGCTAATCTTAAGGGAGAAGATAAAGTGAATGTTGATGCTCTTTTGGAGCAACTTGAGGAAACTAACTCTCTTGTAGATCAAAAGGAGGAGATCATTTCGGGCATGGCAAACCGTGAGGTTGACTATGCTAATGAGATAGCGGATTTCTCTATCGCTCTTGAAAAGAGCAAACTCGTAGAAGGTCTCTTGAGGAGGCCCTATCTAATTCCGAGGAATCCTATGCTATTGACATGTCTAGAGTTAAAAAGGATCATGAACATGCTCTTGCTACTTCTAAAGTCTATAAGAATGAGAAGCTTGAGCTAGGCATTGAACATGCTAGACTTGAGAAGGAAAACAAGAGACTTGATGAGGAACTCAAAACCCTCAAAGAGTCTTTTGCCAAACTTGAGAAGTCTCATGATCAATTCCTAGGTCAACAAGTGAAAGAAGTTATTGCATCCACATCAAATGAAATTGTTGCTAAATCTATTATTGTTGTGAGCATGCTAATCTTGCTGAAGAGAATGCTAGTTGAAATCTCAACTTGAGAAGGGCATTTGGCTTGTGCCCAAGGAGAAAAGAATCTCAATGACCTTTTGAGTAATCAAAAGGATCAAATTGGAAAGAAGGACTTGGTTTCTCTACCAAGTCAAAGAAGAAGAACAACAAGAAGAAGAAGCCTTCTCCCTCTTCAAAAGCTATTATCTTTGTGAAGGAGGGGGAGTTGGCTAAAGAGAAGGAGACCAACACCGTTGTGGGTGTGAGGTCACAAGGGACCTTCCTACCCATAATGACTTTGCCGGCAAATATAACCCATCTTATGTTCTTATGAAATCTAAGATGGTCATGTTTATGCTAAATATGTTGGCACTTCTTATGGTGATGATTATCATTGGACTATTTGGGTTCCAAAGACCCTTGTGACTAACAAGAAAGGACCCATCGAAAAATGGGTACCTAAATCGAAGTCTTGATTCCTTGTAGGGTGTGGCGTCCGGTGCGGGTCGATGGACGGTGGATAGTGGCGCATCCCAACACATGACCGGACGCATTGACTTGGTGGATGATATTGAACCTCCTCTACCTCAATATTCACGAGTCAAAATTGGTGACAACCGCGAGCTTAAGGTATTGGGACGAGGCAAGGTCGTTGTTGCTAGAGAGTCTCTATCAAGAATGTACTTGTCGTTGAGTCCCTTGGCTACAACTTACTCTCCGTCTATCAACTTACTAAAAGTGGTTATGGGTGTTATTTGATGACGAGAGTGTGATCATCACCGTGAAGGGATCTCTTAAAGTAGTCTTTGTTGGACATGTCGAGTACGGCATGTATGTGCTTGATTTCTCGAAAGAGAGCATGTCGGCCGCGACTTGTCTAATGGCTAAAGTTGATGTGGGTTGGCTTTGGCATCGCCGACTAGCCCACACCAATATGAGAACACTCCATGATCTTCAAAGTGGTGATCACATTCTTGGACTAACCGATATTAAGTTTTCCAAAGATCGTGTGTGTAGATCATGCGTTCTAGGAAAGCAACATGGAGAAGCCCATCCATCAAAGACGAAGATTACCACCGACAAGATTCTTGAGCTCATTCATTTGGACCTATTTGGTCCATTATCTTATGATAGTCTTGGTGGGAAGAAGTATTGCTTGGTGATTGTTGATGACTATTCAAGATACACATGGGTCTATTTCTTCAAGAAGAAGAGTGAGACTCAACAAAGAGTCATTGACTTCATCAACATGGCTCAACGTCAATATCAAGAGAAGATCATGACAATTCGAAGTGATAATGGGTCCGAATTCAAGAACTACACCGTGGAGGGGTTTCTTAGTGAAGAGGGTATTGCTCATCAATATTCCACTCCATACACCCCTCAACAAAATGGTGTTGCGGAGAGGAAGAACCGGACTCTTATGGATGCGGCTAGGACCATGATTGCGGAGTATGCTTCTCCGTTCAACTTTTGGGCCGAAGCCATCTCCACCGCTTGTCATGCAACAAATCGGTTATATCTCCGCAAGCTATTGAACAAGACCCCATATGAGATTCTTCTTGGGAAGAAACCGGATCTTTCTTATTTTCGTGTCTTTGGATGCAAGTGCTTCATTCGCAAGAAAGGTAACCGGTTATCTAAGTTTGAGACTAGATCTATAGAGGGCATCTTTGTTGGTTACTCCACAAACTCTCACGGCTATAGAGTCTACAACAAGACCACCGGTCAAGTTGAAGAATCTAGTGACGTGAAGTTTGATGAGGATAATGGCTCCCAAGTGGGGCAAGTTGATCCTAATGTTGTAGGTGATGTACCTATGGAGCTCGCTCTAAGAAGGATGGCAATTGGGGACATTCGTCCCATTGAAGAGGATCCTCCTCAAGTTCAAGATCCTCCTCGAGCTCCTCCTCAAGTCATACCATCACCAACTCAAGATCCTCCCCGTAACCAAGAACAAACTCCGAGCCCTCAAACAAGTGAGCAAGGTCAAGAACAAGATCAACCTAGTGGTTCCTCTCCACAACTTGATGTTCAAGACCAAGCTCTAGATGGTGCACACGACAATGATCAAGAACAAGATCAAGGTGGTCCTCATCAAGATCAAGCTCAAGATCAAAACAATGCACATGACTCCGATGATGAAGGAAATGATCAAGTCATCTCTCAAGAAACTTCGGAGGAGACCAAGAAGAGAAGAGAATTGCGAAGAGAGCAAAAATTAACTCGCTTAGAGCATACATTGGACAAAGTTCTTGGAGGTGTCCAAAGCAAGGTCGTCACAAGAAAACAATTGGCAAGCTTTAGCACCAACCATGCTTTTGTGTCCTTCATCGAGCCCAAGAAGGTGTATGAAGCTCTTGAAGATCATGATTGGATTGATGCCATGCATGAAGAACTCAATAACTTCAAGCGCAACAAGGTGTGGAAGTTGGTGCCAAGGCCAAATGGGTGCAAGAACGTCATCGGCACCAAATGGGTCTTCAAGAACAAGCAAGATTCGAACGGCATTGTCATTCGAAACAAGGCAAGATTGGTGGCACAAGGCTACTCTCAAGTCGAAGGTGTTGACTTCGGTGAAACCTATGCCCCCGTTGCTCGTCTTGAATCTATTCGCATCTTGCTTGCATATGCATCTCATCATAACTTTAAATTGCAACAAATGGATGTTAAAAGTGCTTTCCTTAATGGTCCTATTAATGAGTTGGTATATGTTAAGCAACCTCCCGGGTTTGAGGATCCCAACCATCCGGACCATGTTTACAAGCTCGACAAGGCACTCTATGGCCTTAAACAAGCCCCACGTGCGTGGTATGAGCACCTTCGAGAGTTTCTTGTAGACCGTGGATTCCAAGTTGGTGTTATTGACCCCACCCTCTTTACCAAGAAGGTGGGTGGCAATCTTTTCATATGCCAACTCTATGTAGATGACATCATTTTTGGTTCTACTAACAATGCTTTCAATGATGAGTTTGCAAAGCTAATGACAAGCAAATTTGAGATGTCCATGATGGGGGAGTTGAAGTACTTCCTAGGATTTGAAGTGAAGCAATATAGGGAAGGTACCTTCATCAATCAAGCCAAATATACCCAAGACATGCTCAAGAGGTTCACGATGACGGAGCTCAAACCTTACAAGACACCCATGTCCACCTCCGTCGACCTCCACACCGACACCGAGGGTAACGATGTCGATCAAAAACTCTATCGCTCTATGATTGGTTCTTTGCTTTATCTTTGTGCATCTAGACCGGATATTATGTTTAGTGTGGGTAAGTGTGCAAGGTATCAAGCGGCTCCCAAAGAGAGCCACTTAGTGGCGGTTAAGCGCATCTTTCGATATTTGCTTCATACCCCAAACTTTGGTCTTTGGTATCCCAAGGGTTCAAGCTTTCATCTTATGGGTATTCGGATGCGGATTATGCCGGAGAGAAGAAGGATAGGAAGTCTACATCCGGGAGTTGTCAATTTCTTGGCCGCTCCTTGGTGTGTTGGTCTTCCAAGAAGCAAAATTGTGTTGCTCTCTCCACCACCGAAGCCGAGTACATCTCCGCCGCAAGTTGTTGTGCTCAACTCTTATGGATGGTTCAAACTATGAAGGATTATGGTATTAACTTCACCAAGGTGCCCTCCTTTGCGACAATGAGAGTGCTATCAAGATCGCCCACAACCCCGTGCAACATGCCAAGACGAAGCATATTGAAGTTCGTCATCATTTCATCCGGGAGCACGTGGAAAGGGGCAACATTGACCTTTCTTTTGTAGGAACCAAGGATCAACTTGCGGATATATTCAAGGCCCTTGATGAACCAAGATTTCGAGAGTTGAGGAATGAACTAAATGTCATTGATGCGAGCAACTTTGCTTGACCGCCTTGCACAAGTACCCTAGTAGACATCGTAACTAGTTTAGATGCATGCATGGACATAGGGGGAGTGTAGCTCAACTCATGAGTCAACACTACTTCTATTATGCGCACATAGACAATTCGTGCTTCATTTGGTCACTCCGGTGACAAATTGTGCTTAAACGATGAGTATTGGCCTTGAACCCAAGATATATCTTCGCGGTTTTGGGTTGATAATTGCTCATACATGGTGGCCTAGGCCACCGCCCTCCTCCTTATGAGGAGTTGGTTTTATTTGGATCTTATTTGGTGTTTTAGACTCTTTTTGGGGAGAGAACTCAAGCTTGGGTCTTCAAGTTTGGTTTTTGCAAACTTGAGTTTCTTCTCCTTCCTCAGCTACTTGTCTATCCCAAGCCAACACTCTTTCTTAAAACAGCCCTCTCTCTCTAAAAATGCCTTTTTCATGCTCTTGGTGGCTTGGATGGTCGGAAACGGCGGTCAAAACGGCTTAGGGGCTCATTTTTGAGCCCTAGCTGCTTTTTCCCCAGGCGCCGGTACTACCGGTACCCCTGGCGGTACTACCGCTGCACCCTGTGCAGCGCAGTATCGTTACGGGTCCTGTAAATACCAGGAGCGGTACTACCGCGGAGCGGTAGTACCGCTCGCGGGATTTGGCCAGGATAAAGGCACGGGGCCAACTCGATGTGGAGGTTCTCCCCACTCGTTTTTCCTCCCCGTGCGCTCTTCCTCTCCAAGACCCCGCCGCCGCCGGCCACTCCTCCGCCGGGAAGGAGCCCTCCCAGGCCCGGAGCTTCCTCCTCCACGCTTGGGACGCCTCCTGCACCTCTCCTCCTCCTCGATCCTCCGCCATGAGTTCCGGTATGCCCTATCCCTCTCTCTCATCTAGTTGATGGATAGAGATGAAATTAGTGGTGTTACTCTTGGATTCGTGGTAGATTGAGTAGGTAGATGTGTGTATTTGTGGATCTAGAACCTTGTCTATCTTTTTGTTGTGAAATTTGTGGCTAGATTGAAAGTTCCTCTTCCTAGATTTAGAGGAGTAACCCTAGATAATGTTAGTGCTTTTTAAGCCCTCATATTACCTCTTGTTACATCTCCAACACTAGTTTTGGCACTCTCCCTCTAGTTTTAATTTCATACAATTTTGTAGACATGTGCTCTTTTTCTCCAAAATAATGAAATGGTGCATTCTTACCTATGTGCTTGCCCCTCCCATGCTATTCACAGGTAGTGCGTCTCGTGGTCGCACCAAGACTGTCGGGCGCAAGAAACCAAGGACCGATGATGCTGATGAGGTCCAAGATGAGATTGATGGGGTTCCCGTGACTCGCCGGAGGTTTCCACCTCCGGAGAAGACCCTGCCCAAGAGGACCAAGACTGCTAGTCAGATGTCGGACAAGGATTTTGCGGTCAAGCGGGCTGTCAATTGCTATGTGATTGAGAGGATGGATCAAATTCCCTCCATTCGGGGCAACAATCCTTTCTTTCACAACAAGTTCCAAGAACAATGCTACAATGAGATCTTGTTGAAGAAGCCGGTGGAGAACCATGTGGAGCAACACTTCATCAATATGGATCACATGAGGGACAAGATTGATTACTTTGGAGAAGCCCTTGATATTTGCGAAGAGTTTGGGCTTTTACCCATGATGGAGTTGGAACAAGATTTTGATGAGAAGCTTGTGGCTCAGTTTCTAGCCACCGTTCACTTTGGCAATGAGACGGAGCGCACCATCACATGGATGACAAAGGAGAAGAAGTTTGAAGAGACGTGGTCTGCAATTGCTCAGATGCTTGGTTATGAGGAGTTTGGTTCCGTCCTCTACGAGGACTTTGATGATACTCACTTCCGTGTACATCATACGGGGGTGCAGGCTGCAGAAGTTGAGAAGCTTTTGCCTCTATATGACCCGGAGAGCGCTGAGAAGTGGAAGGTTGGCAAGTCAAAGGGACTCTTTCCCACTTGGGACATCATGCACAGGATTTATCGCGAGACCATCAACCCAAAGGTGGGCAACATTGATGAAATTCATGGGTATCTCAAGAATCTAATGCTCCTCACAAGGGAGATGCAAGGAAAAGGGAAGAAGTTGGATGTCATGGATTTCATTTGGCATGAACTTTGGGAGGTCATTATCAAGAAGAAGAACATCGCTTTTGCTCCTCTCATCATGCGTATCATCATTTGGAAGTGGGTTGAGGAGAACGATGTTGCGGAGCTTGGGGATGCGGAGGATTGGATCCCCCACAAGAGTAAGCGGCTCCTTGTTAAGCCCCATCCGAAGAAGAAGAAGAGCAAAGAAGTTGTGGATGAAGCCGGTCCCTCTCACACTAAGAAGGAAGGGCCTTTCCTTTGGATGGCTACTTCTATGAAGAAGCTCTTCAAGCTGACCAAGAAAGTTGAGAGGAACCAATATGATGTCTATGAGAGCACGATGAAGGCTCGCCAAGCTGAAATTGCTCACCGTCGTGCTCAAGGAGAACAAGTGCAGTCCGGCTCGGAGAAGAACATCACTCCATGGGAGGAGTGGCAAGCTCAGGACAGTGCAGGGCAGGTGATCACTTGGGCAGATTATGAAGAAGATGAAGTCACCTCTCAGCAGCCTCCGTTCGGTTTCGAGTGACCCATGGGGCGTTAGCATCGGTCTGTCCCTTTTTGGTGTCTCGATGCCAAAGGGGGAGAGATATCTAGTAGCTCGTACGGGGTTTCGCAAGGGTTGTGTGTCACAAGCTTGTTTATTCGTATTGTTTCTCTTATGCTTGTGAACACTTTTATTTTCTGTTGTGGATCTCTCCATGTGGTGTAAGACATGTGAACCTTAATTGCTTAGCTTATGTTTGTCTTTGTTCATGTCTTATTCTTTGTTGCAAGCTCTTTATCTATTATTATTATTTGCAAAGTTTGCAAAAGCTAGGGGGAGCATTGATCCTAGGTTGTGTGCGTTTGTGCATTCAAAAGATTTCATGATTAATGCACGTGTCTAGGGGGAGCTCCGTCTAGATTTTACAAAACTTTTGCCTTGCGATAATTGTGTTGTCATCTAACGCCAAAAAGGGGGAGATTGAAAGTGCATCTTCCCTAGATGATGTTTTGGGTTAGTGATAACACAATTATGTATCTAACGATGTATTTTGAGCTTCCAGGGATTATCGTTATAAGCGTCATCGAATAGAGCTTGCAAATTGGTCTTAGGAGTTTTCTGCTCCAGGCAGCGGTAGTACCGCCAGGAGGGCGGTAGTACCGCTGCGCAGTTCTTCCTCGCAAGCTCAGCCAGCTACCGCTGGCGGTACCGCTGGAGGTACCGCCGTTTTTCAGCTTCTGTTTCCATCAGCGGTAGCTCCAGCGGTACTGCAGCGGTAGTACCGCTGGGCAGCGGCTGCACCGCCATCCCCAGCGGTGGTACCGCTGGGCAGCGGCAGTACCGCCCGAGGTACCGCCGTTTTGCTCCTTCTGTTTCATCGGGCGGTAGCTGCAGCGGTACCGCGGCGGCAGTACCGCTGGGCAGCGGTGGTACCGCTGCCTCCAGCGGTAGTACCGCTTTGAAGACAGCGCGCGCTCCAGCAAATCGAGCCGTTTGAATTGAAGACGAAGAAGGGCAGCGGTACTACCGCTGGGGCAGCGGTAGTACCGCCGCGGGAATTTTGGCTGTGCAACGGCCACTTTTGGAGGAGCTATTTAAAGGGGTCTTCTTCCCCACTTGAAGACTAAGTTTTCCTACGCTCTCTCTCCTCCATTGTTGAAAGCTTCAACCTTCTAAGATCTCCCACTCCAACCACCCAAACCTCTTGATACTTTGTGGAGTGAAAGGAGGTCTAGATCTACATCTCCACCGAAGGAATTTCAAATCCCCCCACACTATTCGTGTGGAACTTGCATCTTGGGTTGCTTGTAACTCGAGGTGCCTTTGTGAGTCTCGGAGGAAGTCCGAGGCATTGTTGGGAGGCTCCAACTCATTGTGGAGTTCCCCGACCTTTGTGTACCGGCTTGGTCAACGCCATCAAGGTGACCTCATAGTGGAAGAGCCAAACCCCCACGGGTAAAGCTCACGGAGAATAGAGTGAGCACATCCGTGTTATTGGAGCGCCTAGGTGGCTCCACACTCCTCCAACGTAGACGTACTTCCCTTGGGAAGGAACTACGGGAAACATCTCCGTGTCTCCACTTTGCGGTTATTTCTATCCTTTACTTGTTGCTTCCGCTACGTTATTTACCTTGCTTGTATCACATAGGTTGCTATCACCTAGTGCACATCTAGTCAACCTTGTTATACTTTGATCAAGCCCTAATTAATCGAAAAAGAATTAAAATTTGGTAGTCGCCTAATCACCCCCCCCCCCTCTAGTCGACATATCGATCTTTCACCAAGGTCTGACTTTCATTGGTTGTGCCTGGCAATGGTCTTGTTGAAGGTATTGTTGTTTGCGAGCGAGGACTTCCTCCAGCGTGAAAACCTATGATCTTTGATCGAGCGACGACGGTGTTGTGCACAGTTTCCTTATTAGAGGTGTCGCTTTTGTAGGGGTTGGACTTCTGGTATTGTTTTGGTGGTGTTAGTGTCGTTGTTACAAGGATCTAATCGCTTTAGAGGATTTTTACTTTTTTGTAATTCTTCTTTCTTTTTAGGATGTGTGCATCGGTAGTGCTATTAGGGCAATGCGTTGTTGCAGAGGCTGGGTGTATTTGGTATCTTCTCGATATTAATATATGCTCTTTATCTAATTAACAGTACATGATAGATGCACAACAACACAATCAGTACAACAAAATCATCAGTGCTACTACTAGCATCAAACATCAAGCATCTCAACTTGCTTCGACAGGTGTCAATTTGGGTGTAATTTCGGCCAACGACATGACCCTTCTCGCAAAACGGTTTGAGAGCACAGCGCACTAGCTCGGGAAACTGGTCGAGACTAGTTTCTCCCCGCTGCATGTAAACTAAATTTTGAGGAGTTTCTTGGTGGGAGGAATCTGTACATTTCTTTTTAACTTATAAGGTTTGGTACACAGAAGCAAGTTGAGAAGCCTAAAAGAAGTCAGCCGACATCGTCTGCACTAGCTAGCCACAGAGAGCCGACATCGCGGGGACAACACTGAACCAATCGAGACGCTCTCCGACAGGGGCGACGCGCGTATCCGAGGTATGGGCGCTGACATGACGTGGTGCTCTGTTACGTCGGACCACCACGCGTCCGGCCACAGCGTCGTCTTCAACATCACCATCTCCCTTCTATAGTTGTGCCTGGCGCGTAGAGTCCTCGCCATGGATGGCTCACCGCCATTTAAGATGTTGGTCGGTATGAACATGCGAGCGAGACTAAATCAACTGGAACCTTCTCTTGCCAGGTCCAAGCGCAACAATCTGACCGATCGAGTAGGCTATGGTGGAACCGTCCGGTTCAGGTCTACGACCCTCGCTTGTTCCGACCGGGCGTTGCTGGTCTGTTGTAAGGTGCAAGAAACCGCGGCGTCGTTCATGTTAGATTTGATGAGCTCCTTAGTGCCTTCACGGCGATCATTGATGTTTGATATACGTCCTGGCAGCAGCAGTGTACGTCTCTGCACTCAAAAATATTGGATGATCCTCCTTCTCTTCTTAACCCTTTCATGGTAAATAACGCAGGCATGCAGAGCCGACTTACTTCAACAAGGTTCTGGTCTGAACTTATAGGAAGAAAAACACACGAGGTGCATTAGGATAAGAATGCTTATTAAGAAAAGCTGAAGGAGGAGAAATGCGGGGGTTATTATTGGCAGTGCGTTATGGGTCTCATCCACTGATTTTACTAACAGTACTAGTACTGTTCGTCTTAACAAGGTAATAGAGATTGAAGTATTTGAAAGTTTATTTTTATAAAGAACTAATTAACCAAGCGAGAACTAAATGCGTCATGTATTCTCTGACTTAGCTGGGCTGAGTCACTGACACGTGGGACCCACCATTTGTAGGGTCCACATGTCGGTGACTCAAAGTCAGGGCTATCAAGTCAGAGAAGAGCCGGCTCATCATATTTGAAGCGATTAGATTGAAGCTGGACCATGTTTAAAGTATACATCGCATTCTCTTGATCCGTAGCATACTGTAGGTGGTTAGTACTATAAGTCGTTTCACCCAAGAAAAAAACATGTCCCACAATTGATCAGAGATAAATTTTTACGATCCAGCCGGCTGTTGCATCTGCCTTGACACGCAAGTAGATGGGTGGATAACTTCCGACGCTGGACGTCAAAGACATAAACTTTACGACCAACCGTACCTTGTTTGTCTATCAGTTTATGTACGGAGTTGTGTAAATATATGCATACAAAACACGGCCATCGATCAAGTCCATTATCTTGGTGCTTCACGTGTGACATTGAGTTTAAGTACATTGACGCATTATCTTCTACGCCACCTCTTAGCATCAACAATGTCAGGACAATGTTCGGAAATGAAGAGAGAGGTTAACTTGAGAATAGGAGACACAGGGACAATAATGCTTCGAGTCGCAAGCTAACTTTGTACTTCGAGTCTCCACCCAAGTCGCAAGTTAAAATTACCTCTATCATCAGCACTTCACTACCTAACGTGGCCTTGCTTGCCGGATGCCCGCTGGAATGATACTACAAGCTGGTGACGTCTCATACTGCCACATATCCATTCATTGTCGTACCATCTTCAGTCGAGCAGCAATCAGCGTGACTTGATGCCTCTAGAAAAGACACATGTAGCAATTGCTGTAAATAGGAGTGCCCTGACGTCTCCGCGTCAGGCGTCGTGCGTAGCAACATATAGAGTAGTATACTTCTCACTCTTCGTTTGCGAGAGATTACTCATTTGTATAAGTTTCCCGTAATTTGGTAAATCCGTACACTCAATTGTTTGGTGAAAGTAGACAAATTGCCTCCAATGTTGTGGTTGTCAACTCATAATGTTTGTCTATCACTTTATGTACGGAGGGGTTTCAATTAGATACAAAAAATATGTACGAGAAATTTTTAAATGTGTTAAATGTAATTTTTGTTGAGAGAGGGAGAGAGAGAGAGAGAGAGTAATATTGACTCTTCCTTGTAAAATCTGGAGAAATTCTTCTTCACACAAGCATAAGAGATTCTTAAGGATACAAGACATTAGGATGACAATGCTTAGTACTTCCTCCGTTACTAAATATAAGATGTTTTAGCTATTTCATATGTTGACTAAATTCAGACTAAAATACACGAAAACATGTCTACATAAATGTAAATATATGTGAACTAAAAAAGTAAAAAATGTTACATTTAGAAACGAAAGGAGTAAGAACTAAAGGTCGCAAGTTAAAATTACCTCTATCGTCATCACTTCACTACGTAAAGTTGCCATTCATTGTTGTACCATCTTTCAGTTGAGCAACAATCAGCATGACTTGATGCCTCTAGAAAAGACATATGTAGCAATTGACGTAAATAGGAATGACTTGATGTCTCCGCGTGAGACTTCGTGCGTTGCAACATATAGAGTAGTATACTTCTCAGTCTTCGTTTGCGAGAGATTACCCATCATTGTATAAGTTTCATGTAATTTGTAAACCCGTACAATCAAATGTTTGGTGAAAGTAGATTGTGATATGGCAGTTTTAATTTTCAACCTTGATATTATTGTTTCTGTGTTGACTAATTGCCTCCAATGCTGTGGTCGTCAACTCATAATGTTATTTTTGGGGAACTTTAATCCCAACAGGTCCTATTGGAATTGACTCTTCTACTCAAGCGGATCGTGGCAATATACTTCGGAGCTTATTTTTCTAGTGCATCAGACTGTGATATTATAGTATTGGAGTCCGTTTTAATGAACCGACTGAGGAGTGGAGCTTTCTAGTCGGGTTAAAAACGACTCAAAAAATCTGGATTATTAGCATATGGCTCGGTTTTGTGGTCGTGCCTGCACATGCATGACCTTGACATCCAGTCAACCACCCATGTAACCTACATTCATTGCCATTGACAACATACTGATATCAGAATCAAACTTTATATGAACATGGAAAGGTGTGGGCTCCACGTGTCATAGCGAGTCAAACTGACGACAAGTTGGCCAAACCTAACGGGAGCCGACGTGAAATTCCGCCGAGTGGTGTTGAAGTAAGGAAATAGCCAAAGTTACTCTTTTGGTCATTGAGTAAAAACTAATGGCATGACCCGAATTTCCATGAGAACTAGTGAAACAGTTGTAATTTTCCTTTCTTTTTTAGGTTGCTCCTACAAAGTGTGGGATGTGTCTCCTTAACTAATTCAATGTACTTTCTCTTCATGAAGTAATATTTATTTTTTAGGTTGTTCCTGGACAGTACGGGATGTGTCTCCTCAACTATTTCAATGTATTTCACCAACCGCACGTTACATGACCAGAAATTTATGTACGTCAATATATATACTTACCCATCGATCGGGTGTGTACTCTCCATGCTTCATAAACCACAATGAAAAGAAAAAAAGAAAGTTAAATGGAGATATGATAGGCTGAGAATGGGAGACAACGGGACTAGAACACCAAGGGCGTGTTTGGTAGCCTGCAGCCAGCCGGGCCAGGCCCGCTGGCTGCAGAAACGGGCTGCGCGTTTGCTTGCCTACAGACCAAATATTGCACAGCGCGCTTCTTAAAGCAGGCTCAGGCCAGGCCCTGGAGGAACGGCCGAATCGGCCGTTTCCAGGCGGCCATGCCGCGCAGCTGCAAGAAGTAGCGATACTCATGCAACCTCGTTCCATCTCGTTGCTTCCGCTCACTCTCTCTTTCACCTACCCTATTCCAATTCTTCATACACCGCTCAAATCAAAAAACATTGTACACCTAAATGATGCGCTTTGATGCTGCGGTTCCATTCCCACGATCAGTTCGAGCTTTTGTTAACCGTGCAGTTCTAATTTCGTGTTCTTGTCGGAAGCTTTTTTGACCGAATTTTGAAGATCTTGTCGCACACAGTTGACCGTTTGCGATTTCCTTCGAGGAGTAGTTGTATCTCATCATTCCGCTCAACTACCGTGTTGTAAGTTTTGCGTTTCGTTGCTTGTAGATGGATAGATCGGCTATTGTAGATGCGTATTTAGACTGTTCTTGTTGTACGTGTCTTCTTCAACCTCCTCTCTTCGTCGTCGTCGTCGAGCTCTACCGCTGCCATGCTGTGTCATCGTCGCCAAGCTCCGCCGCTGCCATGTCGTGTCCCGTCGAGCTCCGCCGCCGTCATGCGGTTTCGTCGCCGTCCAGCTCTGTTGTCGCCATGGCGTCTCCCGTCGAGCTCCGCCGTTGTCATGTCGTGTCATTGTCGTCGAGTTCCGCAGCTGCCATGCCGTCTCCTCACCGTCCAACTCTGCCGCCATGCCGTCAAGCTTCGCCACCACCATGCCATGCTCACCGCATCCTTCGTCGGCGACCTCCGTCGCTGCGGCCAGTCTTCATGGGTGTGATACATAGAGCTTTCCAAGTGTGGTGGTGTGAGGTAACTTCACCTATGTGGAAATGGGGAGACTAACCGAATATGTAAACACAAGTTCGTTGTTTGGTTGTGTTGCACGAAGAGAGCCGGGCCAGGCTAGCTGCAGGCTACCAAATAATAAGCACAACATGGTTTTGGGTGTGGCTCTACTCAGCACTGCCCCTTAAAGCCTGCCCCCAAGAATACGAGAAAGTGATGCAGCCTACCGAACAGGCCCAAGAGTATAGAGTGAAGACGGCACTTAATCTCGCGCTGCTGCGGCGGCCGACACTATTTTACTCTCCCAAAGTCCAGAGAATTGCCGTGCATTCAGACAACACCGAACGTATCAAAAGAAGAGAAGTACGCTGAGGTGCATGCGCAACTTGTCATGTTGGGTCTAACTCCATGACACCGGCCATCGATGCCTACAACGATTTTGCAGTCCCAGACAACTCTAACGATATTTTCTGGAGGCACGAAAATACACAAGGTTTAGAGTCGACACTGCTGCACTCTCCTCATCTTGTGTTCACACTCCAAATTATCAACTTGAGGGTCTTGGTAGGCGGAAAGTGTCATTAAAATTCATAACTTTAGGTTTTTAGTAGGAGGAAAGTGTCATTACATTTTGTAAGTGTCATTAAGAAATTCCTCTGCGACTCGTGTTTTCAAATATGTTCCCCGCCTCTCACCATCAGTTCAGACCTTTGATTGAGTCGGCTTGAGCATGAATTCAATATCGCTATATGCATAAACCTGTGTTTGCTACACCTGGAGTATAGTGTACTATCTCTCGGATATTCATAACGGGTAGTGGGTGCAGAGAAAACATTTTTCCAAATGTCAAAAAATTCCAAATAAATTTTTTGCATACAGTTCATGACATTTCATGTTGACACAAAAAGTTACGTGAAGAAATTTTTTTTTTTGCAACCTGTGCAAAAAAGACAAATCCGGACACACCGAAACGTATATATACGCGTCAGTTTTTTCTCTTTTTTGTACAGATCACAAAAAAAGTTTTTTCACCCTGCCATTTTTTGTGCTAACACATCATGTTGTAATGTACACCCGGATTTTTTTCTGAATTTTTTTCACATTCTGAAAAAAACCTAAAAAAAAATACATAATGGGTGCAGCTGCACCCTAGAGCCAAATCGCCGTGTCCACTATCTCTCACCTAAATCCTTCCGCTATTTTGAACCATGCTAAGTCTTCTAGTAACCTGAAAAACTTCTTCCATGTGCTTACCAACTGTGCATTGCTCCTTGTTTATGTATTTCCATAAATATATTATGAATATATATCTTATGGTGAATATATTGATATTCTAAATCTTTATATTTTATATATATACTTGGTCAAAGTCTTTTCCGTGTGCATTGCTCCTTGTTTACCAAATATTGACTTTTTAACTCAACTGTGCATTGCTCCTTACTTAATCTCGCGCTGCTGCGGCTTACCAACTGTGCATTGCTCCTTGTTTACCAAATATTTACTTTTTAACTCAATTTATAAGCCACCTATTTAGGGAGGGAGGAAGTACTTTAGTAGGTTTTGTTGAAAGTCTTGTGTATTATTAATTAACCGGTAAAACATTCGTACATTCACGCATAGCCAGTTCTAACATGCAGGTTGGAACTTGGCCGTGCAACACCCCATCTGCATCTGTACTCTATCTTGACAGCTTTCCCCTCTTGAAATACTTTAGTAGGTGTTATGATTAGACAGTAGTACATAGTAGTACTATAACTTTATCTCAAATATATGTGGCCAGCCATGTACATAAATAAGTTTATTGCTACATATATATACCCCATCTGTTCCATTCCTCCCGGTAGTATACGAAATGCCTTCAGCTCAGTCTACTAAGAAGATCTCTTTTACTTGCAATGCATCCAAAAATCTTAATCTATAGTAGTTTTGGAAATGGATGGCGTTAGGAAATGACACCGTTATCTACTCGTGGGCACCAAGAACGGAGACCGTGTAGTTTAGGAAGCAATGAGGCTTCTGGAGACATGCTGTACCTACCTCCCTTCTAAAGCTGTGTGTGGTGCTCACAGACACAATATATGGAACACTCGAGTAGATAAGGCAAGACCGCCATACGGTGCTCACCAACATGTAGGGTGTTGGATGGTATGAGCGAGCGAGGGGGACAAAATTACGTGGAACACTCTCTCACAGGGTACAAGCGCAACAGGCTCGTCGATCGAGGTGGACACGGAGATACATGAGGAACCGCACCAATCAGGTCTGTGGTGTTCATGCATTTGTCTAGGGTTCGTGTTAGATTTGATGATCCCCTTAGACTAGTCATAGTGGGAGTATCATAAGTAGTATCATGCATGTCATGTTGGCAAAAAACTGATGTGGCACAATAATTAATGAAGAAAGAGGAGGTAGTGGTATCATAGGTAGATACCGTAACATAACGTATATCGAGGAAAAATGAGTCTATGGCCTAATAAATACAATATGTTATAATATCACATATATGTTACTCCCTCTTTCTCAGTTTATAAGGCTTACGCGTATACCTAGATCACCCGCATGAGCTATATTATATGAATTAAATAATACAAAAATTATACCATTAGAAAATACAACATTTGAAGTTTCTAATGATATATTTTGTATCATATATACTCCATGCAAAGTTCATCAATTTGCCAACATAGGGATACGCGTAAGCCTTATAAACTGAGAAGGAGGGAGTACTACCCATTATGGAGATAGTAACATAGACTAGTATCTCTACTATATAATATGGCTACAGGTGATGGTTGGTACGTTTTTTCAATTTCCGATTTTACCCTCACACCAATGGTACAAATTACCCACCACTGCCACCGCTAAGTGGAAAAAACGTTTCACTTAAATAACCTTCTAAACCCGCACCTACCCAATCGAACCGCCCGCTCCACTAACCCGACCGGCCACCCACCTCCTTCCTCGCGTCAACTCCCACCCCCACCTCCAGATCCCGTCCTCCACCTGATCCCTGCCGCCTCCCCGACTCAAGCTCCCCAGCGCGACCTTCCTCCTCCGACGCCCCGACTCAGCTCTCTGTGCGCCCTGCCTCCAGCACCGCCCGGGATAGCGGCCACGTGCTCCGTCGTGAAGCCCCATCCGCCTCCCTGGCTCCTGCCGCGGAGTTCCACCAGCGGGCCGCCTTCTCCTCCCCGCCCCCTGGCCGTGCTCATCTTTTTCAGCAGATCAGGTGCCGCATCGACGCATGGCTGTCCACCGCTGAGATGCCTCGCGCGCAGCTTTCTTGGAGCTTTGCCGAGGGTAGTCAAGGGGTCGTCGAGAAGCAAGCTTGGTAGGCTTGGTAGCTCCTCCAGCTATCCACGACGGCGCTGAGGAGTTAGGGATCAACGCCAGCGGTCGCCGGTGCGGCGGCGCGGACGGGAGGAGCGGTCGCGGATTGGTGAGGGAAGAGTGAGATTGAGGAGTGAGCTGCTGGTCGGGGCCTCGGGCGTCGGTGGGCAAGCAACGCCACAAGCGTCTCGCGATGTGGGAGGAAGGACGCTAGCTACCTTTTCGTGTTTCTTAAAAATTCCGGTAGCGACGGCATAGGCGTCCCGCGATGTGGAGCGAAGACGCTAGCTAATGATACGATTTTCCTGACTTATTTTTATTCCTTCAAGCGCCAGCATAAGCGTCTTGCAATGTACATGCTCTTATGTGTACGGGTACGATTTGCTGATTCGGAATATGTACTTGGACCCCAGGAGCCTGCAGCCGAGCACGAAGGCAGGTTTGCTAACTAAGTTGCGTGAATATATCTGTCTCCTCAACAACCTCAAGAGCGAGCTCAAGAGGATCGTTAATTGAGTCTGGCATAGCTGACACGCTCGCGGTGTCTAATGATCAGAGAGGAAGGTCGATGATGACAATTGAGTTACCAAATCAGTCCACTAACAGAATTAACAAGAGTCGAAGAACTATGCTGGCAGAAGATCTTGGTGTGTCAATTCTTCCGAACCGTTGGAGATAGAAATCTTGGTGTGTCAATTTTTCAGGACCTTCATCGACAGTGGCAGTCACCACTGCATGCCCACGCTAGCTTGAATGGGGTTGATGATAACGTTGACAATAGCAAATAGATCTCGGCTGCAATGTTAAAGAGGATGCAGAGGAACAAGTGGATCATTGGGGGAGTCATGTCAGTTTTTGGTCTTGCCGTACTTATCATACTCTAATTAAGCTCGCTCACTGACCCAGATAGGGCCTCCAAATCGTAAGTTGCCAGTAATTGTGTGATAAGGTTGTGTCGACGTTTATATTGGACAACAAAGGTTGTCCCTCCAAATTCATTTGTTTTCCCAAATGAACAATAACGGTTCGCACGAAAATAACGTTTCGCGACCGCGAGGCACCTGATGATGCAAACGGTCCCTCCCTTGCGAGGGAGGCTTGCACGCATGGAAGGTGGAGGATCCAAGAGGTAGGTAGCAGATGTCGCTGACACGGCGCGAGGTGATGACGAGTGTGGCCGGGTGTGAGGTGTGTGCATCCAGAGCAAGGTGGTAACAGAACCCGTCGTGGCTGGCCGGCCTTGCCGGCGCCGCTGAGTCGCTGACCCCGAGGAGATCGCAGGCGATGCGGAGAGCAGTGTGCAGCTTGGTGATGGCAGCATCGGCGAGGAGGTCAGAGCAGATATGACTCTCGGAGCGGCTGAGAGTGTTAACGTACGTGCAGTAGCTGTAGGCGCCTCTTGTGCTGCGTAGAGTTCTAGAGGCGGACGATGCCATATGATCAATGCAGGGATCAAGTGGGAGTCACGGGTAGGAGAAAGAAAGGAAATATGGAAAATAGGCTCTTAAATTGTGGGCACGCTACTATGGGATCAAGTGGGAGTCAGGTTGAACAAATTTACTTGCAAACATTAGCATGTCAGTGACAGGACAAGTAAATTATTCAACGCTATTAAAGCAACGCAATTTTTAAACGCAATTCCAACAACGGGCCGACGGACTTTTGAACAAAATTTGAATCGCCAATGCCTTTTATCCTAAGTTGATTTTTGTCGCCCGTTGCAACGCACGGGCACGTTTTCTAGTCATATACTAGTATATGTTACTTCCCACTATGAGTAGTCTTAGGGCAGTCCCAACGCTACAGCGTGGATCGTATCTAAGATTGCCAAATCAGATTATTTGCTTACGTGGAACAGCAATTAAGAACAAAGAGAGAAGCATCGTATCTTGTTCACGATACGTATCTTGTCGATGACCACGAAGGTAAATTAATTGCCCGTCCAATCCGGTCCTCCACCCAGCTCGGTTTCCCTCCGTGGGTTGGCGCTCAACCAATCCTTGATCTAGGCCAAATTACCACTAATTAATATTTGGGCCCACGTATAGATACAGCCCACTGTATAGCTTCGTATCTAATTTCGCATGCAGTGACCTGGGCAAGGTTAGAAACGGTAAAACCGTATCTGCATTGTGACCGCCCTTAATGTCTCCACTCTCCAGGGCGATCATTGATTGTGATTTACGTCGAGGCAGCAGCAACGTCTCTGGACACAAAAGTGCACCATAAATATTTCTATTTAATATTAGTTTGCATTGCATTGCATTATGTCTTCAAAGAAATTAGAAATACGTAGTAACTAAGGCTCATACTAAAGTTAAATAGAGTAGGAAAAGCATAGAAAATAAACAAAAAACAGTATGTAGCTTTCATATATACCATCGGATAAATGCAACGACGCTACTTTACAGCAGAGTGTAGAATAACTATTTTCTACACACACCAGTAAAACAATCTACAAGACAAAGTATAATTGTGTACGAAAATTAGGACACTTTGAACGATTCCCTAGTTATGATTTTTTGCACGCTGTCTTGAAAATTAGTACACCTTTCGATGGAGACAAGTCAATCATTTACGAATACTTTACGTGTGTCAAAGTATCTAAGACCCGAGGCTCAAGGTGAGCCCGGCTTTAAATTAATGAAGCCAACATCCCAACAGAGTTCGTACACTCGGCGAAGCCGAAAACACTGAGCGCGCATACTCGAAATGAAGATACATTTGTCGACAAACACAAGCCAGACAATATGGTGGAGACTACAACTACTCAAGAAGTCTAAAGGTGCCACCAAAAAGAGTCTATGCCCCTCAAGGCACCGTAAGACTCTTCTCCTCGTCCCACAAGACACAGGCAAACACGCAGGTAAAGAGAGGTAGGGACTCATCCCGGCACCTCCCTGACACGGGCATAGAGAGAACGAATCCTGCTGATCGTCAGCTCCAACGCCCCTCCGTCCGCTCTCCTAGCCACTGGCTTCCACACCTGTATGAACATAGATAATTTGTATAGTCCGTCAGTCGCCTGTGTGGGAAAAATGCCCTCGATAGTAAACTTGTTCCTAGTTGTCCAAAGCGTCCAAAATAAGGCAGCGCAAGCCGTCCAAAGAACCTGTTTCGTTTGGCCCGTGCACTTGCATACCTCCGGCCGGTACAAGTGATCTGCAAACCAGGAGGGGTTCCACATACATCCCAGCAGCTCGCGGACTGCGCTCCACATGAACCTAGCAAGAGGGCATGTGAAGAAGATGTGGTTCGTGTCCTCGAACTCTCCACAAAGAGCGCATCGACCCGTGGTAGGCCCCGGGACCCCAATCCTCCAGATTTCCAAAAAGTGTTGGCGTGGTGCTCCCTACCAAAGCTTCTTGTACGAGGAACTAACTGAGAACCTCCCCGAAGGTTCCAACGCCCAAGTTATGCTGTCTGGATCAGTAGAAATCCGAACCCCCCATCCAATTCTCGCCTGAAGTTGTTCCACTGAACGATATCTGTGGAGCCAAAAGCATGGCGCCAGCGGATTTCCCACTGACCCCGTCTCATAGCATGAGCGATAGAGGCATCCGGGTCTACGCAGATGGCAAAGAGTTCCGGGTACCTGTCGCAAAGCGGGCTAGAGCCCATCCACCGGTCTTGCCAAAATCTGGTTGATGTCCCCACCTGGTGTTTTGCCCCCAAGCGATGTGTCAAAGTATCTCTGAAACTGATTAGAGATAAGTTTTCCCAACTACCATAACATGCATGGTTGGCAATCTCTCTCTATATATATATATCCATCGGGTGAGTGAGTTCATGGGTCAGTGCAGCAGATTTCTCTCAGACACCAACTATAGATGTTGTATAGAAACAATACTCGAGAGAAGAAGACACATGTTAGTCTGAGAATGAGAGGGATCAGGAAGGGAACTTTTTTTACATGATTAACACTTTGTAGCACTCTATTTCTCTCTAGGGCGTCACACTGTTCTCTACTCGTAGGCACCAACGTCGGTGGTAATGTAGTCTCTAGGCAGCAACGAGTCTTCTGGAAAATGACTGTACTTTGTCGGACCTCCCTTCTAAGTTTATTGTGTGGCGCTCACAGACCTCGCCAAGGATTGATCCGCTAGATTATTATGCAGACAACGTCAACATGAACTACCTGACGAATGTCGTTTGATTATGCATGAATTGGCTTCCTATAAATACTAATTCTACTACCAAGCAAGGGTGCTCTCTATCGTAGGGTATCTCCAATTACGTGGCTTCGTGTTTTTTTACAGAAAATAGTACGGAGGCCCTTACGGTCAATTTTTAATTGAATATAAAATTATATTTGGAACAAAGTTCTTTAATTAATGTGTCACATATAACATTTGTTGAGTTAAATGAGAGAGATAAAACGTTAATTTCTATTAGTATTAGAAATATCTCTTATAAAAACCGTAGGACATCAGGATGAGAATGCTTTGTAGTGTTGAAGAAGTAATGTGAAGGTTGTTCGTGTCAAGCGTGTTATGGG
This sequence comes from Poa pratensis, assembly GCA_947311845.1. Classification (NCBI taxonomy): domain Eukaryota; kingdom Viridiplantae; phylum Streptophyta; class Magnoliopsida; order Poales; family Poaceae; genus Poa; species Poa pratensis. The sequence continues at coordinate 972,567 of CAMZMU010000037.1, read as the reverse complement.
TCTCCTCCAATATTTTCGTTAGGCGTTTTGCGTAGGTCGCGTAGGTTCTAGTCCCGCCTGACATCTTCACTTGAACACGGCAACAGATGGTGCGATGAAAATCAACAGGCAATATATTGCTGCAGCTCCTCGGCAAGATTCCCAAGCTCGGACATATTGGTCAGACGAGAGAGGGAGTAGCAGATCAGAATGACAATGGAATGAAGAGAGTAGCTGATATTGAGTTCACCCACAAGGTCTACGGTATGGTCCACATATTGGTCTTTGGCATGCATACATTTCTTATACAGAAGTTTTTTATTTTATATCCCCAAAGCAGTCAATTTTTTTTTGACGAAATAGGGCGGGGAGTTGCCGCAATGGATTATAGAAAAAGTGAATTGATCCAGTTAATTAGAAAAACCGGACCTAAAAACCTTACAATACGCGGTTATTACGGAAACCGGCAGAAACCGCACACTCCAACTCATGGAACATCATCTGTGTCTGAAACAAGGACGCCTAGACCCAAACTAATAAGACACACCTCATACCCAACTAAGAGGACCTCCCGAGATATACACGAACTCTCGCCGCTAGAGATGCACCGTTGTGCACCCTCCCCACAGAAGAGATCAGGCATTGATCTCTGCTAAGGCTCGAGCAGCCTCCATCACATTTGGTGTGTGCTGCTTGTAGGACAAGCAACCAACCAAATGCAGGGCAGAGGAATATATGAAGACCTACAAAATAAGGCACCAGTCAATGGATATCAACGACTCAGTCAAGGAACATATCGAGTTGGGATCAGGAAAGGAAAATTTTATACACTGAGATTGTAATTTATTTGTGAGACGTGTCATATTCTTATTTTTAGCTTCTGTCCCGGCCCGTGAGGGGCTTTAGTCCCGGTTCGCGAACCGGGACAGGATAAGCGGGACTAAAGGGCAAACCTTTAGTCCCGGGCCTGTTACCAGCCGGGACTAAAGGTCCTCCATGTGGCCGCCTGCAGGGCGCGCTGGGGGCAACCCCTTTAGTCCCGGCTCGTATAACGGGTCGCGACTAAAGGGGTAATTTTGTTTTCTTTTATTTATTTCTTTAGGGTTTAGGGTTTAGGGTTTATTTGTTTTCTTTTATTTTCTTTCTTCGAGCATACAAAGATAATTGTTTTCTTTTAGCGGTATTTCTACGCTACCACATACCGTACACGTTCGTGCATATATATAAGATAACTTGTCTTACGATCGAGCATATACAAATATATACAATTTTGATAGTTACATGGAGATCGCAATTACCGGGACTAGAGCCCGTCTATTCGATTACACGGTCGGGGATCATCAGTAGCGCCTATTCACACTAAATTTTCTGGCGTCGTCTACCATCTCTTTCATCAAAAATCCCGCCAGTTCCTCTGCAATTCCTAGTAGGCGTTGCTCTGGTAGGAGCCGATTCCACATTCTCTCGAACTATATAAGAAAAGGAGATCAATATGAACATCAATCATGATAACAAAAAGTGACGGTAATAAAATAATGTTGTGAATGTATTGCTTAGTGGTAAATGTGCGAATGAACTCGCAAACGTAGTATCCACATAGATTCGTCCCCGGTAGCTGCCTCGCGCACTTTACGAGAATAGAATTTAATCAAAATAATAATCTAGCATCATAATTGTATTGAAACTAGAATTAAAGAGATGCGCGGACATATCTCGTACTACTTACCGTGACCAGAGTAAACGTCAGCTTCTTACTAAAGGAACCCATCACCACACTCCTGAACAGGTTCTAAACCCTGCCCGGCAAAGAAAATGAATTAATGAATGAGTTATTCATTACCTGATATCTCATGAAATCAACGAAAGAGACCGATATAGCGCGAAAATTACCTCTGGAGCATGTCCTGCATGTCGCGGAACTCTTCCAGGTGTCTCTTTAATGGGTCCATGACTTCAACTATTCCCTTGTCAACTTAAATGTCTAGCAGAATCCAGTGGAACCTGCACACGTTTATATATACGTCAGTAACTCATCAATTACACTTAACATTGAGTAAGCAAAAGTGAATGTGTACAACAGAGTATGACCCTCACTGGAAGTTGTAAGGAAACAGTATGTGGTCACAGAAATGTTGCTCCGTTAGAAACCTTAGAAGGTTATCCGCCGTCTCGTCGGGTTTCGTCGTTAGCGAATATATATTTACTTTATCTGGTCAATGAACCCAACACTATAGATCTTTCTTTTACATTCCCGGATCTTCATTCTGCATAATAGAGTACAAAAGGATATAATGAGGATACTTACATGCAATGAACTGAACAACTGAAAAACTGAACAACTTATATGTAGACAATGAATTCAACAACTTACAGACATTAGCAACTCATGAGAGTTTTGTCGTGGGCGTCGAAATTGTATAACTGGAAGATTTCTGAAAAGTCAACATGGACCTCTTCGGGTCGGAAGAAGTACTCATGTGGGACTTTCGCCACGATCATTGTTCTGCCCCCCCCCCCCCCCCCCCCTACCACACTCAAGTACCATTCATGCAAATTCCGCATTTGTGTTGGCAGTTGTTCCAACTTCTCTTTGCTGACCAAAGGCTTCCCTGGGACATATGTAGGGACAACATCAGCCTTGGGTAACTTGTCGTCTTGGGAACCTAGCAATTCAGCAACAGTCACACCCATAGCGGCCGCCAACTTCGCAGCTTCTTCCATATCCTGCTGCAGCACCTGGGGAACGTTTTCGGATAACACCTTGAGGGATGGGATCGATTGTTTGGCTTGTTCTCCGAGCTGGGGAACGTCCCTTCTGTTCCCGCTTGCACTTTTACCTGATTTGTTCCCGCTTGCACTTTTACGTGATTTGCTCTTCTCCACTTCCTTCTGAAGTGTGCGTAGATAGTCATCTGGCTTATGGTGCAACTCATATTGCGATTTTGTGTTCAGAAAATCACGTGCCCAGGCTTTTTGCTTCTCGGTGTATACCGGGGCGGGCTTGGGTTTCATCTTTGCAAAATGCGCATCTTTTTCGGCCACTGCGATCGCTGCGGTTTGCTCGTCAGTAAGATCGTAAGCTCTGATGGGAAGATTCTTATGAGTTACTGTAACATCCCAAAATTGTAACCCAGCTGTGTTAGTCAAAATTTGTGGGCCAACAAAAACTTTTGTTATTTTATGTGTGTTTGTTTGTGTTTGCTTGCTTGAGTTGTTGTTTGCTTAAATAAAAAAAAAATTAAAAGAAGTGCAAAAACAAAAACAAAAAATAATGTGACAAGTGTCACACTAAAACTCCAAGTGTTGATTCAAAAAAATTTCTCCAAACAAAAATCCAGTGGAGGGAAGTGATCCCTCCCATTTCATCTTTAATACTTTTCTCCCTCCTTATTTTAAAAATGTTATTCTAAATTCTATTTTCAAAATTCCAAATGTTTCTTTAACTTTGGAAAACCATCAAGAACACCAAGATGCACTTCAAGAATAAATAATCCAGTGGTACCACAAACCTTGGAAAAATATTTTGAAGCAAACCATGGAAAGAATTTCAGAAAATTCAAATTTGAACTTGGTTCGGGAATTTGATCGAACACTTGTTGATCACCATTGAGTTCATCCCAAACCCGAAAATCCAATCCAAAATTGGAGCTCGATTCAGTGCAATCAAGCAGTCCAGTAGCTTCCACTCACTCTCCTCGCCTCACTCACTCGAAGGATGGAGAGGTGACACGCTCGTTGACCCCAGAGGAGGCAAGCCGATGGCGCCACGCCATTGCCGTCCTTGGCAAGCACCCGCACGGGTCGCCTCGTGGACAGAGCAGACGCGACGCCGAGACGACGCCGCGCCGTGCCCGCCACACCACCCAACCCTCTCCGCTCCTGCTCGACGAGACTCGACCGCCGCAGAGCCCTCTGGCGTGCGCGTCGTCCACGCCAGAGCACGCCGAGCGACACGACGACGCCGAGGTCCACTGCGAGCACCGCACGCCTCCGCGCTGCCCCACCTCGCCCCTCTGGTTCCGTCACCACCACCGCGTCGTGTACGAGCCCCACTGCCCCTCGGTTGCCCTGCACGCGCCCTACCCGACCCCAGCGCACGCGCAGGAGCACGCCGCTCGCCATGGCCGGCCGAGCACGGCATCGACGCCCGCGCGTCACCCCTGTCCCCCTCGACCACCCGACCGCTTCTGCGACACCCCCTAGCTCCCCGCAACCTCACTGGCACCCTCAGCCGGACCCAGCACCACCCTTTCCTCTCCCCACCACCGAGCCGTGGAGCGCCGAGCGCCTCCGCCGCTATAAAAACCCACCCGCACCACCTCTTCTCCACACACCTCCACCACTTCCCACACACACCCCTCACACCAGAGCATCGCCAGGAGGGCGAGCTTTTCCATCGCAGCCACCGTGCACACGCACGGCAGAGCGCTGCGCGCCGAGGAAGAAGACGATCACGGCCAGGTCGTGCCTCTCTTCCCCTGCCTTCTCTCTGGCCCTTGCTCGCATCACCATTACACCCTAGCTCACCCGCCGCGTTTTGCCCGTGTTTCGTGCACAGCAGCGCCGCGGAGGAATCGCCGGACTTGGAGTGCGGCCGCGGAGGAGGAGCTGAGCACGCCGTCGTCGAGTGAAGCCGTCCCAGCACGTACGACTCACCCCAGAGCTTCCCCACTCCCTCCGCCGTCGATCCCCGTCATCTCCGCCACCTCCCGAGCTCTCAGGTGAGCGAATCGTGCACTCCGCCGTCGCCGGAGCCACGGCGCCGCCAGGAAATGGTCGCCGCCATGTCTTCGATCCACAGCCGTAGGATTAGAGATTAACGGTAGCATACCGTTTCGTTAAGTAGTCACTGACTGGTGGACCCCACCCGTCAGCGTTTTAAACTTAAACCCGCGCGCGAAACGTTTCCGTTGAGTCACTGACGAGCGGACCCCACCCGTCAGGATTTTCAACATTATCCAGTAAATTAGGTTTTTCCGAATTTCAAACTCCTCTGCTTTTCAGTACTGGACCTAGTTTTGAAATTCAATAACTCGAGTTCTAGGAATCCAAATAAATCAAACTCAACTGTTCTGGAAAGCTTATAAAATTCTTTAACTCACCAAAGTGGTCTCATCTCATTTAAATAAATAATAAAATGTATTAATAAAAATGCTCCAGAAGGTTTAAAACACTAAACCATTTGTTTCTGGAGTTATATAAATCCAAATAACTCGAAACCAATTTTGGTAGCTTTGTATTAGGATCCTTTAGCTCCCCAAATTTTGGTAGAATTAATTGAGTAGTGTAAACTCCTTAGCCTTTGGTTGAACTTCAGTGCACCCTTCTGCACTAAACCAATTAGTGTGATTTAATAGTAGGTCCAATTAAACTAAAACCAATTTTGTTAGGTCACATTCAACCAAGGTTAGTTACCCCTAAAAGGATTTAAATTTTGGAGCAACTTAATTGGTTTGGTAGCTAAAACTTGATTAAAGTCCTTCTGAACTAAAACAAATGTGTAGGGAGTTTGGTAACTCCAAATGACCCCAATCCAATTGGGTGGTCTTCTACACATCAGTAGCTATCCATAGAATTTTAGTTTGAAATTTTGTGACCAACATAGATTAAATGGTGAATTAATTGGTGTACAACTAGTTTCTGCCTTAGTTTGAAAACAATTAAATAAAGATTAATTCAATTAAATTAAAACCACCTTGTGTTGCTTGATGTGTGCAGTAGCTAATTGTAGCATTTGTGATTGTAATGATGTGATGATGCTTGAGTTAGAGTAGTAATTGTTTGTCTTGCTTGTTTAACGTTTAGACGATACCGTTGACGGATTTATCGAAGAAGGAGGTTTCGTTGAACCCGAAGATCAGGACCAGTACCACTGTGTTGAACAAGGCAAGCTACTTCACTGAGCTTGCATTTATATACATCTATTTTAGTCTCAAGAGTTATTCCAAGGAATCAATGATTTTAGAAAAATCCCTTTTGCAAAATACCTGAAAACTATTTTGCCACCTTATGTAGAAGTATAAAGTAGTTATTTAAAACTATAAGTTGGGAAAAACAATGTTTTTCAAAACTCCTTTGAAGGTACTTGGATGAAGGTGAAATGCCGAAAGGTCGGTATTAAGTTGGAAATGGTGGTGTTGTTTTGGAAAAGTGCACATTGTGTCCTAACACTATGGCGACCAACCAATAACCGGTGCGACCACATTTACCCACATATGGGCAAGGGCGTAGTCATATAATTTGCTCGTGTTAGTACTGGATGCCTCAATAACGAGGATAACCTCGTTCCATGAGGGGATGGTCTGAGGACCTACCCCCTGACCTGGGTCCTCTTAATAGAAGTCTACCGGAAGCCGGTATGAGCGTAAAGAAGAAAGAGGATTGAAGGGCTCCCTTGGGTCCGCCGGACAGAACTACGAGTCCTCACACTTAGTTTCTGAGGATTTAAGTGTCGATGGAAAGTGTCGTAGAGGCAGGGTCCTATACTAGCATGAGCAAAGGACAGGCTATGGCCGGGAACTCAACTTCGCATACCTCTGGTATGGCGGGACGTGGCTGACACGATGAGTGACCGGATGGGTGTGGGAAAAGCGTGCTACCTCTGCAGAGGGTAAAACTATTCGAATAGCCGAGTCCTCGGATATGGACAGTTGGGAGGCTGTCTTAAGACCATGTGCAAGTTTTATAAAATATTGAGTTTTGAAAGGAAAATGAAGTGGAAAAGGTTGCATACCTGTACCAATGAGTTGGTACGAGGTTGTGATGGGTTTGGGAACCATGATTTGGGATGTGGTTGGATACCGGAGGAGTTTCGGGGAAACAGCTAAAATGATGTCTTCTTAAAGGATAGTTGTAAAAATTTCTTCTTACCCCTTTTCAGAAAAGGCTTTCTTTTAAGATGTTTCAAAGCTAAGTAAAAGTTTTCAAACTAAAACTAGTGCTTACTCTAGTTGGGGTAGTTTGCGAGTACATTCAAATGTACTCATATTGGTTTCGTCCCTGGCTATTGTCTTAGCCAGATTTCGAGGAGCCCTACGTTGAAGAGGAGTTCGGCGACGTCTATGCAAACTAGGATCTTCATAAGTCAGCTGCCTGTCGGGTGTTGTTGAATGGATTAGCCCTACTACCGTAGCTTCCGCTGAATAAAGATGATTTGGCCCTTGAAGGCACCTATGTATAATTAGGCCAGTATGGCCATGTGTGTAAGACTTGAAACTCGGTATTGTATGGATGTAAACTTTGATATTCAGTTCGGATTATGTGCAACGACATACTGATCACGGGATCGTTGTGTTAAGCATAATCGGGTATTTCGGACGGCTAGTCCGGGGTCCCCACAGAGCTGGTATCAGAGCCATCCTGACTTTAGGAGACCTTAGTTAAAATGGGCGTTAGTTAGGAGTTACAAAAATTAATTCCTAAAACAAGGAAGTGGAGTATTTTCGAAAATTTCTTATCTCCCCCAACCCTTCCATTTATGTAAAAACCTTATACTCATTAAGAGTTGTCTTTTCTTGAACCCTTAAAATTTTGCACACTTGTTACTCCATTAAGTTTACATTTGATACTCATGTCACTTAACTAACTTAAAATTTTGCTTAAACTTGTAGATGGCACCCAACGTCACCGAGTTCGTCCAAGTTAGGAAGGACGGCCTGCTGATGTTCGAGCAGGACTTGTACGAGTTGAGCCAGACTTTGGGACGCCCTGTTCCAGAGTTTGAGGGAACTCAGGTCGATTCCCTCGGTGATGGGAACCTGTCCTGGCTCATCAAGTCGTCCGTCCGAGGCAGGATTCAGCCACCCCGCTCCAAGGACTTGGTCTACTCCACGATGGACACTACTTGGGTTGACGGTCTGACCCGAGTTATGCAGAGGCTGCTAGCCCGCCTTTGTGAGGAGCACAAGGACGAGCTGGTTGGCACTCGTTTCCAGTACTTCGGGAGGCGTGACGATGAGGGAAACCCCACCTACCCCGCGCAGCACACTCTCTTCGGCGAGTACATCACCGACATGGAGGTGCTACTTCACGACACCCAGGAGAACCTGCGCGATGCTAGACTCAAGGTTCACTTCCAGCGTAGCTCCCTCGACGATGCCCGAGTCCGTGAGACCCAGCTGAAGTGGGAGAATGACAATCTCCGCCTGAAGCTGGCCCGTCAGAGGAGGACTATCGTCAGGCTCCGCAAGAGGTAGCAGAGCAGAACGAGATGATAGACGAGATGGAGCAGCAGGCGAACGAGATGGAGGAGGAGGGCGAGGATCTCCGCAAGGAGAACAGTGCCTTCATCAGCGATGATGAGGACTACTTAGAGGAGATGGACTATGGGGAGGAGGACGACGAGGAGGAGTTAGTTGACGAGGAGGAGGAGCCGTCTGAGCCAGTTCTCGAGGAGGAGGATCCCGAGGAGCCACCCTACGACTCAGACGTTGAGATCGTCGAGCCTGAGGTTCCACCTCAGTAGTTGAGCGACGAGAGCACTACCCTAGGACTGTGTCGACCCCCTATGCGAGTAGAGTTTATGTGTTGGTTCCTAAGAAACCATGTTGTATGTACATTAGGTGTAGTAGGATGTTGTAAGCTTGATGTGTGAACCCTTGATGTGATGATGTGTTGAATAAATGTGATGGTCTTGTTTGATTAAGTGTTTCATCAACCACCCCCTTTGTGACTTCATCGTTAGCCAAAGCCTTTTTGCCTTGCCTCTTATATCGTATCTATTCCAGGATGACGAACACTCGCCACAACCAGCACGCGACACCACCACCACCGCCGGAACCCACCGCTGCTCAACTGCTTGCGATCATCATGGAGGATCGCCAAGCTGCCCGGGAAGAGCGTCAAGCTCATCTCGCCGCCCTGCAGCAACTTGCTGCTGCCCACGCCAACCAGAACAACAATGGTGGCAATGGCAATGGCGACGAGGGTGGAAACCAGCGCTCTACCCTGAGTGACTTCCAGAAGACCACACCTCCTACCTATTCCAAGGGACTTCATCCCCTGGAAGCAGATGACTGGATCCGCACTATTGAAAACAACCTGGAAGTTGCCTCGGTAGGAGAGAATGAGAAGGTCCTGTATGCTACCCACTACCTTGCTGGACCTGCAAGAGCTTGGTGGGAAACTACCAAGACCATCCAGCAAGCGGGTCATGTCATAACCTGGGAGGAGTTCAAGGACAAATTCCGCAAGAAGTTCATCTCTAGCGGTCTTATCGAGAGGAAGAAGGATGAGTTCCGTAAGCTAAGGCAGGGAGGCAGAGATGTGGTTGGTTATCTGGATGAGTTTACCGATCTTGCTCGGTATGCTCCTGAAGATACCGACACGGAAAAGAAGAAGATGGAGCGCTTTCTGAACGGACTCCATGATGAGATGCAATGTGCCTTGGTTGTCCATGACTTCCGTGATCTGGAGTCACTAGTGGACAAGGCAATTCAGCTGGAGACCAAGCGCAAATCCATGTTTGAAGGCCGCAAGAGAAGGATGAATATTCAGGAAGGTTCCAGCAGCCAGAAATCTCGCACCTTCCAGCTAGCCCCAAGCCAGTTCACCAACACCCCCAGCTTCACGTCCCAACTATCCCAACCGTCCCAACAACAACAACAACAATGTTCCCCGCCCAAACACCAACAACAACTACCGCCCCAATGGCAACAATCGTCCCGGAGGAAACACCCACACTTTTACCCCTACTGCCAGCGTTGTCTGCTTTGAATGCGGCAACAAGGGTCATTACTCCCGAGACTGCCCCAATCCCAAGAGGAATGCTCCGCGCCCCAATGCCCCTGCACCTAATCCTGGACAAGGCCGAAATGGAAATGGAAATGGCAAGAATGCTGCACCCCGTGGCAATGCTGCTGTTGCCAGAGGCCGCCTCAACCACATTGATGCTGCCGAAGCCCAGGAAGCGCCAGATGTTGTGCTGGGTACGTTCCTTGTCAACTCAGTACCTGCAACTGTCCTGTTTGATTCTGGTGCTACCCATTCCTTTGTTACCAAGGAGTTTGTTGTTAAGGGAGGTCTAGTCGGGAGTCTCTTGTCCAAACCCCTGCTCATCCAAACCCCAGAGTTCCTAGTCGAGACCAAGCTGTTTTGTCCCGACGTCTCTCTTGAGATCAAAGGAGAGAATTTCCCAGCTGACCTAATCATTTTAGGAACTCAGGGCATAGATATCATTCTGGGTATGAACTGGTTAGCAAAGTATCATGGTCGTATCGACTGCGCCAGAAGAGCAGTATCTCTCACCACAGACCAAGGAACCGAAGTGGAGTATGCATCACAAGCCAATCAATCCCAATCCCGTTGTCATGAAGGTATAGCTCGACCAGCTCTAGATGAGATCCGTGTTGTCCACCTATTCAAGGATGTTTTCCCGGAGGAATTGCCTGGTATGCCACCAGACCGGGATATTGAGTTCGTGATTGAACTTATTCCTGGAACAGCCCCTATATCCCAGAGACCCTACCGGATGAACCCAGAGGAACTGGTGGAGTTGAAGAAGCAGTTAGCTGATCAGCTCAGCAAGGTCTGATTCGCCCAAGTGCATCACCTTGGGGATCACCCATCATCTTCGTGGACAAAAGAGACGGTACCACACGCCTGTGTGTGGATTATCGCAAGCTCAATGATGTAACCATCAAGAACAAGTATCCTCTGCCCAAGATCGAGGATCTGTTCGATCAGATGAACGGAGCCCGAGTCTTTTCTAAGATCGATCTTCGGACAGGTTATCACCAGTTGAAGATTCGAGAGTCTGACATTCCTAAGACCGCCTTCACCACCCGATACGGATTGTTTGAATACACCGTTATGTCCTTTGGCTTGACCAATGCCCCTGCTTATTTCATGAATCTCATGAATAAGATCTTCATGGAGTACCTCGACAAGTTCGTGGTTGTCTTCATCGATGATATCCTTATCTACTCCAAGACGGAAGAAGAGCATGCTGAACATCTGCGTTTGGTTTTGGAGACCCTCAGAGAACACAAACTGTATGCCAAACTTAGCAAGTGTGAATTTTGGCTAAGTGAAGTGGCATTCCTCGGACATGTTGTGTCTGCAGGAGGAATCTCTGTTGACCCCGAGAAAATCAAAGCCATTCTAGACTGGAAATCCCCCACCAGTGTAACTGAAATCCGAAGTTTTCTCGGACTGGCAGGTTATTACCGCAAGTTCGTTGAAGGATTCTCCAGTATAGCCAAACCCATGACCCAGTTGTTGAAGAAGGATAAGAAGTTTGAATGGACCCAGAAGTGTGAAGATAGTTTTCAAGAACTGAAGAAGAGCTGACTTCAGCCCCAATCCTAGTCATGCCAGACGTCACCAAGAGTTTCGACGTGTATTGCGATGCTTCACGTCTCGGACTTGGTTGCGTTCTGATGCAAGAAGGAAAAGTTGTGTCGTACCTGTCTCGACAGTTGCGACCGCATGAGGAGAATTACCCAACCCATGATCTGGAATTAGCAGCTGTGGTTTTGCTTTGAAAACATGGCGACCCTATCTTGTGGGTCATCGCTGCGAGGTCTATACAGATCACAAAAGCTTGAAGTACATTTTCACTCAGAAGGAGTTGAATCTGAGGCAGAGAAGGTGGATGGAATTGATTAAGGACTATGATGTCGGAATTCATTACCATCCCGGAAAAGCCAATGTGGTAGCCGATGCCCTAAGCCGGAAGCCCTGCACCCTGAATACCCTAATCCAAGCAGAACAACCAGCCTTGTTTAAGGAGTTCGAAGATTTCGGACTTGAATTGGTTAGCCATGGATATCTTGCCAACCTGGAGTTAGCCCCAACCCTGTTGGATCAAATCAAAGAGGCCCAGAAGGGTCATGAGAGTATCGAGGGAATTAAAAAGAAGCTATCCCTCGACAAGCACCTGGTTTTGCCGTAGATGCTGAAGGAGTTCTGAAATTCAAAGGACGCCTGTGTGTGCCCGATGATAAGGAACTCAAGGGTCTAATCCTAAAAGAAGCCCACGATACCCCATACTCGATCCACCCCGGAGGAACCAAGATGTACCAAGATCTTCGTGAGAAGTTTTGGTGGCATGGAATGAAGCGAGAGATTGGTTCTTTCGTGGCCAAGTGTGATATCTGTCAGCGAGTCAAAGCAGAGCACCAGCGCCCTGCAGGATTGCTCCAACCCCTTAAGACCCCCGAGTGGAAATGGGATGAAATTGGAATGGATTTTATTACCGGACTTCCTAGGTCAACCGAGGCCATGATTCAATCTGGGTCATAGTTGATCGATTGACCAAGGTTGCCCATTTCATTCCGGTCAACACCACTTATAGAGGGAACCAGCTAGCAGACTTGTATATTTCCAGAATAGTAAGCCTGCATGGAGTGCCTAAGAGGATTGTATCTGACAGAGGCACGCAGTTCACCTCACGGTTCTGGAAAGCTCTTCACGAAGCCCTCGGAACCCACTTATCATTCAGCACAGCCTATCACCCTCAGACCGGAGGACAGACTGAGCGAGTAAACCAGATTCTGGAAGATATGCTTCGCGCATGTGTCCTAGCCTATGGCTCTAAATGGGAAGATTGCCTTCCGTTTGCAGAGTTTTCCTATAACAATAGTTATCAGTCCAGTCTGCAAATGGCCCCATTTGAAGCACTTTACGGCAAGAAGTGCCGTACACCCTTGAACTGGTCCGAGACCGGAGAAGGAAAAGTGTTTGGACCAGATACCCTCCGTGAAGCCGAGGAGCAAGTCCAACTTATCCGTGAGCGTCTCAAAACGGCCCAATCCCGTCAGAAAAGTTATGCTGATCCCAAGCGTCGTGACGTCACCTTTCAACCTGGAGATTTTGTCTATCTTCGGGTGACACCACTCAAAGGGATGCAACGTTTCCATGTCAAAGGAAAGCTGGCACCCAGATATATTGGACCTTTCAAGATTCTTGCCCGTCGCGGAGAGGTAGCCTATCAGTTAGAGTTGCCCCCAGAATTATCGGAATTTCATAATGTTTTCCACATCTCTCTGCTCCGGAAATGTCTTGAAGTTCCGGACCAGCCAGACGTCTTCAAGAACATTGACCACCACTCCATCGACCTGAACCATGATCTGACTTACCGTGAGAGACCATTCAAAATTCTCGACGAAGATATTCGTCTCACCCGGAGGAACAAGATCAAGTTTTATAAAGTCCAGTGGACTAACCACTCTGAAGAGGAAGCACTTGGGAACGTGAGGACTATCTTAGAAGCGATTTTCCCAACCTCTTTAGCACCTAAGCCCAGCCAATCTCGGGACGAGATTTATCCTAAGGGGGGAAGGATCTGTAACATCCCAAAATTGTAACCCAGCTTATTAGTCAAAATTGTGGGCCAACAAAAACTTTTTTATTTTATGTGTGTTTGTTTGTGTTTGCTTGCTTGAGTTGTTGTTTGCTTAAATAAAAAAAAAAATAAAAGAAGTGCAAAAACAAAAAAAAATAATGTGACAAGTGTCACACTAAAACTCCAAGTGTTGATTCAAAAAAATTTCTCCAAACAAAAATCAGTGGAGGGAAGTGATCCCTCCCATTTCATCTTTAATACTTTTCTCCCTCCTTATTTTAAAAATGTTATTCTAAATTCTATTTTCAAAATTCCAAATGTTTCTTTAACTTTGGAAAACCATCAAGAACACCAAGATGCACTTCAAGAATAAATAATCCAGTGGTACCACAAACCTTGGAAAAATATTTTGAAGCAAACCATGGAAAGAATTTCAGAAAATTCAAATTTGAACTTGGTTCGGGAATTTGATCGAACACTTGTTGATCACCATTGAGTTCATCCCAAACCCGAAAATCCAATCCAAAATTGGAGCTCGATTCAGTGCAATCAAGCAGTCCAGTAGCTTCCACTCACTCTCCTCGCCTCACTCACTCGAAGGATGGAGAGGTGACACGCTCGTTGACCCCAGAGGAGGCAAGCCGCTGGCGCCACGCCATTGCCGTCCTTGGCAAGCACCCGCACGGGTCGCCTCGTGGACAGAGCAGACGCGACGCCGAGACGACGCCGCGCCGTGCCCGCCACACCACCCAACCCTCTCCGCTCCTGCTCGACGAGACTCGACCGCCGCAGAGCCCTCTGGCGTGCGCGTCGTCCACGCCAGAGCACGCCGAGCGACGCGACGACGCCGAGGTCCACTGCGAGCACCGCACGCCTCCGCGCTGCCCCACCTCGCCCCTCTGGTTCCGTCACCACCACCGCGTCGTGTACGAGCCCCACTGCCCCTCGGTTGCCCTGCACGCGCCCTACCCGACCCCAGCGCACGCGCAGGAGCACGCCGCTCGCCATGGCCGGCCGAGCACGGCATCGACGCCCGCGCGTCACCCCTGTCCCCCTCGACCACCCGACCGCTTCTGCGACACCCCCTAGCTCCCCGCAACCTCACTGGCACCCTCAGCCGGACCCAGCACCACCCCTTTCCTCTCCCCACCACCGAGCCGTGGAGCGCCGAGCGCCTCCGCCGCTATAAAAACCCACCCCGCACCACCTCTTCTCCACACACCTCCACCACTTCCCACACACACCCCTCACACCAGAGCATCGCCAGGAGGGCGAGCTTTTCCATCGCAGCCACCGTGCACACGCACGGCAGAGCGCTGCCGCGCCGAGGAAGAAGACGATCACGGCCAGGTCGTGCCTCTCTTCCCCTGCCTTCTCTCTGGCCCTTGCTCGCATCACCATTACACCCTAGCTCACCCGCCGCGTTTTGCCCGTGTTTCGTGCACAGCAGCGCCGCGGAGGAATCGCCGGACTTGGAGTGCGGCCGCGGAGGAGGAGCTGAGCACGCCGTCGTCGAGTGAAGCCGTCCCAGCACGTACGACTCACCCCAGAGCTTCCCCACTCCCTCCGCCGTCGATCCCCGTCATCTCCGCCACCTCCCGAGCTCTCAGGTGAGCGAATCGTGCACTCCGCCGTCGCCGGAGCCACGGCGCCGCCAGGAAATGGTCGCCGCCATGTCTTCGATCCACAGCCGTAGGATTAGAGATTAACGGTAGCATACCGTTTCGATTAAGTAGTCACTGACTGGTGGACCCCACCCGTCAGCGTTTTAAACTTAAACCCGCGCGCGAAACGTTTCCGTTGAGTCACTGACGAGCGGACCCCACCCGTCAGGATTTTCAACATTATCCAGTAAATTAGGTTTTTCCGAATTTCAAACTCCTCTGCTTTTCAGTACTGGACCTAGTTTTGAAATTCAATAACTCGAGTTCTAGGAATCCAAATAAATCAAACTCAACTGTTCTGGAAAGCTTATAAAATTCTTTAACTCACCAAAGTGGTCTCATCTCATTTAAATAAATAATAAAAATGTATTAATAAAAATGCTCCAGAAGGTTTAAAACACTAAACCATTTGTTTCTGGAGTTATATAAATCCAAATAACTCGAAACCAATTTTGGTAGCTTTGTATTAGGATCCTTTAGCTCCCCAAATTTTGGTAGAATTAATTGAGTAGTGTAAACTCCTTAGCCTTTGGTTGAACTTCAGTGCACCCTTCTGCACTAAACCAATTAGTGTGATTTAATAGTAGGTCCAATTAAACTAAAACCAATTTTGTTAGGTCACATTCAACCAAGGTTAGTTACCCCTAAAAGGATTTAAATTTTGGAGCAACTTAATTGGTTTGGTAGCTAAAACTTGATTAAAGTCCTTCTGAACTAAAACAAATGTGTAGGGAGTTTGGTAACTCCAAATGACCCCAATCCAATTGGGTGGTCTTCTACACATCAGTAGCTATCCATAGAATTTTAGTTTGAAATTTTGTGACCAACATAGATTAAATGGTGAATTAATTGGTGTACAACTAGTTTCTGCCTTAGTTTGAAAACAATTAAATAAAGATTAATTCAATAAATTAAAACCACCTTGTGTTGCTTGATGTGTGCAGTAGCTAATTGTAGCATTTGTGATTGTAATGATGTGATGATGCTTGAGTTAGAGTAGTAATTGTTTGTCTTGCTTGTTTAACGTTTAGACGATACCGTTGACGGATTTATCGAAGAAGGAGGTTTCGTTGAACCCGAAGATCAGGACCAGTACCACTGTGTTGAACAAGGCAAGCTACTTCACTGAGCTTGCATTTATATACATCTATTTTAGTCTCAAGAGTTATTCCAAGGAATCAATGATTTTAGAAAAATCCCTTTTGCAAAATACCTGAAAACTATTTTGCCACCTTATGTAGAAGTATAAAGTAGTTATTTAAAACTATAAGTTGGGAAAAACAATGTTTTTCAAAACTCCTTTGAAGGTACTTGGATGAAGGTGAAATGCCGAAAGGTCGGTATTAAGTTGGAAATGGTGGTGTTGTTTTGGAAAAGTGCACATTGTGTCCTAACACTATGGCGACCAACCAATAACCGGTGCGACCACATTTACCCACATATGGGCAAGGGCGTAGTCATATAATTTGCTCGTGTTAGTACTGGATGCCTCAATAACGAGGATAACCTCGTTCCATGAGGGGATGGTCTGAGGACCTACCCCCTGACCTGGGTCCTCTTAATAGAAGTCTACCGGAAGCCGGTATGAGCGTAAAGAAGAAAGAGGATTGAAGGGCTCCCTTGGGTCCGCCGGACAGAACTACGAGTCCTCACACTTAGTTTCTGAGGATTTAAGTGTCGATGGAAAGTGTCGTAGAGGCAGGGTCCTATACTAGCATGAGCAAAGGACAGGCTATGGCCGGGAACTCAACTTCGCATACCTCTGGTATGGCGGGACGTGGCTGACACGATGAGTGACCGGATGGGTGTGGGAAAAGCGTGCTACCTCTGCAGAGGGTAAAACTATTCGAATAGCCGAGTCCTCGGATATGGACAGTTGGGAGGCTGTCTTAAGACCATGTGCAAGTTTTATAAAATATTGAGTTTTGAAAGGAAAATGAAGTGGAAAAGGTTGCATACCTGTACCAATGAGTTGGTACGAGGTTGTGATGGGTTTGGGAACCATGATTTGGGATGTGGTTGGATACCGGAGGAGTTTCGGGGAAACAGCTAAAATGATGTCTTCTTAAAGGATAGTTGTAAAAATTCTTCTTACCCCTTTTCAGAAAAGGCTTTCTTTTAAGATGTTTCAAAGCTAAGTAAAAGTTTTCAAACTAAAACTAGTGCTTACTCTAGTTGGGGTAGTTTGCGAGTACATTCAAATGTACTCATATTGGTTTCGTCCCTGGCTATTGTCTTAGCCAGATTTCGAGGAGCCCTACGTTGAAGAGGAGTTCGGCGACGTCTATGCAAACTAGGATCTTCATAAGTCAGCTGCCTGTCGGGTGTTGTTGAATGGATTAGCCCTACTACCGTAGCTTCCGCTGAATAAAGATGATTTGGCCCTTGAAGGCACCTATGTATAATTAGGCCAGTATGGCCATGTGTGTAAGACTTGAAACTCGGTATTGTATGGATGTAAACTTTGATATTCAGTTCGGATTATGTGCAACGACATACTGATCATGGGATCGTTGTGTTAAGCATAATTGGGTATTTCGGACGGCTAGTCCGGGATCCCCACAGGTACTCTTGGGAGGGGCGACATTTGTCATTTTGGGCTGCTGCGTCGGTTAGTACTCATCCATATCATGAGACCCCGATACGATTTCATCCACCCCGACTTTAGCATAGCCAGCTGGAATCTCATGGTCTTGCCAGCGTGCGTCAGGTGGACAAGGTAAAGCATATCCGACCGCCACCTTCATGGATATGTTCTTCAATTTCTGATGGAGCTCACAAGATATTGAATCCTTGATTCCATCCACGGGGTAGCTGGGACCGCCATCTATCATCCGCCGTGCATCGTCAGCCGGGACCTCCGAGTCACCCACGCTGCTTTTCCGCTGAGATGGACCGGCGGTAATATCGAGTACAGGATCTTGTGGCCGCACTACTCCTCTAAGTTCGTCAATCTGCTGCTGCTGGTGGTTCATTCTGGCAAGCAACTGGTTGAACTTGTCTCCCTCCTCCTCCTGCTGTCACTGCTTTGCTCTCGCTCGGCTTCTGTAAGTTTCTACGTCTCTTTGGCAAACCCAAGCCACCACGGGACGGAAGGGCCAAAGCCTCGTGTTCGTCCTCCTTTTTCGTCATTCCCGAGGACCAGTGTCAGCAAGTCTTTCTCTCTATCGGGACGGAACTTTAGCTTCCCCTCTTTTATTTCTAACACTACTTTAAGCCAAATTTCCCTGGGTATCCTAATCCCGTCACTGCAAATAAGGTCCCCTGTTGTTTCGTCGTATGAACCCCCATGCGCAAGGAACCAATTTCTTGCCCTCAATTCCGATTCTTCGCGCATCAATTCTGGTTCGATCCCTTTAGCAAGCAGCTCTTGCTCTTTTTTATCCCACTTTGGCATGGCAGTCTCGTAGCCCCCTGGCCCCAATTTATGGTGATATATTTTCTTGTCAGCATTTTTCTTGTTCCTTACTGACATCGCCTTGGCATCTTGTGACTCCTCGTACTCCTTAAATGCATTCCAGTGATTCGCCTGCTTCGCAAGATAGCCTTCGAATACTGGAGCAGTCTTTTTCTTCAGATATTCTTGCCATAATCTTTTCTTCCACACCCGGAATAGTTCGGCCATCTTCGTAAGAGTCCACTTCATGACTTTCTTCCTCAATTTTGCAGTGTCGGCAGGATCCTCAAATTCTGGCACGGTGAAATGTGCCATGAGGTCATTCCAAAGACCCTCTTTGTACCTTTCGGCGACATACTCACTATCGTTCGCCCCTTTGCGCTTATTCCAGTCTCGAACGGTGATCGGGACGTGATCCCTAACCAGAACTCCGCATTGTTTTCTAAATACATCGGCAGCCTTCTTGGGTTCCTTCGGTTCGCCCGTAGGGGATATGACCTCCAATGTATAATGCGTAGATGGGGCCAAATTTTTGGTCAGGCCTCGTTTGGAAGATTTGCTCGATGTGGAGGCCTAAGAGAAGAAACATTCATCAATTTATATATACAACTCAAGTAATGCATCTACTGATCGCCGAACTTCATATCTACCTCGCCGGACTTCGTTAAGGGTTCACCGGCTTCTCCATCATCGGAGCTATCGCCTTCTCCATCATTGGAGCCGTCGACTTCATCCTCACTTCGGTCGATCTCCATTCCATCCCCGGAGGGGTTCAGATACGACGACGGAGATTCGGCTGGATCAGAATCTGGGGCGTCGTGGATTATATTCTCGAGAATTTCTTCCTGTATTAGGTCTCTGCGGGTTGGACTAGGTGGATCCACAGTTTCTGCAAAATGCACACAATATTATTTCAAAATGCATCAAATAAAATGAGTATCAATTGTTATAAATAATTACTAAAGCAATGAATACAAGTCACTTATCTAATGTGTATCAATTGTTATCATCAATACTTTGTAATTAAAAAATTACTACAAATCTATTAAGTCACAATATATCCACTACAAATCAATTACTAAAAATTACTCTTAATATTACACTTAATATTCCTAGAATTTAATTGAGATAAAAATATACATTATAAAGCCCTATTTTAAAATGATTCGTAAAAGAAACATATAAGATTATTGAATATACCGAGGAGAACAAACACCGGAAAAGAACAACAATCAACACATGGAATTTATGCAATGCGCAAAATGTATGCATGATCAATTTAATGCATTGACATGGAGTTCTAAATCATGTTTGAAATGTTATTTGAACTCAAATTACAATTATGAGCATTTATTTAACTTAACTCCGTAATTAGAGAAAATACATTTAAGTTGTTTCCAGATATTCACCAAATTGAAATGTTCCAAATTGTTTGTATTTTGACATAAATAACTAGCATTTATTTTTCTGAACATTTTGATATATTATTCATATTTTTCTGATAAACAGATCAAAACATATTGAATTTACAAGTTTAAATCATTTTCTGGAATTCTTTTAAATAAATTGGTCCCACATGTCAGACATTTAACAATTTCATCAATCATTTCCAAAATTAATAAAATCCTGACAGCTAGGGCCCACATGTCATAGACACAGAAGAACCACAGGCGCCTCTGTCGATCCAGGATCGATCGATTCCGAGCGAATTGATCGAAATTGATTAGTGCATCAGGTAGAGGACGTCAAGGCGAGCGTTATGGTGGCGGCGCCACGACCAAATGGTCGCCAGAGCGATGGCAGCGTCCGCTGGAGGGAAGCTCCGTGGCGGCGCATGGCGTGGATGTGGTACCGGACGCGATATCCTCACAAGAAGAAGAGGGAGGAGATGGAGGGCACCGGAGCTCACCAGAAGCACGAAAACGGCGACGGAGCTGGTCGGAGATGGCTGGGGAGGTCGGACGGCGACTAGTTCATCCTCGAGCGCGGCGACCGAACTTGGGGAAGAGGAAGGCGGTGGCGTCCGGAGCAGGAGAGGACGGCAACGGAGCAGGAGAGGACGGCGACGAATCAGCCGGCGGCTGGCGCGGTGGCGCGGTGGATTTTGGCAGCCTGACGGCGTGTTCCTCTGCTTCTGCCCTTCTTCTTCTTCGATGAAATGGCTAAGTCCCAGATTGGGAACCGCTTAAGTGGTGGAGGGACCTTTAGTCGCGGCCCGTGGCTCAAACCGCGACTAAAGGGGGGTCTTTAGTCGCGGTTTGAGCCACGGGCCGCGACTAAAGGGGTGGTGAGGTCTTTTCGCTTTCCCGCGCACAGCACGGGCTTTAGTCCCGGCTGGTGAGATGGGCCGGGACAAAAGGCCAAAAAATTGCGCGGGCTGGGCCAAATAGCGTACCATTTTTACTTTTTTTAAAATCTAGCACAATTTTAAATATTTGAACATTTGAATGAAACAGTTTTTGCATACTTATGAATTTGAGCAAACTTTTAACATGAAAAGTGCTTGAATTTGTATAAGTATTCCAAATCCATTTTCTGTTTTATAAAATAATTATTCTAACTCTACAAACTATTATCCATTTTGCCATTTTGAATTAAAAAATGCATTAACTTTTATCTTTTGCATATTTTTGAATCTCACTAAACTTTCAACATGAAAAGTGTTTGAATTTAAATAATTAATTCAAAACCATTTTCTATTTTATAAAATAATTATTCTAACTTGCCACAGTGAATTGCAATACTACCTCTCTCTTATGAATAAACAACTGCGAAATGATAGTCAGTTCATATTCAGATTACTTATTCAGATGCTAAAGATCATTTGTTGGAAATGCAGAGATAAAGAATACATTTTGCACGATCGTCGTCGTAGCTAGACCAGTTGTAGGGAATGACAACAATATTGGGTACATAGACGAACCATTTGTCCTAACCAATGATGTGGTTCAGTTTAGTCATACTCCTGCCTAGGCTTATAATACTCGTCCTCGTAGTCGTCGTAGTCGCTGCCGTCATCGTCGTTGTCGTCGGACGGCGCTCGCCTGGACTGGAAGTGAGGGTAGCGTATGCGGGGGTTATCGCCGGCCGTGATGTAGTTCATGACGCTCTGGAGAGTCCGGCCACCCCACCACAGCCGACGGCCGGCCTCGTTGAAGTTCGAAGGAGGCGGGCCGTCCTCCTCGTACCTGGCGAGCGCCCTCTCACGCCGATTGATGAAGAAGGCGTCCCAAGTCGGGCGGAAGTCGGGATCCCAGCGGGGATCCATCCGCTGCTCCGGAGTGAGCTCGAGGTAGTAGTGGTTCGTGATGGCCGCCCGGCGTGTCAAACCTTGAGGGACAGGAGGGACCGGCACGCCTCCGGTGCTCAGTCTCCAACCGGCGGTGACGTCGTAGCCGGGCGGGCAGGGGTAGTTCGAGGCGCAAAGCGCCTCCGCCTCCGAGTAGGTTAGAGTTGGTACGGTGGAAGCCATGGGAGAGTGATGAGGTTGCAGATATGAGTTTAGATGTGCTATGCCAATGGAGGCCATGACTACATATATATAGTGAGAAACGATATTATTCCCGCGCAATTTTACCAACCGGGACTAAAAGGAATCCCACCAATAAGGAAGAAGCACACGGATCGTGTGTTTCTTTCGAGCGCTTGTGAGCCGTTGGATCAGGGGTGTGTTTCTTTTGAGGCCTTGTGAGCCGTTGGATCCATAGTTTCTGCAAAATGCACACAATATTATTTCAAAATGCATAATATTATCATCTATAAAATTCCATCTATAAAATTGCTTGGAAATGCTAAAGATCTTGGAGAATGCAGAGATTGTGTTGGTAAAACTGCAGCTGATTTGAATCTTCTTGACAATACACATTAGAAATACAAATTCATGATTATTACACATGCTCCTTACATAAAGGTTTAATACATTCCATAGAATGCATTACATAAAAGGTTTAATACATTATTACACATCAGCAACATCACCAACATTATTCTACATAAACGGACTTCCTGGCTCGGAGGCTGTAGGATTAGGAGGAACGGCGGAGGATGAGTCTTTCAGCGCCGAATCCAGCTCAGAAGCCTCCTTCGCCTTGAGCTGGCAGGCAGTTCTGGCTCGCTGTACATGGTCGTCGTGGACGGACTGGAAGGAGGCTTCAAGGGCCTCCTGCATCTGCGGCCCGCCGCGCTCTTCCCCATGGTCGCTCCAGTCGAAGTCGTCATCGTCGTCATCCTCCTCGTCGGGAGGGGCGGCGGCGACTGGTGGAGGTACGGCCGCGGATCCCCACGCCACCCCTGTGGCGTACGCATCCTCATCGGGGTCAGGGACGTCGGACCACGCGCGCTCGTACGTCCTCCGCACCTCCTCCGGCACCAGAGCAGCAGGCCGGTAGCAGGGCATTCCTCTCCACGCCGGGCTCGTGGGCATACGACGGGATAGGCTCCCGCGGTAGCGCCCAAGCGCGCACTGCCGAGCACGCTCGACCTCGTCTAGAAGGCGCTGCGGCGGGCGTGGCAGATCCATCTCGTGGAGACGATGCGTTCGTGGCTAGGAATGGTGGATTAGGGTTTACCCCGTCGGCGACAATATATAAAGACCTCCAGGGCAGCGCTAGGGGAGGACACGTGGCTAGGGCAGCGCTGGGGGAGGACACGTGGCTGACACGAGTCGTGACCACAAAGCCCGACTTTAGTCCCGGTTGGTGTTACCAACCGGGACTAAAGAAGCACACGGATCGTGTGTTTCTTTCAAGCGTTTGTGAGACATTGCATCAGGGGTGTGTTTCTTTTGAGGGATTATGAGCTGTTGGATCAGCACTATCACGACCACTTCGTGAGCCACAAGACCCGGTTGGTGTTACCAACCGAGACTAAAGAAGCACACGGACCCTATATATAGCCCCCCTCCCGGACATGTTCAGCACTCAGTGTCTACTCATTGTAGTTCATTTTGGTATACGAAGCATTCGGATTCCCTGCATACATCAAACGGTGCATTTGATATGCGGGCACTCACGAGCCACTATGGGCTGTATGCAGGGGAAACCGTGTGTTTTGTTCTCTTCGGTGTTTAGAGTTTTCAGAATACAGTGACCCTATATATAGCCCACCTCTCGGACATGTTTGGCACTCACTCTGTACTCATTGTAGTTCATTTCGTAAACAAAGCATTCGGATTCCCTGCATACGTCCGACGGTGCATTTGATATGCGGGCACTCACGAGCCACCGTCAGGCTGTATGCAGGGGAAACCGTATGTTTTGTTCTATCACTTGGAAATGCTAAAGATCTTGGAGAATGCAGAGATTGTGTTGGTAAAACTGCAGCTGATTGAAGCTTCTTACACATGCTCCTTACATAAAGGTTTAATACATTCCATAGAATGCATTACATAAAAGGTTTAATATATTATTACACATCACCAACATCCCTATCTATTGTTTCTGTTTTCTTCTGAGCCGTAGCCATGGAGAATCTTCATCATTTAACAGGATGCTTGGGTCAGTTTTCACTGTGAAGGGCGGAATTTCATGAAACTTATTATAATCTTCTGACATGTCTGTCTTGTCATCCACTCCCACGATGTTTCTTTTCCCTGAAAGAACTATGTGGCACTTTGGCTCATCGGACGATGTATTCTTTTCCTTATCTTTTCTTTTTTTCGGTTTAGTAGACATGTCCTTGATGCCCACAAGTATAGGGGATCGCTGAAATCTTCGTTGGGAAGTATTACCCAAATTTATAGTTCGACACGATGGGAACACAAGAATACCAATAAGACTTTGGCAATTGAGGCGTCACTCTCAACCACACCTGTATATCAATAAACTTGCAGCAGTGATAGTGATGGCAGTAGTATGATTCAAGTAGCAAATAAACAGCAGTAGTGAACAAGGGTTTCCCAGTTTTCACCGGAAAAGTGAAAGTGTAACTCAGAGATTTAAAACGTAGGCATGAGGTGATAGCGGGGTGTTGCATGAATAAGATTGATCATATAATAAGATATAAATAGCAATGGGACTTATCTCTAACTCCGATATATGTAGGTATGTGTTCCATAATTAGTTGTGCGTACTAACCAAGAGAATTTGCACAACATCTATTGTCCTACCTGCCCATTTCACCGGGGCCAACTTGGAACTACAGGTAATTAAGGTCTACCCTTTCGAATAGCCCGGAACAACGCATTAACACTTCATGAACACATAGAATCCTCAAACTAAAACATCTCCCCCTTGTTTTCCCTATACTGTCACTTTTAGGGTTCGCAGGTTCAACATAATAGCAGGTGATACACTTTGCAGATAAATACCAAACTCAATTATATGATGAAGCAAAATAAGTTCAGTACTGAAATCATGCCACTCGGGCCCTAGTAACAAGCATTAAGTATAGCATAAGTGCATCAACACAATACAAAAATATCCTCAAGATAAACCCCTAAGATCTCGAACAACGGGTATCATTACATGATCAATCTCATCCAATCCCCATCCACCTCACATGCCTACAGCGGACTACTCACACATGGTGATGGAGAGGGAGCTCATGGTCGATGGAGATGAAGGCGGTGAAGATGGCGGTGAAGACGGTCTCCGGATCCCTCCACCGGAGGAGAAATCCTGGATCAATCTGTCTCCGAAAACGAAGATCGTGGTGGTGGCGGCGGTGTGTTTCGCGAAAGCTCTCCTCCTCTAGGGCACCCACTTTTTCGTATATATGAGGGGGTACGCGAAAAGCCGAAGGAGAGGCGGCGCCCGAGGCTCCATTAGGTGGGCCCACGCGGCCCAAGGATCTGGCCGCGTGGGGCCCCCTCTTTTGGGCCTCCGGCGCTTCCTCGTGTCCATCCTTTGCACGTTGTCCTCCTTTTCCATAAAAAATGACGTGGTATTTTTCCCGATTTAATTTCCTGCAAAAATAACCAGAAACGAGACTTTGCTAAAAACAGCGTCAGATTCAGCAGGTTTATTCAAATATGGGAAGATTCCGGAGCAAATTATGAAGCAAAGTGCTTGGAAAAGTAGATGCATTTTAGGTGCATCACTCCCCCAAGCTTAGCTCGTTGTTTGTCCTCGAACAACTCAAACATAGTGCAGAAGCGATAAAAAGACTTTGACAAGAACTTTGCATTGCATATGTAACACCGTTTAATACCAACAAGTATTCAAAACATAATTTCCATAACAAATAACAAAATGCTAGCAAAGGTATATCTAATCAGTGTTAAAGCATTTATACATGTTGCAAGAGAAATATCATGAAGTGTCAATACTTGGATGAGTTTGCCCAACTGTAGAAATAAACAAAGGTTCTTGCATCGCTTTTAATTGAATCAAGACAAGATTTTTGAGATCTTTTGATTCTTTCTTTTATTGACTAATGAACTCATTGTGCTTACAACCTTGCTCTCAGTTTTATCAAACCATTTGGTGTTCCCTATTATGACTCATATGCTTGACCAACTAGAGGTTGAAAGTCTCATGCCCCGTGAATACGAGTACCTACACCACGTGCTACTCAACTCTGGTCACTAGGCAAGTTCGAGTTTTTCAGTCATTGCAAGTAATAAAAGCGTCATCAAGAGCGTCAACTGGGGTACCTCTTGTCCCAAGACATGGAACAAGCCCATGTCCAAACGACAAGACAAACAGACAATGAACAATCTCAGCACTCTTTTATTTACTATTTGTGTAGCTTTTTATTATGATGTGCATCACTGAATGTTCACTATGGTACGCTGTAAATTTCCACCATGAATGATGCATGGCTTAGGTTGGCGGCCCAGGCGTCTCTCTAGCCAATTATTCCTACTCCTCAAACTTACTAAGTTTCCACATTTATTTCGCACATGATAAGCATCCATAAACAAAGGTACATGATATCAACTAAATATAATTTAGTGCAATGTTGAAAGCTTTCCATGTGTCAGCACATTTAAGTTAACTCCCAACCACTAAGCTTGTCAAGCATATGACTTCATGTTTATCATTTGAAAAATTCTTTTATTCTTTGGTTGGCAAGTTTAGCAAGCACAATGGGATGCGTAGACCTTTGTTTAGAGCCACAATTACTCAACTCACATCCAAGTGTTGTCGCTACATATTATCTCACTTGCATCATAATATAACATACTAGAACACGGAGAAGATAAACATTTGCTACCACTTCCCTAGATGTTAAAGAAACTATGATGTGCGCACTTGCTGTTATTAAAAAGTCCACATAAGCAGGCAAAGGTGTCATACCTTTCATCCACTTCATGCACATCAACTCATCATTGTTGTTCTCCTCTCCCAATTTGAACTGCGCAATAAAAACTCAAATCTGCCATAAAATGCTACTGCATACAGTACTGTTTTTACCCTACCTAGACACTTCAGAAAAATCTCATAATTTACGGGTGTGTAGGTTATGAAAAGTTGCAGTAGTGGTTAAAATTTTAGCTCATTCGGAGTTACAGAGAAAATATGAAAAATAGAACAGTGAGCAGATTTCAGCAATTCCTGCACCTCCGTTTTCACTTTGGATTCAATAAAACGAAAATGTTTTTGTTCTTTTTAGTTTTAAGATGCATAAAGTAAATGTCCAGAAGTAACTAAACAAAAGAAACAAATGAAATCTTTTTGTGTTTTTGTGATTTTTAGAACAAGAAACTAAAACATAACAAGATAACAGTGATATAACACAATGAATGGAAAGGGAGAGAGGTACTCCCCCAAGCTTGCGATCAAGCTAGTATCCCGGGTAGTAGTTGTATCCACTTCCACCTCCAGGGAAGTAACCATATGGGTAGCCTTGCATTCCTGAGTCTTGGGGCTCCTCTCGAGGTTGGTAGCCTTGCATCCCTGGATCTTGTGGCTCCTCTTGAGGCGGCATCTCTTCCACAATCCATTTTCCGGTACTCCTGTCAAAAAGGTCAGCACGGGGGAGCCTAATGGGCACTCTTTGTCCATTAGTACTCAAATAGTTATACCAATAATGATCCCCATGCATCACACTTATATCCATACGGGTAGTCAAAGCAAAATCGAGTAAATTGGACTCTATCACAGGAGTACCCATGTTATCACCATAACCTCTCATCTTTAATGTATTCATACACTAAAGTAGCAATAGCACCAGCATAAATAGGGGTTTGATCAGTAATATTTCTACTCACAGCCGTATGCAAGGATCTAGCAAGAATGACTCCCAAGTTATACTCACATGTGGTGTTTTCTTTTGCACATTTAAGTAAATAAACCATTGGTCCCGTGCAAGCAGAATTGTTGTCTCTAGCAAGAAATCCTCTTGCAAGGAACAACGCAAAGTATCTCAAACTTGGGTGCTGTATATGAGTAAATTTACCCCTATTCAATCTATCATGAGAGTTAACAGAAATAGAGTGCCAAAATGCAACAAGCTCCTGGTTGGAGTCAGCACGGGTTTCATCCCAACTACCCCTGTTTTCCACACCAATAGCTTTGCAAAACTCCTCCAAAGACATAACAAGGCGCTCCCCCTCATAGTAAATTTACAAACAAAGGTAGGAGGGTGCCTTACTCTTCTTACTGTGCTTGTAGATCTCAGGGCCCTCAAACCTGAATGTGGAGAGGAATTCTCGCGAGAGTTCCTCGTATGTACCTCGTGGATTTTGGGCAAACTCAAGCAAACCAGTTGCATTGGCGAAGGTGTCGAAGTCTTCTTTTATCCCCCACTGCTCAAGAACATGGGGTCTTGCCATCTAGTTGTATGGATCTTCAGCTTCTCCCCACAAAAACTGCATCATCCTCCCAAAGATGGTTGTCATCATAATTAAGGGAGACTTTAGATGCTCTTCTCCTCGGTCTTGAGCTCATCCCAAGCAATGCCTTGCCTTTGTTCATCATGGTACCTTGCTGCCCATAAATAATATTCAACAAAAATTAAGATGTAGCACTCTAAAACAACATTGAGCCATCCATAACTAGTCTCCACATCAATATCATGCATCCATATCAACTAGAAAACTTAAATCCATGGATTTCTCAAGCATATTAGGTGACACCTAGTGCAGCAAAATACTTCATACATGAGGCACAAGAACAAAAAATAATTGGATGGGTGGAGGAGTCACATACCAAGGAGCAATCCCACCAAACAGATTTGAAAAATCTGCCCTAAACTTGGAGATCCAAGGATAGCAGGAAGAACGAGCTCGGGAAAATTTGGGAAAAATACCTGGAAGTGGTTTTCTGTCGAGGGGAAGGAGATGGGCACAGGACACTCACCTAACACCACCTGGGGACAAAGTTGGTGGGTCCCACGCGGCCAAGGAATCTGGCCGCGTGGGACACCCCATTTTGGTCCCTGGTGGCCTCCTGGTGTCCCACTTCTGGCAGATGGTCCCTCTGGTTAAATAACTTACCTCCAAATTTTTCTGGAATTTTCAGAGACAATTTTCTAAAGAGAATTTTTCAAACTTCATATTCTGGAATTTCTGAACTCTGAAATAATTATGATTATGCATATACTCTAAAATTCTAAGATAAATAAAATTAAAATGCAATACAAATTTTTATGGGAATCAAGTTTTCATCATTTCCACATTAGTAATGAGGTTGATCAAGTCTCATTAATAATATGCAAAAGATATAATACATGATTCTTATTTTATAGATATAAAGAAGAGTTTCAAGATACCTCATACTTGATTGGAATAGTTCCAATCATCAAGATAGCATATTTTGGTTCAGGAGGTGGTAGTGCAATTTCAAAGCTTCCAATCATAATAGTATTTCTTTGAATAGAATTCACACTCTTGTTTATCACTGTAACAGCATTCTTCTTGGGAAAATAGATAGTATGCTCATTTCCTTTTACATTAAATGTCACTTTGCTCTCAGTGCAATTTATCACAGCTCCTGCAGTGTTTAAAAAGGGTCTTCCAAGAATAATAGATAGATTATCATCCTCAGGCATTTCTAATATAACAAAGTCTGTAGGAATTAACACATTAGCAATAGAGATAGGAACATCCTCACATATACCTATAGGTTTAGCAGTTGATTTATCAGCCATTTGCAATGAAACTTCAGTTGGAACCAATTTGTTTAGGTTAAGTTTCTTATATAAAGAAAAAGGCATAACACTAACACCAGCTCCTAAATCACATAGTGCATATTTCACATAAGTTTCTTTAATACGACAAGGAATAGTCGGAATACCAGGATCTCCACGCTTTTCAGGCAATTTTCCTTCAAATGAATAATCAGCAAGCATAGCAGTAATTGCATCATTAGGTATCTTCCTTTTATTAGTGACAATATCTTTCATATATTTTGAGTATGGAGGAATTTTAATAGCATCAACAAGAGGAATTTGCAAACATAAATTTTTAATCAACTCAAAAAATTTCTCAAACCTAGCATCATCCAAAGATTTCATTACCTCTTGGGGATATGGTATGGGTCTTTGTACCCATGGATCCCTCTCTTTACCTTTTTGTGGATTTGGATGATTCTTCTTTTTGTTCTTCTCAGTAGATGGTTGAGGGTCTTCCTTTTCAGGAGGTTCAGGTTCTGCAATATTTTCAACTTCATGTTGATCTTCTTCAGGTGGAGATGATTCCTCTTCTTCAACATTATCATCTTCGGTCTCAGCATCAGAAATAGAAATATCATTGTCTTGTTCTTGAGAATCATCAATGCCTTTGTTTCCATTGGGAGATTTTCCTGCAGAAG
This sequence comes from Poa pratensis, assembly GCA_947311845.1. Lineage (NCBI taxonomy): Eukaryota > Viridiplantae > Streptophyta > Magnoliopsida > Poales > Poaceae > Poa > Poa pratensis. Next base: position 942,546 of record CAMZMU010000037.1, on the reverse strand, counting down.
ATTTCCTTTTGAGAGCCTCTTGCTCTTTTCTCTTGGGATGGTTTTCAGGATAGTCAGGGTCCTGAGTACTTGCACCACCTCTAGTACTAACCCCACAAACCTGTTTCTTCTCAATAAGATTTTCATACAATTGATTTTGAAGAGAAACCATTTGTTCAATTTGATTATTCATCATTTCACAGTGTTTAACAATTCTTCTAACTTCTCCCACACTAGCATTTATATTTTCACGAAGGAATTTAATTTTATGAGAGTTTTCCATCATATTCATTCTAATATCATGCTCTTCAGGTTTATTATGATAAGCAAAATCATTAACATATGATACATCAATAGGAGGTGTTACCTTTTCATTACCTTCCAAAGAGCTTATAGCATTGACTGGGATTGGAAAACATGGTCGATCAATAGGAAGTTTAACACCCATTTCAGATAATTCCTTAAGATGAGAGGTTTTAATTCCCTTCTCTTTCATATCCTTGGAGGCTCCCTTCATTGCCTCATTGTTTAATTCAAGAATACCTCCTTTCTTCTCTGGAAATATCTCTCTGTCATCTATTATTTCAATATTCCAATCTTCATAGTTTCTAGAGATAGTTTCCAATAACTCAATTGCTTCATCAACGGTCCTTTCCCTGAAAACACTACCTGCAATACTATCAAGATAGCCTCTTGTATTTTCAGTTAGTCCATTGTAAAATATATCAAGTATTTCATTATTCTTGAAGCCATGGGTAGGACATTTCCTAACCATCTTACTGTACCTCCCCCAAGCTTGGGGTAAATCCTCCTTCTCTGTTTGTGAAAAGTTGCTAATCTCAATAGTTAAACCATGAATCTTATCAGCAGGGAAATATTTATTATAAAATACCTGCAAGCATTCCTCCTTGCTAGTAATACATCCAGGTTCTAAACGATTATACCAAGTTTTAGCATTTCCTCCCAAAGTAAAAGGAAACAACTTTAAGAAATAATAGCGTTGGTGGATTTCATCTTTACCAAATAACACAGATAAATCATGCAAATCAGCAATGTGTTCAAAAGGGAACTCATTGTCTCTCCCATAAAACTTATACTTCTCAGCTTTTTCAATTATTTCAGGATCAACACTAAACTCATAATCTTTGTCTTTAATTTTAATAGCTGGAGCATTCATTTTCTCAGTAACAGGGAAATAATCATCAAGAGGAGAATTTTTATAGATATCAAGTTTATCCAATTTATCAAAATTCGAATCCATAAAAGCCATAGTAAATGCATCCTCTTCCTCAGAAGAAGTTTCATGTTCATCATCACAATATTCATTATCTTCTAATTCAGACTCAACATTTTCAATAATAGCAGATTCAGGTGTTTCAGTTATCTCAGATGTTTCAGGTGTCACTTCTTTGTCTACGCTACCACATATTAAATTATTTTCAATACTAGTAGACATCTTAGACAATGGTGAACTAGATAAAGCTTTTTCTTTCTTCTTAGCAACAATAGCAGAAGCAACATTAGGTGAAAAGTTTGGCCTACTTGGCAAATCAGTACCTCTACGAGTAGTTGAAGGCCTTACTTCCTTCGGAGTATTCTTTTCCTTTCCCATAGTTGGGAACAAGCAAGTGCAGCAAATAAATGATAACAAGTTGTCTTACCAATAAAGCTAGGTTCCCCGGCAACGGCGCCAGAAAATGTCTTGATGCCCACAAGTATAGGGGATCGCTGAAATCTTCGTTGGGAAGTATTACCCAAATTTATAGTTCGACACGATGGGAACACAAGAATACCAATAAGACTTTGGCAATTGAGGCGTCACTCTCAACCACACCTGTATATCAATAAACTTGCAGCAGTGATAGTGATGGCAGTAGTATGATTCAAGTAGCAAATAGAACAGCAGTAGTGAACAAGGGTTTCCCAGTTTTCACCGGAAAAGTGAAAGTGTAACTCAGAGATTTAAAACGTAGGCATGAGGTGATAGCGGGGTGTTGCATGAATAAGATTGATCATATAATAAGATATAAATAGCAATGGGACTTATCTCTAACTCCGATATATGTAGGTATGTGTTCCATAATTAGTTGTGCGTACTAACCAAGAGAATTTGCACAACATCTATTGTCCTACCTGCCCATTTCACCGGGGCCAACTTGGAACTACAGGTAATTAAGGTCTACCCTTTCGAATAGCCCGGAACAACGCATTAACACTTCATGAACACATAGAATCCTCAAACTAAAACATCTCCCCCTTGTTTTCCCTATACTGTCACTTTTAGGGTTCGCAGGTTCAACATAATAGCAGGTGATACACTTTGCAGATAAATACCAAACTCAATTATATGATGAAGCAAAATAAGTTCAGTACTGAAATCATGCCACTCGGGCCCTAGTAACAAGCATTAAGTATAGCATAAGTGCATCAACACAATACAAAAATATCCTCAAGATAAACCCCTAAGATCTCGAACAACGGGTATCATTACATGATCAATCTCATCCAATCCCCATCCACCTCACATGCCTACAGCGGACTACTCACACATGGTGATGGAGAGGGAGCTCATGGTCGATGGAGATGAAGGCGGTGAAGATGGCGGTGAAGACGGTCTCCGGATCCCTCCACCGGAGGAGAAATCCTGGAGCAATCTGTCTCCGAAAACGAAGATCGTGGTGGTGGCGGCGGTGTGTTTCGCGAAAGCTCTCCTCCTCTAGGGCACCCACTTTTTCGTATATATGAGGGGGTACGCGAAAAGCCGAAGGAGAGGCGGCGCCGAGGCTCCATTTAGGTGGGCCCACGCGGCCCAAGGATCTGGCCGCGTGGGGCCCCCTATTTTGGGCCTCCGGCGCTTCCTCGTGTCCATCCTTTGCACGTTGTCCTCCTTTTCCATAAAAAATGACGTGGTATTTTTCCCGATTTAATTTCCTGCAAAAATAACCAGAAACGAGACTTTGCTAAAAACAGCGTCAGATTCAGCAGGTTTATTCAAATATGGGAAGATTCCGGAGCAAATTATGAAGCAAAGTGCTTGGAAAAGTAGATGCATTTTAGGTGCATCAGTCCTTCACATAGAAAACCTGAGCCACATCAATGGCTAGGACGAATGGTTCGGTGTGGTACCCAAGATTCTTGAGATCCACTGTTGTCATTCCGTACTGCGGGTCTACTTTTACCCCGCTAGATGTCAGGTTGACCCATTTGCACCGAAATAAAGGGACCTTAAAAGTAGGTCCATAGTCAAGTTCCCATATCTCCTCTATGTACCCATAATATGTGTCCTTCTGCCCATTGTCATCTGTTGCATCAAAGCGGACACCACTGTTTTGGTTGGTGCTCTTTTTATCTTGGGCCTTCGTGTAAAATGTATTCCCATTTATCTCGTACCCTTGGAAAGTACATATAGTCGAAGATGGTGACCTGGCCAACAAGTACAGCTGATCTCCAACAATGGTGTTATTCATGAGATGTGTCTGCAACCAACTGCCGAAAGTCTTCTCGTGTTCCCCGTCACGGTTTTCGGAGCGTAGAATATTCTTGTGTCTCTCGATACACGGAGCCACCACGGTGGAATTGTGTAGAACTGTGTAGTGTGCTTGAGTGAAAGAATGCCCTTCCCTACATACCGTTGCTTTCCTTCCTAGTGTGCCTTTTCCAGTCAGCCTCCCCTCATACCGAGATTCAGGAACACCAATCGGCTTAAGGTCAGGAAGAAAGTCAACACAAAACTCGATGACCTCCTATGTTCCATAGCCCTTGGAGATGCTTCCTTCTGGCCTAGCACGGTTACGAACATATTTCTTTAAGACTCCCATGAACCTCTCGAAGGGGAACATATTGTGTAGAAACACAGGACCGAGAATTCTAATCTCTTCGACTAGGTGAACTAGGAGGCACGTCATAATATTGAAGAAGGATGGCGGGAACAACAACTCGAAGCTGACCAGACATTGGACCACATCAATTTGTAACCCTGATAGACTTTCTCGATCGATTACCTTCTGAGAAATTGCATTGAGGAATGCACATACCTTCACAATGGCTAGTCGAACATTTTCCGCTAGAATTCCCCTCAATGCAACCGGAAGCAATTGCGTCATAAGCACGTGGCAGTCATGAGACTTTAGGCTTTGGAATTTTTTCTCTTTCATATTTACTATTCCCTTTATATTCGACGAGAAGCCAGACGGGATCTTGATACTGAAAAGGACTTCAAAAAAGATTTCCTTCTCTTCCTTGGTAAGAGCGTAGCTGGCAGACCCTTGAAATTGCCCTGGATGCATGCCGTCTCGTCCTTTATGACGTTCCTGGTCCTCCCGTGCTTCTGGTGTATCTTTTGACTTCCCATACAAGCCCAGGAAGCCTAGAATATTCACGCAAAGATTCTTCGTCAGGTGCATCACGTCGATTGCGGAGCGGACCTCATGGACTTCCCAATAGGGTAGCTCCCAAAATATAGATTTCTTCTTCCACATGGGTGCGCGCTTATCAGCGCCGTTCGGAACAGGTTGGCTGCCAGGACCCTTTCCAAAGATTACTTTTAAATCCTTGACCATACCAAATACTTCAGCACCAGTACGGGTGACAGGCTTCGTCCGGGTTTCTGCCATGCCATTGAAATGCTTGTCTTTTTGCCTTAAGGGATGCTTGTGCGGAAGAAACGACGATTGTACGGGTACACATTCTTCCTACATTTGTCCAGATATATATACTTTCTGTCTGATCCAAACAGTGCGTGCATGCATTGTATCCCTTGTTCGTCTGTCCTGAAATGTTACTAAGAGCAGGCCAATCATTGATGGTTATGAAAAGCAACGCTCGTAGGTCAAATGTCTCCTGTTTGTGCTCATCCCACACACTTACACCTGGTTTGGCCCACAACTGCAAAAGTTCATCGACTAATGGCCTTAGGTACACATCAATGTCGTTGCCGGGTTGCTTCGGGTCTTGAATGAGCACTGACATCATAATGAACTTCCGCTTCATGCACAACCAAGGAGGAAGGTTGTAGATACATAGAGTCACGGGCCAGGTGTTGTGACTACAGCTCTGCTCCCCAAAAGGATTCATGCCATCTGTACTTAGACCAAACCATAAATTCCTTGCGTCACCTGCAAAGTCCCCGAACTCTCTCTCGATTTTTCTCCACTGCCGACCATCAGCGGGGTGCCTCAACTTGTCATCTTTCTTACGGTCTTCCATGTGCCATCGCAACAACTTGGTATGCTCTTTGTTTCTGAACAGACGTTTCAACTGTGGTATTATAGGAGCATACCACATCACCTTGGCAGGAACCCTCTTCCTGGGTGGCTCGCCCTCAATATCACCAGGGTCATCTTTTCTGATCTTATACCGCAATGCAGTGCATACCGGGCATTTATCCATATTCTCGTACTTCTCACCGCGGTAGAGGATGCAGTCATTAGGGCATGCATGTATCTTCTGCACGTCTAATCCTAGAGGGCAGACAAGCTTCTTTGCTTCGTACGTGCTGGCGGGCAATTCGTTCTTTCTTGGAAGCATCTTCTTCATTAGTACCAACAACTTTTCAAATGACGAGTCAGTCACACCGGTCACTGCCTTCCACTTCAGCAATTCCAGTGTGCTACCCAGCTTCTTCTGGCCATCTTCAAAAGTTGGGTACAACAATTTGTTATGGTCCTGTAACATCTGCTCGAACTGCAACCTCTCCTTTTCTGTGTCGCAGTCTCACCTTGCATCAGAAATGACCTGACCAAGATCATCAAGGGGCTCATCTGGTGCCCGTTCTTCGCCCTGACCTTCTTCTTCATTGTCTTTCATTACGGTATCAGCGTATTCAGGGAACATAGATCGGTAGTTGTCATCATCGTTCTCTTCTTCATCGCCGTCTTCAATCATAACCCCTCTTTCTCCGTGTTTGGTCCAAACACTATAGCCGGGCATGAAACCGGACCGAAGCAGGTGGCTCAGAATGACTCTTGAGTTAGTGTGATCCTTCACATTCCGACATTCAACATATGGACAAAACATAAAGCCACTCCCATGCTTGTTCGCCTCGGCCGCATCGCGAAAAGAATGCACGCCTGCTCTGTAAGCGGCTGTGCGTCGGTCACCATACATCCATGGATGGCTCATCTGCATCATACAACTATATATCAAACGCAATGACGATGCTAAAATTAGTACCGCACGGTGACCGACTAGAAAATAGTTGCTAACATTTTAGGACAAGTGGAAATAAAGAGGTGAAAGCTTAAGTGTGGCTCGGGCACCTCATATCATGTTTGTATTGTGTGAACTCAAATGGCATCACTCTAACAGGCATTTCATCGAACACCTTGAGTGCATATGAAGGAGACAAAAAAATAGTCCTAGCCCACACCACCTCCACCAGGAAAAAAACAAAGAGTGAGTGGAGAGGGTGCTGCCATATATATAGGGGTGCCAGCCCTTTTGTCCCGGTTTGAGATACAAACCGGTACTAAAGGACCCCTTTAGTACCGGTTTGTATCTCAAACCGGGACAAAAGGGTCCTCACGGGCCGGGACAAAAGGGGGAGGGGCGCCTGGGCTATTTCAGGCGACGTGGCCTGGCCTTTTGTCGCGGTTTGTAAGTAGGCCGGGACAAAAGGGGTTGGATGAAAGACCCTGTCTCTACTAGTGATCATGAGGCTTCGTTGGACGATGCATATGGTTATAATCTTTAGCACGATAGAGATGTCGTCGCCTGCTCCCATCAGATCGGCTCAGCGGCGGTATTGCTCTATGGGGGTGAGGAGCTCGTAGGATCACATGCCAAAACACACACGCATATAGGAGTACTCTTCCACGCACGATTTCTTAATTCAGGATGATGTATCTCCATGGAACTAGATTCCATGTACATCTCTGCTTGCGAGGGAGCTAGCTGGTAAATCATCGGCAACATCTGATAGATATATGGGATGCATGTGTGTGCATGTGGCTTACACAATTGACACTTTTGTACCGCAAAATTTCTTGGAGCATGGGGCATGACACCGTTATCTACTCGTGGGCACCAAGAACGGAGACCGTGTAGTTTAGGAAGCAATGAGGCTTCTGGAGACATGCTGTACCCACCTCCCTTCTAAAGCTGTGTGTGGTGCTCACAGACACAATATATGGAACACTCGAGTAGATAAGGCAAGACCGTCATACGGTGCTCACCAACATGTAGGGTGTTGGATGGTATGAGCGAGCGAGGGGGACAAAATTACGTGGAACAATCTCTCACAGGGTACAAGCGCAACAGGCTCGTCGATCGAGGTGGACACGGAGATACATGAGGAACCGCACCACTCAGGTCTGTGGTGTTCATGCATTTGTCTAGGGTTCGTGTTAGATTTGATGATCCCCTTAGACTAGCCATAGTGGGAGTATCATAATTAGTATCATGTATGTCATGTTGGCAAAAAGATGATATGGCACAACAATTAATGAAGAAAGAAGAGATAGTGGTATCATATGTAGATACCGTAACATAACGTATATCGAGGTAAAATGAGTCTATGGCCTAATAAATACAATATGTTATAATATCACATATATGTTACTACCCATTATGGAGATAGTAACATAGACAAGTATCATATACTAGTATATGTTACTTCCCACTATGAGTAGTCTTACTGCAGTCCCAACGCTACAGCGTGGATCGTATCTAAAAGCAAGTACAATAAGGTCTAGTCAGCAGGCTATAAGGATTTAAATATTATATTTATACTTACATGGAGGAGAGAGAGTAGGAGAGAGAGTGGAAGCGGGCTCTCATGCAAGAACCAGCTGTAGCACGTGCTCCTATGCACTTTGTGAGAATGGAAGGTGGACCAACTATGTGAATAAAGTAGTCCATACTTATAGCCAACTATTGCACTTGTTGGCCATTAGGTTGGCTATAGATGACATGGCACCATCTTATAGCCAACAGCCGGCTATACTATTGTACTTGCTCTAAGATTGCCAAATCAGATTATTTTCTTACGTGGAACAGCAATTAAGAACAAAGAGAGAAGCATCGTATCTTGTTCACGATACGTATCTTGTCGATGACCCCGAAGGTAAATTAATTGCCCGTCCAATCCGGTCCTCCACCCAGCTCGGTTTCCCTCCGTGGGTTGGCGCTCATCCAATCCTTGATCTAGGCCAAATTACCACTAATTAATATTTGGGCCCACGTATAGATACAGCCCACTGTATAGCTTCGTATCTAATTTCGCATGCAGTGACCTGGGCAAGGTTAGAAACGGTAAAACCGTATCTGCATTGTGACCGCCCTTAATGTCTCCACTCTCCAGGGCGATCATTGATTGTGATTTACGTCGAGCCAGCAGCAACGTCTCTGGACACAAAAGTGCACAATAAATATTTCTATTTAATATTAGTTTGCATTGCATTGCATTATGTCTTCAAAGAAATTAGAAATACATAGTAACTAAGGCTCATACTAAAGTTAAATAGAGTAGGAAAAGCATAGAAAATAAACAAAAAACAGTATGTAGCTTTCATATATACCATCGGATAAATGCAACGACGCTACTTTACAGCAGTGTAGAATAACTATTTTCTACACACACCATTAAAACAATCTACAAGACAAAGTATAATTGTGTACGAAAATTAGGACACTTTGAATGATTCCCTAGTTATGATATTTTGCACGCTGTCTTGAAAATTAGTAACCTTTCGATGGAGACAAGTCAATCATTTATGAATACTTTACGTGTGTCAAAGTATCTAAGACCCGAGGCTCAAGGTGAGCCCGGTTTTAAATTAATGAAGCCAACATCCCAACAGAGTTCGTACACTCGGCGAAGCCGAAAACACAGAGCGCGCAGACTCGAAATGAAGATACATTTGTCGACAAACACAAGCCAGACAATATGGTGGAGACTACAACTACTCAAGAAGTCTAAAGGTGCCACCAAAAAGAGTCTATGCCCCCTCAAGGCACCGTAAGACTCATCTCCTCGTCCCACAAGACACCGGCAAACACGCAGGTAAAGAGAGGTAGGGACTCATCCCGGCACCTCCCTGACACGGGCATAGAGCGAACGAATCCTGCTGATCGTCAGCTCCAACGCCCCTCTGTCCGCTCTCCTAGCCACTGGCTTCCACACCTGCAAGAACATAGATAATTTGTATAGTCCGTCAATCGCCTGTGTGGGAAAAATGCCCTCGATAGTAAACTTGTTCCTAGTTGTCCAAAGCGTCCAAACTAAGGCAGCGCAAGCCGTCCAAAGAGCCTGTTTCGTTTGGCCCATGCACTTGCATACCTCCGGTCGGTACAAGTGATATGCAAAGCAGGAGGGGTTCCACATACATCCCAGCAGCTCCCTGGTGACCGGGCACCTGGATAGAATACAGTACATTTTTGGGTATGTAGATGACACATTTTTCGTATATATATATATATATATATATAGCTGTCAGCTATTCTACAACCGGTTCTAGAATAAGGATCTACAACCGAATTTGAACTGCCCTTCTGTTCTACATGTACTGCTCATGTGATCGAGAAGTACAAGTTCCGTATTTTTTATGTAGTTTTCTAACCGTTTGTCGGAATTTGGCAAATAATATATCGTCAAAAAGCTAATGAAATTCCACATCTTTTATATCTCATGGTGTTTTTCCAAAATCATTACGGTTTGAAACTAATTTTGAAAATACTCAAATATGAAAATACAACAGAGAGCGTATTTTTTGAATATTTTTTCAACCGCTTATCAGAATGATGCTAATGATATGCCGTTGGAAAGCTATTGAAATTCCGCAACTTTTATTATTTTACGATTTTTCCAAATTCTTCATCGTTTAAAAGTAATTTTAAAAATACACTAATTTGTAACGTCATATACGGGCGGACAGTAAATTGTCCGGAGTTTCTCAACCGCTTATCGGAATGATACAAATGATATGTCGTTGGAAGGATAACGACGATACGCAACTTTTTCGTGTTGGTCGATTTTGCAAATTCCTTACACTTTAAAAGTAATTTTAAAAGTTCTAACATCACGCTACCGGTGTTTCACGGGTGTGGCGAGATCAAATTGACGAGTTTATTACTTTAATTCGTCATGAAATACACTAATTATTATAATTAAACTCATATTACACCATATGAATCATTTGCTACTGACATTTGAGGCGTATAAAGCTCAAATCGACGAGATTACTATGATATATTTCCGTCCCGAAGAACAGAGTACTTGAACTTCTTCTCGACACACACCTGAACTTCTCTGTTGATTCGTGTGTACTGCCGATGTAGTTTTCATGATTAGTGTTTATTAAAACAGCGATAATTTTCTCATATGATTTTTGTTTCAGCTCTATGACCACTCAAAATGCTCGTACTAAAAAGGTGCATCTATTAAATTTACCGGTATAACCGGTAACGAAAATCTCAAAAATCAATTTTTAAGTGGGGTTTTTTTGCGGTCAAAGTTCGGTCAAACCTATTTTACTCGTTTGATAAATTATTTGACAACCCATCCGACCTTGAAATTGAGTGATTCTTGTTGCGTCGGAAAGATGAAGTCAGTGGCTATCTACCAAAACTGAAAATGAAAACTAAAATATATGTATAATAGAATTGCGAGTATTATTTACTAAAACATGTTCATACATCACTTGTACTTCCTAGAAGTGAGTTCTGCACTTCTCAAATTACTTATGTGTACTTCTAGGCGGGATATTTTACGGTTTCACTAAACCTCCCGGTGGCATGTGAAATTCCCTAACAAAATACCTGGACTTCCCTGGAAACGTACTTGAACTTCTCTGGACACATACCTGAACTTCTCTGCTAATTTGATTGTACTGCCCAAGTAGTTTTCGTAATTAGTGTTTAGTAATTCAACAATAACTTTCTCATACGGTGTCCGTTCAGATATATGACCACTCAATATGCTCAGACTGAAAAGACGCATCTGTGTAAATATTTCCCACCGACCATTTATTTTTCAACAGCGCGTCGATCTCCTTCGTGGCTGAGTCCACGCACACCGTATCTGATGTTAAGCACGAACTATTGCATTTATGGCTAGAGAAGGAACCAAGGAAGGTATCCCACACAGTCGGGCCTCTTAACCTCTGTAACCGTGGGTGTAAGCACAATAAAAATGAGAGCTGCAATGCAAAACGAGCATAAATCGCGTGTTCTGCGAATTCTGGACCACCATCAAAATTGCGGAAAGTTGATATTTCACTGAGAATTGGCTTCATAAGGAAAAAAGATAGACATCTATGGTTTACTAGGACATTTTTTCGAAGAGGACCTGTAATGGTAGACAATTGCACATGAAATAGGGGACCAATGTCGTAAAACGTGCGTAATTTCTTCGTTTGTTGTCCGATTCTCACGAATTGTTTTTGGTGCATAGCTTACGAGCAGGCCAACACCGTAAAACCAAAATTATTTGAAAATGAATTTCATAGAATTATCTAAAAAATAAACACTTAGAGAAGAAATAACCATGTAAATATTTTTTTCCACCGACCATTTATTTTTCAACAGCGCATCGATCTCCTTCATGGCTGGGGCCACGCACACCGTATCTGATGTTAAGCACGAACTCTTGCATTTATGGCTAGCTAAGGAAAAATGGAAGGTATCCCACATAGTCGGGGCTCTTAACCTATGTAACCGTGGGTGTAAGCACAAGAAAAATGAGAGCTGCAATGCAAAACGAGCATAAATCGCGTGTTCTGCGAATTCTGGACCACCATCAAAATTGCGGAAAGTTGATATTTCACTGAGAATTGGCTTCATAAGGAAAAATTGTTTTTGGTGCGTAGCTTATGAGCAGGCCAACACCGTAAAAACAAAATTATTTGAAAAGAAATTTCATAGAATTATCTAAAAAATAAACACTTAGAGAAGAAATAACCATGTAAATATTTTGTTCCACCGACCATTTATTTTTCAACAGCGCATCGATCTCCTTCATGGCCGGGGCCACGCACACCGTATCTGATGTTAAGCACGGACTATTGCGTTTATGGCTAGCCAAGGAACCATGGAAGGTATCCCACACAGTCGGGCCTCTTAACCTCTGTAACCGTGGGTGTAAGCACAATAAAAATGAGAGCTGCAATGCAAAACGAGCATAAATCGCGTGTTCTGCGAATTTTTGACCACCATCAAAATTGCGGAAAGTTGATATTTCACTGAGAATTGGCTTCATAAGGAAAAAAGATAGACATCTATGGTTTACTAGGACATTTTTTCGAAGAGGACCTGTAATGGTAGACAATTGTACATGAAATAGGGGACCAATGTCGTAAAACGTGCGTAATTTCCTCGTTTGTTGTCCGATTCTCACGAATTGTTTTTGGTGCATAGCTTACGAGCTGGCCAACACCGTAAAACCAAAATTATTTGAAAAGGAATTTCATAGAATTATCTAAAAAATAAACACTTAGGGAAGAAACAACCGTGTAAATATTTCTCACCGACCATTTATTTTTCTACAGCGCTTCGATCTCCTTCGTGGCTGAGGCCACGCACACCGTATCTGATGTTAAGCACGAACTATTGCATTTATGGCTAGCCAAGGAACCAAGGAAGGTATCCCACACAGTCGGGCCTCTTAACCTCTGTAACCGTGGGTGTAAGCACAAGAAAAATGAGAGCTGCAATGCAAAACGAGCATAAATCGCGTGTTCTGCGAATTCTGGACCACCATCAAAATTGCGGAAAGTTGATATTTCACTGAGAATTGGCTTCATAAGGAAAAAAGATAGACATCTATGGTTTACTAGGACATTTGTTCGAAGAGGACCTGTAGTGGTAGACAATTGTACGTGAAATAGGGGACCAATGTCGTAAAACAAGCATAAATAGCGTCTTCTGCGAATTCTAGACCACCATCAAAATTGCGGAAAGTTGATATTTCACTGATAATTGGCTTCATAAGGAAAAAAGATAGACATCTATGGTTTACTAGGATATTTGTTCAAAGAGGACCTGTAGTGGTAGACAATTGTACATGAAATAGGGGACCAATGTCGTAAAACGTGCGTAATTTCCTCGTTTGTTGTCCGGTTCTCACGAATTGTTTTTGGTGCATAGCTTACGAGCAGGCCAACACCGTAAAACCAAAATTATCTGAATAGGAATTTCACAGAATTATCTAAAAAATAAACACTTAGGGAAGAAATAAACATGTAAATATTTCCCACCGACCATTTATTTTTCAACAGCGCGTCGATCTCCTTCGTGGCTGAGGCCACACACACCGTATCTGATGTTAAGCACGGACTATTGCATTTATGGCTAGCCAAGGAACCATGGAAGGTATCCCACACAGTCGGGCCTCTTAACCTCTGTAACCGTGGGTCTAAGCACAATAAAAATGAGAGCTGCAATGCAAAACGAGCATAAATCGCGTGTTCTGCGAATTCTGGACCGCCATCAAAATTGCGGAAAGTTGATATTTCACTGAGAATTGGCTTCATAAGGAAAAAAGATAGACATCTATGGTTTACTAGGACATTCTTTCGAAGAGGACCTGTAATGGTAGACAATTGTTCATGAAATAGGGGACCAATGTCGTAAAACGTGCGTAATTTCCTCGTTTGTTGTCCGATTCTCACGATTTTTTTTGGTGCGTAGCTTACGAGCAGGCCAACACCGTAAAACCAAAATTATTTGAAAAAGGAATTTCATAGAATTATCTAAAAAATAAACACTTAGAGAAGAAATAACCATGTAAATATTTCCCACCGACCATTATTTTTAAACAGCGCGTCGATCTCCTTCGTGGCTGAGGCCACGCACACCGTATCAGATGTTAAGCATGAACTCTTGCATTTATGGCTAGCCAAGGAACCATGGAAGGTATCCCACATAGTCGGGCCTCTTAACCTCTGTAACCGTGGGTGTAAGCACAAGAAAAATGAGAGCTGCAATGCAAAACGAGCATAAATCGCGTGTTCTGCGAATTCTGGACCACCATCAAAATTGTGGAAAGTTGATATTTCACAGAGAACTGGCTTCATAAGAAAAAATATATACATCTATGGTTTACTAGGACATTTATTCGAAGAGGACCTGTAGTGGTACACAATTGTACATGAAATAGGGGACCAATGTCGTAAAACGTGCGTAATTTCCTCGTTTGTTGTCCGATTCTCATAAATTTTATGGTGCGTAGCTTACGAGCAGGCCAACACTGTAAAACCAAAATTATTTGAAAAGTAATTTCATAGAATTATCTAAAAATAAACACTTAGGGAAGAAATAACCATGTAAATATTTCCCACCGACCATTTATTTTTCAACAACGCGTCGATCTCCTTCGTGGCTGAGGCCACGCACATCGTATCTGATGTTAAGCACGAACTATTGCATTTATGGCTAGCCAAGGAACCATGGAAGGTATCCCACACAGTCGGGCCTCTTAACCTATGTAACCGCGGGTGTAAGCACAATAAAAATGGGAGCTGCAATGCAAAACGAGCATAAATCGCGTGTTCTGCGAATTCTGGACCACCATCAAAATTGCGGAAAGTTGATATTTCACTGAGAATTGGCTTCATAAGAAAAAAAATAGACATCTATGGTTTACTAGGACATTTGTTCGAAGAGGACCTGTAGTGGTAGACAATTGTACATGAAATAGGGGAGCAATGTCGTAAAACGTGCGTAATTTCCTCGTCCGTTGTCCGATTCTCATGAATTTTTTTTGGTGCGTAGTTTACGAGCAGGCCAACACCGTAAAACAAAAATTATTTGAAAAGTAATTTCATAGAATTATCTAAAAAATAAACACTTAGGGAAGAAATAACCATGTAAATATTTTCCACCGACCATTTACTTTTCAACAGCGCGTCGATCTCCTTCGTGGCTGAGGCCACGCACACCGTATCTGATGTTAAGCACGAACTATTGCATTTATGGCTAGCCAAGGAACCATGGAAGGTATCCCACACAGTCGGGCCTCTTAACCTCTGTAACCGCGGGTGTAAGCACAATAAAAATGAGAGCTGCAATGCAAAACGAGCATAAATCGCGTGTTCTGCGAATTCTGGACCACCATCAAAATTGCGGAAAGTTGATATTTCACTGAGAATTGGCTTCATAAGAAAAAAAATAGACATCTATGGTTTACTAGGACATTTGTTCGAAGAGGACCTGTAGTGGTAGACAATTGTACATGAAATAGGGGAGCAATGTCGTAAAACGTGCGTAATTTCCTCGTCCGTTGTACGATTCTCATGAATTTTTTTGGTGCGTAGCTTACGAGCAGGCCAACACCGTAAAACAAAATTATTTGAAAAGTAATTTCATAGAATTATCTAAAAAATAAACACTTAGGGAAGAAATAACCATGTAAATATTTTCCACCGACCATTTATTTTTCAACAGCGCGTCGATCTCCTTCGTGGCTGAGGCCACGCACACCGTATCTGATGTTAAGCACGAACTATTGCATTAATGGCTAGCCAAGGAACCATGGAAGGTATCCCACACAGTCGGGCCTCTTAACCTCTGTAACCGTGGGTGTAAGCACAAGAAAAATGAGAGTTGCAATGCAAAACAAGCATAAATAGCGTGTTCTGCGAATTCTAGACCACCATCAAAATTGCGGAAAGTTGATATTTCACTGATAATTGGCTTCACAAGAAAAAAAGATAGACATCTATGGTTTACTAGGATATTTGTTCGAAGAGGACCTGTAGTGGTAGACAATTGTACATGAAATAGGGGACCAATGTCGTAAAACGTGCGTAATTTCCTCGTTTGTTGTCCGGTTCTCACGAATTGTTTTTGGTGCGTAGCTTACGAGCAGGCCAACACCGTAAAACCATAATTATTTGAAAAGTAATTTCATAGAATTATCTAAAAAATAAACACTTAGGGAAGAAATAACCATGTAAATATTTCCCACCGACCATTTATTTTTCAATAGCGCGTCGATCTCCTTCGTGGCTGCGGCCACGCACACCGTATCTGCTGTTAAGCACGAACTATTGCATTTATGGCTAGCCTAGGAACCATGGAAGGTATCCCACACAGTCGGGCCTCTTAACCTCTGTAACCGTGGGTGTAAGCACAATAAAAATGAGAGCTGCAACGCAAAACGAGCATAAATCGCGTGTTCTGCGAATTCTGGACCACCATCAAAATTGCGAAAAGTTGATATTTCACAGAGAATTGGCTTCATAAGAAAAAAAAGATAGACATCTATGGTTTACTAGGACATTTGTTCGAAGAGGACCTGTAGTGGTAGACAATTGTACATTAAATAGGGGACCAATGTCGTAAAACGTGCGTAATTTACTCATTTGTTGTCCGATTCTCATGAATTTTTGTTGGTGCGTAGCTTACGAGCAGGCCAACACCGTAAAACCAAAATTATTTGAAAAGTAATTTCATAGAATTATCTAAAAAATAAACACTTAGGGAAGAAATAACCATGTAAATATTTCCCACCGACCATTTATTTTTCAATAGCGCGTCGATCTCCTTCGTGGCTGCGGCCACGCACACCGTATCTGCTGTTAAGCACGAACTATTGCATTTATGGCTAGCCAAGGAACCATGGAAGGTATCCCACACAGTCGGGCCTCTTAACCTCTGTAACCGCGGGTGTAAGCACAATAAAAATGAGAGCTGCAATGCAAAACGAGCATAAATCGCGTGTTCTGCGAATTCTGGACCACCATCAAAATTGCGGAAAGTTGATATTTCACTGAGAATTGGCTTCATAAGAAAAAAATAGACATCTATGGTTTACTAGGACATTTGTTCGAAGAGGACCTGTAGTGGTAGACAATTGTACATGAAATAGGGGAGCAATGTCGTAAAACGTGCGTAATTTCCTCGTCCGTTGTACGATTCTCATGAATTTTTTTGGTGCGTAGCTTACGAGCAGGCCAACACCGTAAAACAAAATTATTTGAAAAGTAATTTCATAGAATTATCTAAAAAATAAACACTTAGGGAAGAAATAACCATGTAAATATTTTCCACCGACCATTTATTTTTCAACAGCGCGTCGATCTCCTTCGTGGCTGAGGCCACGCACACCGTATCTGATGTTAAGCACGAACTATTGCATTTAATGGCTAGCCAAGGAACCATGGAAGGTATCCCACACAGTCGGGCCTCTTAACCTCTGTAACCGTGGGTGTAAGCACAAGAAAAATGAGAGTTGCAATGCAAAACAAGCATAAATAGCGTGTTCTGCGAATTCTAGACCACCATCAAAATTGCGGAAAGTTGATATTTCACTGATAATTGGCTTCACAAGAAAAAAGATAGACATCTATGGTTTACTAGGATATTTGTTCGAAGAGGACCTGTAGTGGTAGACAATTGTACATGAAATAGGGGACCAATGTCGTAAAACGTGCGTAATTTCCTCGTTTGTTGTCCGGTTCTCACGAATTGTTTTTGGTGCGTAGCTTACGAGCAGGCCAACACCGTAAAACCATAATTATTTGAAAAGTAATTTCATAGAATTATCTAAAAAATAAACACTTAGGGAAGAAATAACCATGTAAATATTTCCCACCGACCATTTATTTTTCAATAGCGCGTCGATCTCCTTCGTGGCTGCGGCCACGCACACCGTATCTGCTGTTAAGCACGAACTATTGCATTTATGGCTAGCCAAGGAACCATGGAAGGTATCCCACACAGTCGGGCCTCTTAACCTCTGTAACCGTGGGTGTAAGCACAATAAAAATGAGAGCTGCAACGCAAAACGAGCATAAATCGCGTGTTCTGCGAATTCTGGACCACCATCAAAATTGCGGAAAGTTGATATTTCACAGAGAATTGGCTTCATAAGAAAAAAAAGATAGACATCTATGGTTTACTAGGACATTTGTTCGAAGAGGACCTGTAGTGGTAGACAATTGTACATTAAATAGGGGACCAATGTCGTAAAACGTGCGTAATTTACTCATTTGTTGTCCGATTCTCATGAATTTTTGTTGGTGCGTAGCTTACGAGCAGGCCAACACCGTAAAACCAAAATTATTTGAAAAGTAATTTCATAGAATTATCTAAAGAATAAACACTTAGGGAAGAAATAACCATGTAAATATTTCCCACCGACCATTTATTTTTCAACAGCGCGTCGATCTCCTTCGTGGCTGAGGCCACGCACACCGTATCTGATGTTAAGCACGAACTATTGCATTTATGGCTAGCCAAGGAACCATGGAAGGTATCCCACACAGTCGGGCCTCTTAACCTCTGTAACTGTGGTTGTAAGCACAATATAAATGAGAGCTGCAATGCAAAACGAGCATAAATCGCGTGTTCTGCGAATTCTGGACCACCATCAAAATTGCGGAAAGTTGATATTTCAGAATTGGCTTCATAAGGAAAAAAGATAGACATCTATGGTTTACTAGGACATTTGTTCGAAGAGGACCTGTAGTGGTAGACAATTGTACATGAAATAGGGGACCAATGTCGTAAAACGTGCGTAATTTCCTCGTTTGTTGTCCGATTGTCATGATTTTTTTGGGTGCGTAGCTTACGAGCAGGCCAACACCGTAAAACCAAAATTATTTGAAAAGTAATTTCATAGAATTATCTAAAAATAAACACTTAGGGAAGAAATAACCATGTAAATATTTCCCACCGACCATTTATTTTTCAACAGCGCGTCGATCTTCTTCGTGGCTGAGGCCACGCACACCGTATCTGATGTTAAGCACGAACTATTGCATTTATGGCTAGCCAAGGAACCATGGAAGGTATCCCGCACAGTCGGGCCTCTTAACCTCTGTAACTGTGGTTGTAAGCACAATATAAATGAGAGCTGCAATGCAAAACGAGCATAAATCGCGTGTTCTGCGAATTCTGGACCACCATCAAAATTGCGGAAATTGATATTTCACTGATAATTGGCTTCATAAGGAAAAAAAGATGGACATCTATGGTTTACTAGGACATTTGTTCGAAGAGGACCTGTAGTGGTAGACAATTGTACATGAAATAGGGGACCAATGTCGTAAAACGTGCGTAATTTCCTCGTTTGTTGTCCGATTCTCATGAATTTTTTTGGTGCGTAGCTTACGAGCTGGCCAACACCGTAAAACCAAAATTATTTAAAAGTAATTTCATAGAATTATCTAAAAAATAAACACTTAGGGAAGAAATAACCATGTAAATATTTCCCACCGACCATTTATTTTTCAACAGCGCGTCGATCTCCTTCGTGGTTGAGGCCACGCACACCGTATCTGATGTTAAGCACGAACTATTGCATTTATGGCTAGCCAAGGAACCATGGAAGGTATCCCACACAGTCGGGCCTCTTAACCTCTGTAACCGTGGGTGTAAGCACAATAAAAATGAGAGCTGCAATGCAAAACGAGCATAAATCGCGTGTTCTGCGAATTCTGGACCACCATCAAAATTGCGGAAAGTGGATATTTCACTGAGAATTAGCTTCATAAGGAAAAAAGATAGACTCTATGGTTTACTAGGATATTTTTTCGAAGAGGACCTGTAATGGTAGTCAATTGTATATGAAATAGGGGAGCCATGTCGTAAAACGTGCGTAATTTCCTCGTTTGTTGTCTGATTCTCACGATTTTTTTTGGTGCGTAGCTTACGAGCAGGCCAACACCGTAAAACCAAAATTATTTGAAAAAGGAATTTCATAGAATTATCTAAAAAATAAACACTTATGGAATAAATAACCATGTAAATGTTTCCCACCGACCATTTTTTTCAACAGCGCGTCGATCTCCTTCGTGGCTGAGGCCACGCACACCGTATCAGATGTTAAGCATGAACTCTTGAATTTATGGCTAGCCAAGGAACCATGGAAGGTATCCCACATAGTCGGGCCTCTTAACCTCTGTAACCGTGGGTGTAAGCACAAGAAAAATGAGAGCTGCAATGCAAAACGAGCATAAATCACGTGTTCTGCGAATTCTGGACCACCATCAAAATTGCGAAAAGTTGATATTTCACAGAGAATGGGCTTCATAAGAAAAAAAGATAGATATCTATGGTTTACTGGACATTTGTTCGAAGAGGACCTGTAGTGGTAGACAATTGTACATGAAATAGGGGACAAATGTCGTAAAACGTGCGTAATTTCCTCGTTTGTTGTCCGATTCTCATGAATTTTTGTTGGTGCATAGCTTACGAGCAGGCCAACACCGTAAAACCATAATTATTTGAAAAGTAATTTCATAGAATTATCAAAAAAAAAACACTTAGGGAAGAAATAACCATGTAAATATTTCCCACCGACCATTTATTTTTCAACAGCGCGTCGATCTCCTTCGTGGCTGAGGCCACGCACACCGTATCTGCTGTTAAGCACGAACTATTGCATTTATGGCTAGCCTAGGAACCATGGAAGGTATCCCACACAGTCGGGGCTCTTAACCTCTGTAACCGTGGGTGTAAGCACAATAAAAATGAGAGCTGCAACGCAAAACGAGCATAAATCGCGTGTTCTGCGAATTCTGGACCACCATCAAAATTGGAAAGTTGATATTTCACTGAGAATTGGCTTCATAAGAAAAAAGATAGACATCTATGGTTTACTAGGACATTTGTTCGAAGAGGACCTGTAGTGGTAGACAATTGTACATTAAATAGGGGACCAATGTCGTAAAACGTGCGTAATTTACTCATTTGTTGTCCGATTCTCATGAATTTTTGTTGGTGCGTAGCTTACGAGCAGGCCAACACCGTAAAAAAAAATTATTTGAAAAGTAATTTCATAGAATTATCTAAAAAATAAACACTTAGGGAAGAAATAACCATGTAAATATTTCCCACCGACCATTTATTTTTCAACAGCGCGTCGATCTCCTTCGTGGCTGAGGCCACGCACACCGTATCTGATGTTAAGCACGAACTATTGCATTTATGGCTAGCCTAGGAACCATGGAAGGTATCCCACACAGTCGGGCCTCTTAACCTCTGTAACCGTGGGTGTAAGCACAATAAATGAGAGCTGCAATGCAAAACGAGCATAAATCGCGTGTTCTGCGAATTCTGGACCACCATCAAAATTGCGAAAAGTTGATATTTCACAGAGAATTGGCTTCATAAGAAAAAAAAAGATAGACATCTATGGTTTACTAGGACATTTGTTCGAAGAGGACCTGTAGTGGTAGACAATTGTACATGAAATAGGGGACCAATGTCGTAAAAACGTGCGTAATTTCCTCTTTGTTGTCCGATTCTCATGAATTTTTGTTGGTGCGTAGCTTACGAGCAGGCCAACACCGTAAAACCAAAATTATTTGAAAAGTAATTTCATAGAATTATCTAAAAAATAAACACTTAGGGAAGAAATAACCATGTAAATATTTCCCACCGACCATTTATTTTTCAACAACGCGTCGATCTCCTTCGTGGCTGAGGCCACGCACACCGTATCTGATGTTAAGCACGAACTATTGCATTTATGGCTAGCCAAGGAACCATGGAAGGTATCCCACATTCGGGCCTCTTAACCTCTGTAACTGTGGGTGTAAGCACAATAAAAATGAGAGCTGCAATGCAAAACGAGCATAAATCGCGTGTTCTGCGAATTCTGGACCACCATCAAAATTGCGGAAAGTTGATATTTCACTGAGAATTGGCTTCATAAGAAAAAAAAGATAGACATCTATGGTTTACTAGGACATTTGTTCGAAGAGGACCTGTAGTGGTAGACAATTGTACATGAAATAGGGACCAATGTCGTAAAACGTGCGTAATTTCCTCGTTTGTTGTCCGATTCTCATGAATTTTTGTTGGTGCGTAGCTTACGAGCAGGCCAACACCGTAAAACCAAAATTATTTGAAAAGTAATTTCATAGAATTATCTAAAAAATAAACACTTAGGGAAGAAATAACCATGTAAATATTTCCCACCGACCATTTATTTTTCAACAACGCGTCGATCTCCTTCGTGGCTGAGGCCACGCACACCGTATCTGATGTTAAGCACGAACTATTGCATTTATGGCTAGCCAAGGAACCATGGAAGGTATCCCACACAGTCGGGCCTCTTAACCTCTGTAACCGTGGGTGTAAGCACAATAAAATGAGAGCTGCAATGCAAAACGAGCATAAATCGCGTGTTCTGCGAATTCTGGACCACCATCAAAATTGCGGAAAGTTGATATTTCACTGATAATTGGCTTCATAAGAAAAAAGTTAGACATCTATGGTTTACTAGGACATTTGTTCGAAGAGGACCTGTAGTGGTAGACAATTGTACATGAAATAGGGGACAAATGTCGTAAAACGTGCGTAATTTCCTCGTTTGTTGTCCGATTCTCATGAATTTTTTGGTGCATAGCTTACGAGCAGGCCAACACCGTAAAACCAAATTATTTGAAAAGTAATTTCATAGAATTATCTAAAAAATAAAACACTTAGGGAAGAAATAACCATGTAAATATTTCCCACCGACCATTTATTTTTCAATAGCGCGTCGATCTCCTTCGTGGCTGAGGCCACGCACACCGTATCTGCTGTTAAGCACGAACTATTGCATTTATGGCTAGCCTAGGAACCATGGAAGGTATCCACACAGTCGGGCCTCTTAACCTCTGTAACCGTGGGTGTAAGCACAATAAAAATGAGAGCTGCAACGCAAAACGAGCATAAATCGCGTGTTCTGCGAATTCTGGACCACCATCAAATTGGAAAAGTTGATATTTCACAGAGAATTGGCTTCATAAGAAAAAAAGATAGACATCTATGGTTTACTAGGACATTTGTTCGAAGAGGACCTGTAGTGGTAGACAATTGTACATAAATAGGGGACCAATGTCGTAAAACGTGCGTATTTACTCATTTGTTGTCCGATTCTCATGAATTTTTGTTGGTGCGTAGCTTACGAGCAGGCCAACACCGTAAAACCAAAATTATTTGAAAAGTAATTTCATAGAATTATCTAAAAAATAAACACTTAGGGAAGAAATAACCATGTAAATATTTCCCACCGACCATTTATTTTTCAACAGCGCGTCGATCCTTCGTGGCTGAGGCCACGCACACCGTATCTGATGTTAAGCACGAACTATTGCATTTATGGCTAGCCAAGGAACCATGGAAGGTATCCACACAGTCGGGCCTCTTAACCTTGTAACCGTGGGTGTAAGCACAATAAAAATGAGAGCTGCAATGCAAAACGAGCATAAATCGCGTGTTCTGCGAATTCTGGACCACCATCAAATTGCGGAAAGTTGATATTTCACTGAGAATTGGCTTCATAAGGAAAAAAGATAGACATCTATGGTTTACTAGGACTTTTTTCGAAGAGGACCTGTAATGGTAGACAATTGTATGAAATAGGGGCAATGTCGTAAAACGTGCGTAATTTCTCGTTTGTTGTCCGATTCTCATTTTTTTTTGGTGCGTAGCTTACGAGCAGGCCAACACCGTAAAACCAAAATTATTTGAAAGTATTTCATAGAATTATCTAAAAAATAAACACTTAGGGAAGAAATAACCATGTAATATTTCCCACCGACCATTTTTTTTCAACAGCGCGTCGATCTCCTTCGTGGCTGAGGCACGCACACCGTATCTGATGTTAAGCACGAACTATTGCATATTGGCTAGCCAAGGAACCATGGAAGGTATCCCACACAGTCGGGCCTCTTAACCTCTGTAACGTGGGTGTAAGCACAATAAAAATGAGAGCTGCATGCAAAACGAGCATAAATCGCGTGTTCTGCGAATTCTGGACCACATCAAAATTGCGGAGAAAGTTGATATTTCACTGAGAATTGGCTTCATAAGGAAAAAAGTAGACTCTATGGTTTACTAGGATTTTTTCGAAGAGGACTGTAATGGTAGACAATTGTATATGAAATAGGGGCCAATGTCGTTAAAACGTGCGTAATTTCTCGTTTGTTGTCTGATTCTCACGATTTTTTTGGTGCGTAGCTTACGAGCAGGCCAACACCGTAAAACCAAAATTATTTGAAAAGTAATTTCATAGAATTATCTAAAAATAAACACTTGGGAAGAAATAACCATGTAAATATTTCCACCGACCATTATTTTTCAACAGCGCGTCGATCTCCTTCGTGGCTGAGGCCACGCACACCGTATCAGATGTTAAGCTGAACTCTTGCATTTATGGCTAGCCAAGGAACCATGGAAGGTATCCCACATAGTCGGCCTCTTAACCTCTGTAACGTGGGTGTAAGCACAAAAAAATGAGAGCTGCAATGCAAAAACGAGCATAAATCGCGTGTTCTGCGAATTCTGGACCACCATCAAAATTGCGGAAAGTTGATATTTCACAGAGAATTGGCTTCATAAGAAAAAAAGATAGAATCTATGGTTTACTAGGACATTTGTTCGAAGAGGACCTGTAGTGGTAGACAATTGTACATGAAATAGGGGACCAATGTCGTAAAACGTGCGTAATTTCCTCGTTTGTTGTCGATTCTATGAATTTTTTTGGTGCGTAGCTTACGAGCAGGCCAACACCGTAAAACCAAAATTATTTGAAAAGTAATTTCATAGAATTATCTAAAAAATAAACACTTAGGGAAGAAATAACCATGTAAATATTTCCCACGACCATTTATTTTTCAATAGCGCGTCGATCTCCTTCGTGGCTGAGGCCACGCACACCGTATCTGCTGTTAAGCACGAACTATTGCATTATGGCTAGCCAAGGAACCATGGAAGGTATCCCAACAGTCGGGCCTCTTACCTCTGTAACGTGGGTGTAAGCACAATAAAAATGAGAGCTGCAATGCAAAACGAGCATAAATCGCGTGTTCTGCGAATTTGGACACATCAAATGCGAAAAGTTGATATTTCTGATATTTCACAGAGAATTGGCTTCATAAGGAAAAAAAAAGATAGACATCTATGGTTTACTAGGTATTTGTTCGAAGAGGACCTGTAGTGGTAGACAATTGTACATGAAATAGGGGACCAATGTCGTAAAACGTGCGTAATTTCCTCGTTTGTTGTCCGATTCTCATGAATTTTGTTGGGCGTAGCTTACGAGAGGCCAACACCGTAAAACCAAAATTATTTGAAAAGTAATTTCATAGAATTATCTAAAAAATAAACACTTAGGGAAGAAATAACCATGTAAATTACCACGACCATTTATTTTTCAACAGCGGTCGATCTCCTTCGTGGCTGAGGCCACGCACCGTATCTGATGTTAAGCACGAACTATTGCTTTATGGCTAGCCAAGGAACCATGGAAGGTATCCCACCAGTCGGGCCTCCTTAACCTCTGTAACGTGGTTGTAAGCACAATATAATGAGAGCTGCAATGCAAAACGAGCATAAATCGCGTGTTTGCGAATTCTGGACCACCATCAAAATTGCGAAAGTTGATATTTCACTGAGAATTGGCTTCATAAGGAAAAAAAGATAGACATCTATGGTTTACTAGGACATTTGTTCGAAGAGGACTGTGTGGTAGAAATTGTACATGAAATAGGGGACCATGTCGTAAACGTGCGTAATTTCCTCGTTTGTTGTCCGATTCTCATGAATTTTTTTTGGTGCGTAGCTTACGAGCAGGCCAACACCGTAAAACAAAATTTTTAAAAGTAATTTCATAGAATTATCTAAAAATAAACACTTAGGGAAGAAATAAACCATGTAAATATTTCCCACCGACCATTTATTTTCAACAGCGCGT